>MUZC01001187.1:590782-610072 GCA_002072015.1 Radix auricularia | reverse complement strand
TTTCAACTAAACTAACTGCTGTAGACTGTCGTACATCGCTTGAGCGTTACGTTACGTTACAGAACCACACCACTGGGTGTTTATATATATCTATAGTCAAAATCTTTGTTTTTTACTGGTTGTTTTTAAGTATGAAATAAAAAAATTTTTTTTATATAATCGACTTTATTCACTTATTAACTAGCTTCTATTTAGGCTGGAAAGCTAAAACCAAAACTCGATCGAGTGCAACAACAGATAGATAATATATACTTACCTCTATCAATTCTATTAAACATAACTATACTGCTGAGTATCTGAGTGTGATCGAAGGTGACATTCCAAGTCGGTTGTAGGTCGTTAACATCAGTGTGTGTGCAAGAATCGTTTATAATATAACCACTGGTGTTACCATCAACTGCTTTGGATGCTGTAGCGTTTATACCTCCTCCAATATAAGTAGATGACTGGGTCGTGCTTTGCCTTAAAGCAACATTTCTACCTAAAAGTTAACATTTATAAAAGTTTGCTAACAAAAAAAAACTTATTTCAAATAATAGTAGTTTTTATATCATTTTAAATATTACATTGAAATATGAGCAATATGAAAGATAGTGATACAATTTTCAACATTGATGAGAAATCTAGACAAGTAGTATTGCGACTTGTCTAGTGCAAGTTAGAAATAATGTGATTGAACATGTCTCGGGAACTACTAAAGTAACAGAAAAGATGCAACAAAACAATTTTGTAGTTTCGCTTCAACTAATTCAGGCGTATCCGTCTCCTATTTAATAACTTCCTGAAAAATATTGGAGGCTTAAATATTATGCATGTTAAAATAGCGCAAGATAAAAAATAAACATATATTTTGTGGAAAAAAAAGAACAGTTATAAAAGATATTAGATAAGAAATATTTGAACAAGATATAATTTAAAATGTACTCACCTCCACTTATGTATAGAGAACACAACGACTTGACGCCTTGCCCTCCAATGATGACAGACTTAACGTCCACAATCACATGGCAAAGAATGTCTACAGTTTTATCAGTTATTAGATAGACTTTCCGATCACGACAATTGCTTGTGCCATTCAATCGTGAGAAGGAAATTTGTAATGTTTCCAGATCAACTATTGTGAAGAACATTTTTAAAAATCAATTCAAAACGCTCCATCTTTACAGAAGATTACTGCGTCCTAAACTAATATCTGGTTTGTGTCTAGTCCTACATTCGTATACGTGTTTTAAATGTTGATAAAAGTTTGGTTTCCTGGTTTCTTCAGGCAACCTAAACCACGCCCGAATTTCGGAGTGGAAGAACAAGAATTTGTGTTTTTTGAGTGTTGTATTTAGTTTTCTTTGTGTTGTATTTCTAAATTACACAGTTTTATGTATTATACGTCTTTTGTTTCAAGGTATAATAATTTAAATAATTGTATTATTCTTGTAAGTTTTGAATATTCTCCAGTAATTAATCTGGAAGCTCTTGTTGAATTTGGTCTAGTTATAAATGTTTTATTTAATTGATGGGTCCTTACAGATCTCAGCAAAGTAAGGTAACATCTTTTTTGTACACCTGTAAAAGTAACACAAACTTCTTATACTTTAAATTACCCTTATATTTCACGAAATTCTAATTAGAAAAATCTTTTGAGACAATAAGAAAGCATATCATACTTTATACTTTATATATATATATAATTTATCCCCCCAAAAATTGAAAACCTACCATTTTCATTTAGTGTTAGCCTGAGCCAAGTTACAGGTAAAGTTCTGTTAAAAGAGACTTCAATAGACTCCAGGTCGATGTCTTGATTACATGTCGAGTCATCTCTGTCCGTAACCCACGTCATTAGCTGTTTATTACTTGGGATACCTTTTATTATTGTTGTATTAAAACTTGCTGAGTCCCCTGCAATTATTTCGTTTATTTGTTATTTGTATTTTCCTTTCCATAAATTTTTACATATCCAAAAGAAACATAAATATTTAGATCTTTGTAATTGAGTCGAGACATAATATTTATTTAAAATTCCAATTAACTATCATGTTGACCTTAGAAAATTTCAAAATTATATTTTACGAAATAATATTGAGACTTACGGTACTGACAGGTGTTCCCAAACCACCCCTTCATGCATTTAGAATTGCCTGGACAATATCCTTGTAAATCACATTGTGAACTACAGTGGCATTTGAACTGACATTTTGAGCCAAACCAATCTTGAGAACACGCTGGAAAAGAATTGATATTTTCTAAATAACTGCCTGATTGGGATGTCCAGACGTAAACAAATACCTTAACTTAACCATCTTGGAATAAAACGTTAAGTTTTAATACTCTAATTTGTATAGCAAGTTTTACAGAGAAAGACACATCTCTGACTTACCTCTGTAATAAATATAAACACATTGCAATGACATTCTTAAGCCCACATGAGTGGATTTGAGTAAATTGTGTAACTGACTTAAAAACTTTATTAATACCCAGCTCAATTTTTTATTTATGAAGACAAGCATTATATAAAATATTTTTTTTTAAAAATCCATTGAAAATTGTAAGATAATAAGAATATTAATTAAATTTAGTATATGATTTCTCACATACCTTGGCATCGAAAGGGTTTACATTTTTTGGGCGATAGATTACTAATTACTAATAATGTTCGACATGTTTCTTCAAATCCAAGACTCTAAGATTTAAATTTTCAGTTTTGTGTAAATTTTAGTTTCAAAAGTATTTCTTGCATTTTATCATGGCTTTGAGAAAATCATTCCTGATCCAACATCTCTAAGCGCCAGCATAAATTCCAATTTACATATTATTTGAAAATACTTTCTCAGTCAAACTTATTCTCTTACTGGATCAAAGAATGATGAAACAAAAATGTTAAACCTGAGACATTCGTTTCTCTTCTCAAATGTAGGTACTTTTGCAGATAAAACTCCTATCGGTTATAAAATGTTTACAATATTTTTTACCTTCCAACGTATTAATATCGATAATTGTAAGGCCTGTGTCGTGATATAAGCTTATCTTTGCTGGAAACTATTCTTAGAGGAAAGAGTGTCTAAAGGCTATAGGAACAGAAGGTTAAAGTCTGACTAAGTTTTGATCAAAAATACCTGGTGCTAAATGAATATGGTCATTAAAGGTGCTTATAAAAATACTACTGTGAAGTTTTTAAGCATACCTCCGAGAGGGTTGGGGAAAGGTAGTTTCTATGTGTATTATAAGATTAACAAAAATGTATCTTATTATATCGGATTATAATTTTAGGAGTGCATGAGTTTGGGGTAAGGTTAGCCAATACATGTCACCTCTTATATCAAACAATAATTATAGTAGGGAGAGAGATTAATTGTATGATATATGCGGTAAGATTACTTAATACATTGTCACCTTTTATATCACATTATAATTTTAGGAGGATAGTGTAGGCATCATGTTCATGTTCGTATATTCTGTAAGGAACTATTAGACTAATTAAAACCTCTTTTTAGTTTATACAACCACAACCTCTTACTGTTATATAGTGAGAAATAGCAATCATGAAATTTAAATGAGAAAAAAAAATCTTACCTCCTGAAGTTGTACAGTTCCACAAATGTATCCAAAGAAAAATAAGTTGAATTTTTAACTTGCTATTCATGTTTGCAATGTTGACTTATCAGTTCGTGGCGTAAAAAAATTGTATTCACTTAAAATGAAGTATTCTTTATTTTGTTGCTTTTTATTAAAAGTTTTAAGCCGTACTTAAAATAATAAAACAAATAGAAAATGCTTCCTTGAAAATATAATTAAGAAAAAAGTACAAAATTACAATTTATTTAATCACAAGACTAGCCATAACATATACATGAGCCCTATTTTTGAAACTATAATTTTTTTAAAAATAGATTAAGTTACCGAGCACTTTTCTGATGTTAATAAGAACCAATTTTATATATATACCAAACACGGATGAAAAAACTGGTATCAAGTGACGAGAGCTTAAAATGTTTTCTTTGGTAACACGTTACCAATACACAGGTGAGCTTAAACTTCTTAAAACTTAAATAAGCCCCTCATCATTTTTCCATGCTAACGAACTCTCTTAATATCATGTTCATGCGGATATGTAAGGAAGGAATAGTAATATTAAATGTAAACGGAATATGAGACATTTTAATGGTTACCCTAACGAGATAACTGTCAATACCAATAACTAAAAGGCAAGCGGTGGTCGAGTGGTAGCGCGCTCGACTGTCGTACCGATGATCACGAGTTCGAATCCACGCGAAGTCGAGGATTTGTTCCCGGGGCCTGAGGATTCCCCCGAGTCACCCAGCTCTGAATGGGTACCTAACTAGACAATAGTTAGGCGGCTTGGGTAATGCGTGAAACCCCTATAGCCGTGACCTGTGACCGCTGCATCACTTGCCAACAGATCATCTCTCATGGTCTGTGGACGCAATCATCTTCTGCAGAGAAGGAGCGTCTGTATATATAAGATGTAATTATCTTGCAGGGAATTAAGTTCATTTATTTACGTAATTTCTTTCAAACTACTTGCTAATCTTATAGAACAAATTCAATCATTTTGTGCTAAAATGTAATTTTAAAAATAATTTTAAAATAGAAAAATATTTAATTCCTAAAATATATTCTCGTTTTTAGATATCCCTAAAAAAGATTGATTACTTATTTAGTTAAATCTATCATTTAAAGAAAATTCTAAAAACTCTGTTGTTTTAAGTCAAGTGCCTTAAAAATCAATTAGCCGTTTTTCATGGACTGCGATGATGGTTTTTAAAAATACATGAAAGAGTGGAAGCTTCTCTCTTATTTCCTTCAGCTAGTAGGCGCAGGAAAATCGTTGACATAAATGAACCAATAACATTTAACAATATTTTTAAACCTGTCAAATATTACAAACCTATAGATTTATTGAATTAAATCCTTATTTTTCTTGAAAAAATTGGTAGTCACAATTCTGTTGAAATTTTCTCAGATTGGACATTTTACACTGCCATGTTACGTTAGCACCATAACAGTTGCCATTTATTCTGGTGTTGTAAAATAATAACTTCCTTCTTCAACGATTCCCATTGTAAACGAAATAGAATGCAACTAAAAAGATAAGCGGACAAACTTCATAAAAGGCTGATAAAGGATATCTTTATGTATTTGAAATATGGGTGTATGTACTCGATCGCAATACTCTATAACACGTTGATTTTAATTGTAGCTCTAAAATATCGTGCAATATTTTTTTTCTTTTAATTATTATTAATTTGCATTTTTTCATGGCTTTAATAATTTATAAATCTTTCTAGCTTTGGTTTGCCTTGAAAAAAATTGATTGGGGAAAAGTTCAATTGTTTTTAATTTGTCCCTAATGCACTGTTCAGATTATAAGTACCGTCCCATTAAAAAAAAACAATTTGCATAAATACGAGTACTATATAAAATATAAAAATCGTACAGCATGTATAAATGAATGAATACCAAAGTCAAAACAAGGAAGTGAATCATTTTTTTTGTTATTTAATCTGTGTGTGTTCTTTTATTTTACCTCTTTTTAAGAATGATAAATCAGAAAGTGACATCACTAATCCATTACAATAATATACTTTCAGCGAAACATTAAAAAAGATCATCTAAGATGAAGTTAAATGTCTGAATTCTAAGCATTGGTAATGACAAGCCATGTGAATCACAGTTACATATTTCAATCTGACTCTGTGTGGCCGAGCCTCTTGTTATCAGTAACATACCAACAATCGCCGTTTATTGCCTGAGGAGCGTCATAAAAAGTTGAAAAACCAGTGTTTATTTTGTATTACAAGACAGATAGCAAAGCGAATGCTGTTTTAAAAGACATCCCATTTCCGGTGGTAACCACGCATTTTAGGAAAGTTAACATAGGTACAATATTGAAACGCTTTAATTAGAATAACATTGTTTAATGATACAGCAGAAAACTGAGACCAAAGCTTGGTCTTTAAGTTGATTCATGAACTAATCGGAAGACTCGTTTATGAAATGGAAAATGGTTTTACCGGGTCACAAAAGAGCCAAACTTAAGTATAGAATGGGTTCTAATAAATAGTTTGTAATCTATATTTAAAGAGCTGTAAACAATAAATACACACGTTGGCATCTGTAAAGAAAGCAGAGCACATGAGACAATAAAATGTGACAGAAATAACCTAATTTCATTCTAATATTATTTTTTTTAATTTGGTAGGTGTGAACTTCGTTCAAATCATATAGATTTAAAACACTTAATTACTCTCCTTAATCCTATGTCTTGTAAATATGCTTTTTCTTGCCTGTAAAGGCCATTTCCCAACTTGTCCTATGGTCAATACTTTTGACCCCTTGGAAACGGGACACAAACTTTTTTTTTAATATATCTCAAACATTGTTCTAGGAAACGAATACAACCATGGTTACCAAAGACCTGGGAGAACAATAAATAGTCATTCATATATATTATTGATAATTTTAGACCCATCTCAACATCCTATAGAACAACTTGGTAGCTTCATGATTCTCTTGTCGTGTGAGGTGTTTCTGGATACCTATTACAGTATTTATATTTTATTTGTAACAAAAATCATTCATAACGTAAATAAAATATATCAATCTTACAAGCGACAGCATTTCATTCATCTAAATTTAAAGTGTTGGTACCAAATCTATGTAAACTGTAAACCATGAAAACATTTAAAGGAAAAAATTAGTGTAGCAAATGTATTGTTTTGTAGAATTACAGAAGATGCTTATAAAAAGCTCATTAAAATCTCAATATCTTTTTCAGTATCACAACAGTCTTTCTATATCATAAAGTTACGACACAGTTTCTCATCATATTACGATCTTATATTATTAGACCCACTTTAAATCTAGTTTTTTTTTTATAATTATTTTATTTTTTTTTTGGTTATAATCTTGTGCATAGAAGGAGCATCTACATCACATAAGTTACTAATGTATATTTAACAGTTTATCAACAAGGGAAATGAATCCGGTGAACTGAAGTTGTCAAGGCAAGGCGCATTTCCTCCCCCTAATATTTATTTTGAGATTGATTTTGAATTGTCAGTTTGGGACGTTTGTAACTATCTGCGCATTATGTCAATACGCCAAAGACTAATGGAACACATTTTACCTTGAGAAATTGTTCTAAATTAATTTTATATCTTACTCAGCTTTTTCAGAGTAATTTGAATTTATCTTACTAATAAACACTCTCAAACTTGCTTTTACATAAGAGAATGATGATTTGAAAAGATTCTTAAATATTACCCAATACAGATCCTAATTTGTCAGACTTGAAAGTTACACTTTACCTTTCGTTTTAACTACATCTTAATCATAATGAAGTAAACGCTTAGCTTTTTTCTACAATATTCATGTTGAAATCTTCGGTAAATGTATTGCATAAAGCACTGACTCATTTAAAAATCTTATCTTATCTTATCTGTTACAGACGCTGCTTCTATACAGAAGATTATTGTTTACTACATTTATCTATGATTTGTGTCTAGTCCTGGAGTCTTTTTAGAGTTGTAAATGATGATAAAGTTTTGGCTTTCCTGATTTCCTCAGGCAGCCCAATCCACACCCGAATTCCGAACGGGAAGAAAGAAAACTTGTATGTGTTTGCTCTTGCATACGGAATTTTTTTTTTTTTTAAAGTACTTTTATCCTTATGTCTCTCTTAGGGTTGTATTAAGTTGTCTCTGTGTTGTGTTTCTAAATTAGAATTCATTGCTGTATGTATAATTACTACTTTACTCTTGGTTCTTCTATCCTCTAGTGATTCAAGGAGTAACGATTTAACTAATGGTGCTACTCTTTTCAGTTTTGAATATTCCTGAGAAATGAATCTTGCAGCTCTTCTCCTGTAGCTTCTAACTTTGTTAAGAATGAAAACTGGTTTTAAAGTATTTATGTATACTGACGATCTCTGTGTCAATACTTGCCTCTAATAATTTATCGCCAAATATTTGCTCTCTCGTTTGGTTCATTTTTTGCAAACAACTGTTAGTATTGACTTCCTCAAGTATAGGTATCCACATAGAACATAATTCCCAATTTCAAATAAAATAAAATTTTAAAAAATAGTAGAGCTATTCAATGTCACAAGCAAACTTCATGCGCTTACCTGGAACTGCAATTACATTTTTCGAAATGTGTGTTGATATTGAAAAAAGGTACCGAAAGTAGTTGGACAATTTGTTTCATTTTCAAGAACACTAAATAAATTAGGTTTAATTAACTTTATTAGCAAAAATCTAATTTACATAGAGACTTTTCTTTGAGTCTTTCTTGAATGCATGTAGATCTATACTTTCGAGCCATAAAGAAGTATTTGCACGCGTTTTGCCTTTGCAGTTCATTAATTTAAGACAATCATTTATTTTAAATGAGCAACAAAGCCTGTGCACGGACGTTCTGCAGTCGTTTCGGTGTCATGTTCTCTACGATTAAGAGTAGTGATTAGCACGAGTGACACACTTCAAGGTTTGAACACAGTACTGAATGATTACAAAAACACTGCACCAAAGTCTGCAGAAGTTTGAGTGGCCAATCGCTATTGAAAACCGGACAGCCAAATGCCTTTTAGTATTACAAGATTTTTTTCAGAAATATTGTAAGCAGATTCGTTTTGAATCTCTATTTTAGTGTAAGGACATAACGTTTATGACTTTGCGTCCTCTAGCAAAGTGTCACCAGGAGCATTTGACCACTAACCCCTCTCACTCCGCCACTTACACCTAACACCTCGAACTGATAACCATTTACCTATAGAACATTATCCAATTTTTTTTTGTTAGTCATCTGAACAATACAATACAAAAGGTGGCACACTGCAATCCCGATAAGAGTTTAAAAACCTTTATAAACTGTTTTGATGTGCAGAAACCTTCTGGTAAATCAAGTCTTCAACTAATGAAACAGAGCTGGGAAGTACAGGTATTTTTATATTTAAAGGTCTCGAAGAAGATTTGTGTTGATGTCAGCTTTGTACGCGGATATTATATTCTAATGGTGAGTAAATACAATCGGTAAGCAAACTGAAGCATCACAAATTCTCCAACTTCCGGTGTAGGTAGAAGAATAAAACTTTGGGAAATTTTTTAGAAGACTCTAAAGACGATAATTGTGAGAAAAAAAAATTGCTCCATATTTTGGGCCGGGCACCCAAATGTAGTTTCTAGGTATTTACACTAATCAAAAGAAAAGCCCTCACTCACTCACTTATTTTTTTACTAATTCTGCTGCTTTACGTGTAGATAGAAGCAATAACTTTTAGTGGGTTGTTTCACTCTTGCAATATAAACAGGCGAATAAGAATATTAAAAACTCCCCTCAGTAAGGGCCGGGGCCCAAATGAGCATTTTCCCTTTTAAGAGCTTTATAAAAAATTACTTATCGCTAATTGTCTAGTTTCGTTGCAGGTAAAAGCTGGAAACTTTGGGAAGTTTCTGACTACACGAAGGGATGGTAACAGGCGAAATAAAAATAACATTATTTTTAACTTTGGGCCGGGGGCCAAAATGTAGTTTTTTTCCTAATATTAGCTATATTAAACAGACACATTAAATCTCCAACTTCCCGTACAGGTAGGAGCATGAAATTATTGAAATTTATTGATTACACCATCACGACGATAACAGGTTAATTTATCTTTACAACTCCAACTCTAATGGGGGCCAGGAGTCCACATGTAATTTTTTCCTTAAACGAGCTTCATAAAAACTGATTCATTCCTAAAACTTTTAGTTCCTGTGTTGATAGAAGCATAAACATTGGGAATAAGTTAAGTACACTACCGTGATGGTAATAGTTGATAAAAATATTTAGATTAACACAAACTGTAGTTTTTTTTTCTTCTACAAAAAATGATACATCAATAATCTTTTATTTTCCATGTAGGTAGAAGCATAAAGCTTTGGGGACTGTTGAGTACCCTCCCGCGATGGTAACAAGCGACACAAATATAAAATTATCACTCACTTGAAGGCCAAGGGCCCAATGGTAGGTTTTTCTCCTTTTCTAACCTATCTAAATCATATTCATCATTAAATCTCAAGCTTCTCGTGTAGGTAGGAACATGAAACTTTGGGAAGTTGTTGAGTACCCCGTCCGCAATGCTAACAGGCGAACAAAAATATTTACTTTATCAGCTGGATAGGATCACTGGAAGTCTGTCATTTTCTCATGTTTTTCCGCGGGACCATGAAAGACAAACATAAAAAAGATGGTAAATTTAGTATATAGTCTATATCCTTTATGATCTAGATTAAAGTCAATTTCTGTTTTGAATTCATATTGCACGGAATTTCAACGCTATCTGAAATACCAAGTTTTCCGCTGCAAATCACAGGTGTTTGGCAAGTGACCGATAAAACAGAAGCATGATACAACCATTTTTTGGGAATTGGCATAATATCCATTCTCGAACCAGCTGTTGCTTATACAGATCTTCAAGTAGGAGAAATTCCAAAAATCAATCCTAAAAACATGCATAATAATAACTTCCATAACCAGTATACTATGCGCTCACTCTTTTATTTTTGGAAACATGAAACAAATATTTTTTGTCCCTTAAGTAATTTGTAATAAAAGTTGTGTACAAAACCATTTCTTAAAAGAAAAATTTATCTTTTTTTAAAAATCCAATTTTTCCTTGAAGAAAATTATTACTTTAAAATAAAAGTAGTTTGCAAACAAAAGCAAATATCTCGACAGCCGGCTTTGCGAATTCAATTAAATGTGGGAATTTTGTATTGTAACCAAATACACATACCATGTCTGCCAAATTTGTTCACAAACTCGATCTGTGTGTTAAGTTGCAGAGATAATCGAATCAATTATGAGACTTACTTATAGAACATCGTAGTTCTAAAGAATTTTCGACTATGTAAATAAATAATACAGTTGCTATAATTTCATTACTTTGAATATAGAATATACCATCTGTGTGTTATTTTATCCCGTTTTCTTATCTAAACTTTAACATATAGCTATTCAATTGAAATTATTGTTTCTTTATTCATAATAAAAATTATTTAACAAAAACAAAAAAATCATGTTAAGCCTGGTCCCTATTGGAATTCAGGACGTGTTAGCGCATTTTCGTATTATGTATCAGTACTTATGTTAGATATCAGAATTATGTAGTTATCAGTAATTGTGTTTAGATTTTAGACATATTTTTATGAATTTTCTTGTGTAATGAATATACCTGACATTTTTTTAATTTAAGAGTCATTTCTTTACATTTTTAAAAAAATTATTTTCTCTTTAATCTAACTACAAGTCACCACAAATGATGACGTAAAACTCTCTAAACTTTTACACATATTCTAATGACGTCAACTAAAAAAAAAAAAACTAATTCTTTTGCACCCTTTCACACCACTCTTCAATGCTTGGAGTATCGTGTATTCGACTTCCGGCAATGGCGGCCGTTCCCTGCGCTAGTGTTACCTCTCGATTCGAAATATTTTTTGGTAGTTTTAACGGGGGTTTTTAACGGATCGAGTAACTGAGTGTTGATGCACAAATGGCAGGTCAGGACATACAAAAAACATATATACCTCATGGGTCTAGGACTTATGGATGCTGAGATCAAGAGTGATGACGGACGGACGGACGGACGGACAAAACGGGTGCAATAGCGCATTCGACTTCTCGAAAATGCGCTAAAGAGGGATCAAAAATGCTTCTTTTCAATTACATTTGTCTAGACTCTAGACAGACAAATATTGATTTGTAAAGTTTTATTATTTATTAGGTGTCTAACATGGTGTCAGAGTTAAACTTGTTCATGATCATCCATTCCCTCTATTTTACTTCATCTATGTTCAAAAGAAGTCTGTGTTTCATGAACGGTAATCACTTGTTGCCCAGAATCTTTGTGTGAAATAAAACCATCTGGTTGTGTAGAAATTCAAAGCATTGATCGTTAAGTCTCAATTATCTTTAGCATATTTAATAATGTTATTTGTGTCTGTTTCGGCTTATGACAATATATCATTGATGGTGATCGAACTTATCAGTACCAAATCATTTATTCCAGTTGGAGAAAAAGATATTTCTATGATTCATAATATTACTATCGACTCAGAAAAGTTAAATTTGCCAAATCTCGGTGAAGTACCTGAGTCGGCTTCATGTCGAGGAAAGTGTGGTCAGTTTATACTATCACCGTGTACGTGTGACCATAAGTGGATTGTTTATAGGAATTGTTGTGAAGATTTCTCTTCTCTTTGTTCGTCGATTTTAGAAGAGGCTTTTGACAAATTTGGAAAATTTCTAAACTTAGTTATCCAGTGTTCTGCTCAAGCTCAGACACTTTTAATTTCAAGCTGTAGGCATCAAACAGAAATGGATAAAAATCGCTCTATTCACGAACAGGATTTTGAAATGTATTACAGAGATGTCCGACACGTTTCACTTCTTGACCCTTACATTCGATCAATAGTGTTTTTACCAGTCACCGACAAAACTACTGGACTCGTGTATAAAAACATGGAAATATTTCGATGCAATTCTGATAATCTATCAAAACCAATTAAATGGAAATTGACAGTAATAAATTCATTTGATCGACCTTAAAGTTTTCATTTTAATAAATTGGAGGAAAGAGTTCTCATTTCTAACATTCTATTCACTGGATATGGCGCACTGAATCAGTCAATGCTTGGATATCAGTGTGTTCCATACTATCTTTTATCTGATATAATTTCGAATCAGAAAATAAAAGAGGATACAAGACACAAAGAACACTTACTTACATTCGTATCTTTTGTCATCTGTCCATATTATACGGTGAATTTTTTAAATCGATACCACGCCGCTTTATTTTCTACTGTCAATAGTTTAAAACAATGTGGTCCATACTTTTCAAACGACAATCGATTACCTACCGGTTTTCATTTTCCCATAGATGTAGAATACGAATCTAAAAAAGTAATTTTACAGTTCAAAATAACTGACCCTAACCTAATGCAACCTTGGGATAAAATCTCCTGTGACGTGGATCAGGGCAGTTCAAGTCGGTCGTACAGCTGTAGTGTTCGCTGTAGAGTCACGGCCAAGTACGTCAAGTGAGACAATGGATGCAAAGTTTTACAAACTTACCACACTGCGTATCCCATGAACTCTTTTTTCCAAATTTTTATCAACCATGTGTCCATTCCAAGCTTAGTTCACGGTTTGATGAAAAGACATCTAATGTTTGATGTGCTTGATGAATGGGGTCCACCAGAAGAAATGTTCTCCACAAGCTACAACACTTCATTTTACGTGTTGACTTTCTTTGTTTACAACAAGATTAGAGATAACATAATCAATCATGTTCCCATTTATTTAGAAATATTTCAAAATATTTTGAGGGGTTACTTATCAACGACAGATCGCATTCCGAGTAAATCACCGTGTTACGTGATCTCTACTAATACTTTACAAAAAGTTAAGGACCATAGAAAATTTGAAATTGCATTTGTAGATGAATACATGGAGAATATTAATTTTCATGAGATCTTGTGCTTTTCGAAAGACGAGTATAACAGCGACAACGAACAAATAATGTTCTGGTGCCGAACGTTAGAAATTGTATCCCATAAATTTGATCTATTTGAAAGTCAGGCGCAATGTTTTCACGTTAATTACAGAGGATTAGGTGTTTCTAGAAACAAATTTAATAATATGAATTTCTCTGTAATTTTCCTTTTTGTAAGTACAAGCGTTGTATATAAATATGTTATGATTACATATATTTGAATAATAAATCTTTTTTAAAAAAAAAAATCATATCTTATCGGTACAGAAGATTCTTTCGTCACACGCTTATCTATGGTTTGTGTCTACTCCTGGATTTTGTTTTCTTTTCGTGCATGGATTGGATAACAAGTACATGCCAGAAAACACATTTTGAACATTAAAAATTTAAGAAAAATGCTAAGTTTGAGTATTCGGTTTGTAAGGGGCTACTCCTCTTTCTTAAAAAGAAATTTTTGCCTACACTTTACCACATGTTATGCCTTGAACAACTTTAGTGGCTATGATAAATTAAGTATGTGTCTTCGACGTCAGTATTATTATTATTAATATATTGCTATTCTAGAGTTAATTTATGTTCAATTATTTGTTTCCATTTAATTTGTTGTAAATTTTAAAAACTTTCGACAAAATTGATTGTTGTCATTTCTCATCTATAATATTTTGTTATGAAAAAGAAAATTTAGAAAATATAACTTAAAAGCAAAGTTTTTACCATAAGCCCTTTATATGTGAGTTCATTATAATAAACACATCGCGACAGACTAGAATAAATATTTATATGCTTCATAAAGATACAAAAATATGATACATAGAGAGAAAAATTACAGTACATTCGATCGATTACAAAATTTGAAAGAATCCATTGTAAGGGGTTGAAACTCTATTTGCAAAATTTCAACTCGATAGAAACCTGGGGAAGTGGGTCATTTTTAACTTTTGTTTTTCATCGATCCACAACAGACAGAGAAGACCATGAAGTTAATTTAAGGGATTTAATCAACAACCCGAAAAAACCAAGTTTTTGTCTCTAAATCCCATCTATTTGTGGCATAATTAAAAGTATTAATTTTCTTTTTAAGAAAAAATAATTGTACGCACCGCGTGAAAGGCTAGAAAAAAAAAATTAATTGCTACATAGAGATACATAGAAATAATCTAAAAAAATAATAATTTTATATACAGTCGTTTCGATCGATGATAGATTACATTGTTAGGTGACAAAAGTCTATGTGCAAAGTTTCAGCTGGATAGGATAACGGGAAGTGGATCATTTCGACTTTACTTTTTTCCATGGGTGGGACCGCTTTAGAAAGATTGACAAAATTTATTTAATTTAACGGATTGTTAAAAACAACTAAAAAGTTATTTCATATGGGCTACTTTTATTAGTACGATTCCTTTATGTCAAATCGTATAGCTGAATCTTCCTTTGAAATGCCTATGCCCTTTAGTACATTTTAGATTAAAATCTTACAATATCTGATTCAGTGAAAAAGGTAACATTCCCATTTAACGTTACTTATTACAATCAGTCCATAATATTCTGCTTTGCAATTTCCTGTACATTAGATATCACATGGTATTCTTACCACTGTTCTAACACTAAATCTACATTTTAATGAAAACCATTAGCCTATACAACTGTATGTATGATGTAGAAGCTGATGTTAGCCTTACCAATGTTGCCACTTAAAAGTCACACTTTATTATTCAATGTTATTCCATATCCTTGATCTTACTAATTGTTCAAAGTATCATGTTCCATGTAACTTTACAGTGTGGTAAACCAATGAAATTATTTTGTTGGCTGCTACTGTGGTATATTTTATAAAGATACAATATATGATATTAATCATACTAGCTGTGCATGTGAGGATTTAAAAGTATTATTAAATTTTAGCTTTGTGTAATCATTTATTTTAATGCTTAAAGATTTATAGCAACAAAATGTATCTTTTAGTTTTCTAAGTATTTATATTTTGTTTTCTCAATCATGTTGATGTTGCGTATGGAGGGCAGTGTCACATTGTCTGGCTCATACTGTTGAAATATTTTAATCAAAATGTCTGGTTAAACAAAGTAAACAGGTAAGTTTAAATTATTTCACAAAGATTAACGAAAATATCAACAACAATAATAAATACTGGATAAATCCTACGTATTTTGACAGAATACGATGACTGTGTGTCAATCTTTAGAAAGATAATCTCGTAATGTTGAACTCTTGCAAACCAAGATTAAGAATTTCCGAGGTGAGAGTGGCGCCCAAAGTGTGGGTTGAAAATAAGATGGATAATTAAATATTGTCGATTTTTATGTTCAATTGCAAGTATTTTATGATGACATTGTTTTTATGATATTTAATTTTTTCAGATGTTTTAATAATACATTTGCTATTATTTAAAGTTTGGTATATATACTTTTTTCTCGTAAGACTTTTTGACATTTAGTTAATTATGATGATTCGTTTAGGTGTTATTTATTATTTTTGGGTGATGTTTTCATTTGTATTGCTATGAGTGGTCAATCAAAAAGAAATCAACAGTGTGTTAATTATTTTCTTAAATTAAACATTTCAAATTTATTGTCATAGATTTAACAATTTGTACGAACATATATTAATGATCTTTTGTAGTATGACCAACTCTTGTATTAAACTGTAGACTTTGCAAAAAGAAAACTCCAATATCTATTTTAAATCTGCTCAGTTCCTTTTTCTTGATATGAGTCCCAATTGTAATTTATGTATCTAAGCAAAGTAGATCTGAAAAGCGTTGGAAAAAATAAATATTAAGGATTTTAAGCTCAATTTACCACAGAAGTATCATTGACATACAAATTGGAAAGGACGCGAACATACGAGTGAGAATCGGCAAAGCGAGAACAGCTGAAAAGAAAGGCCTTAGCTGCCGTAACTTAACCCTCCAGATGAAGGTCGTAATATTTAAAACCAAAATGAAGCCTGGCTTGTTATATGTGGCACAGAAATGTGATAAACACCAGCAGCTAGTTTTAAAGAGCTAAATATATTTATTAGTTTATGTCTTTGAATGATTCTCCGAAACTTCTGGCCAGACGTCACCACCAGGGAGAACCTCTAGCAGCCAGCTTAACAAGAACCAGTGACAAATAGAATATGCCAGGGCAGATGGAGAACGATTGAACACACTCTCAGAAAGCCAACATCTATTAATATTGATATAAAACCAGATCATTTCCATATAAAATAACTAAAATTGATTTTTTTTTTCCTTTAACATATTTAAAATGAAGTAATAATTAATATAAATGATCTTCTTAATCACTAAAGACTTAAAATTGCCACTTTAAAACATCAAAGCGCCTCAAAGCTCACTTATTAATTTAGTGTGTGCCTATAAGATCATGACATCAGAGATAACTTCTGTGATCGATTCTGTTATTTTAAACAATCCTAAAAATATTATTACATATTATACACAACCATTTTAAAAAGATACTTTCTTTTACAGGTTAATTTACCCAATCCAGTGGCGTCGATTGTGGGGTGCGGAGGGGGCGGGCCGCCCCGGGTGACACCATCAGGGGGGTGACACCAGACCATAAAATTCTATATATCCCCGTTATTTGGCACTGGAAAACAAGGAGGAGTTCTATGGAATAAATCATGAGGGGGTGACACAATGAGCTACCACCCCGGGTGACACCATGAGCCTCCGCCCCGGGTGACACAAACCCTAGTGACGCCCCTGACCCAATCTTAGCAAGTCTAAAATTCAAACGCTTTCATAATATTAACAAAAAATGAAGAAATGTTTGATATCTCGGTAATCAAAGGAATGGAAAAGGAAACAATGTATTTTAGGACTCCCTTTAATTTTGTAAAACACCTTCTGATTACTTAATTTTTGACGATTACCAAACCTAACTAAGGAATTCAATTATTTAATTACGTTTAAGAACATTATATTTCAAATAAAACAAAAATAAGATTTTTTTTCATTTTTTGTGTGTGTTGTATGTATTCGTTTTTTTTTATCTCAATTTTATTTTTTAAAAACGATATTTTTTTTTTATAAAACTTTGGTTTCTCAACAAAAACCTACAACAGGTAATAATTATTTTTATATTAGAGAAACGAAAAATGCACTTTATATTATTTTTAAAAAAAATTATTTCCTAACGATAGACAAAATATAAAATTGAGTTGCTTTTTCCTTCCTGTTTTTTTGTGTGTGTTTGTTTTAGCTTTTGAGTTGATTACACAGAAACACAATCCACGTTTTGATTACATGAATGCCGACAACAAACAATTTTTAAAAATTGTGATTGCCTCACAGAAAATTAAGAAAAAAATATTTCTTGAACCCAAAAGAACTGCGTTTTAAAAAAAAAGAAAAAAAACAACAACAGAAAACTTACTAATAAAGTAAAAATATCAATATGATAAACGTACATCTAGTTAATTTATAAGCTATACTTTAAATTTTGAGAGCCTAGTTATGCAACAAGACCTGAGATGCGCTCAATAAACATCGTTGTACAATTTAAAATGACTGAAAATCACATCTATCAATGATTGGCTTAAGATATTCATGTAATCAATTTTAAAAACCTTTTTTAAATTTCCTAAATTTGACATTTTGAAAATATTTTCGTTCATAAGGAATCAATATTTAGTCATTATAAATTTAATAAGAGGCTCGTGTTGAATCTTAAGATTTCAAATTTTATAACTTACTTGTTTGAGAGGACAAAAACGATTCATTTTTTTTTCGGTGCCATTTAAAGTGAGTGCTTTAAAAAAAGTAACAACTTTTTGTAACCACCAATTTTGTTTTCTCATGTAGAAAAGCCCACATATAAATGTTAATGAATGACTAATGCTAAAACGTCCTCAGCTGACTTGAAGAGGAGGTGGGCGCCGCCAGGTCTACCATGTCCCTAGAAAGTTTTAATGGAAAATTATAATCCCCTACAACCACGAGGTCATAGGATACACAAAAATATTTTACAAAGCATACTCTCTCGGATCAACCAAAAAACAAAAAAGAAACAACAACAACAAACTATTTAAACAGTGTATATTTGTCTGGAAGGTGAAAGGGTTAGGATCCAGGCTAGAACATACTGCCAGGAAGCACGTTGAAAATTATTGTTTTAATTAGAACTCAAAATACTACACAGACTCTAGTAGGCAATACAGCATACAGAATGAGGTAAAGTGAGCCAACACTGCACAACGTCTTTCTATGCCAAGACACATACATGAAAGCGCAAGCTCTAGTTTTGCGAAGTGGCTCCCCGGGCGGTGCAATGTGTATGTATGTTAATTAGCATTCGTAATAGTTCGATGTCACGTCAAACTTGAGCTATCTAAAATGAATTCTCTCTGCAGTTACCCGTTAGCCGATTTCCGATATTGCGCTTGTTTCCTTGCAAAAGAAAAATTTAAAAAATGAAATTATTCACCTTTAATTTTTTGCTCATTGCTAATAGAAAACCATTTTTTTTTAAATTTTTATTCTATTTAAATGGGAAATAACGTTAAAATCGTACAGACCTTTAAGAGATTGAATCTTTTAATGACGTTGTTTTCCCCATTTTTGGACCAGACAAGCAGGTGAACAAGGGGCCGTCCATAAATGACGTCACGCGATTTTGGCCGATTTTTTACCCCCTCCCCCACACGTCACGCGTCGTCACTAAATCGTAGACCCCCCTCCAAAAGAACGTCACAAAACTTTGACCCCCCCC
>MUZC01001187.1:552618-573295 GCA_002072015.1 Radix auricularia | reverse complement strand
CCCGGCTTCACTCCTGCCAACTTTTCTCTGTACCCTTGTGCGGTTAAGCCGAAATGTCTTGATAGGGCCACCTTGACTTCTTCGTAAGTGGCCTCCACACCTTTCCCGCTTCCCGCAAAACATACCTGGAGTAGGGAATGTGGCATTAGCTTTCTAAGTTCATACCCCCAATGTTCCTTAGCCCACTCTTTGTGTCTTGCTTCATCTTCGAATCTAATGAGAAAAAATTCTAAATTGTCCCCCATTCCATCAAACATGGGTAATTTATTTCCTGAGCGCCCCGTGTTCCCTTGTTCTACCTTGCGAGTCAGTCCCTCACTCGCTTTAATTTCTTCCATTTTCCTTATATGTTCTAACCTGTTTTTCTCCTCCTCCCGCTTAAAAGCCCTGATATCCCTTTCTTCGATTTCCTCCCTCATTTTTCTATCACGTTCTAACCGGTGTTCCTCTATTACCCACTTCTTTGCCTCTTCCCCTTCTAATCCCAGATCTAAGGCCCTTTTCCTTATATCGTCCAAATTTGGTAACACCATTATTTTATCTGTCACTTATTTATATTTATAATTAGTTAGTTAATTAGTTATTTTCCCGTATTATTTGAATTATTTGAATACTTTACAACTTTCCCAATCTTAAGTAAATAATGAAATCTTACTTGTACATGTAGAATACACTCACGATGCGACTATACATAAATGAAAATCACATGAAATATATTTGTCCATTGAATATAATCCACAAAGTTCTTATTCCTCTTGAAGTTCTTTCGGCTTCTATTCTCGATGTCTGGTTCTCATTGTCTGGTTCTCGTTGTCTGGTTCTCGTTTTCTGGTTCTCGTTTTCTGGTTCTCGTTCTCTGGTTCTCGTTGTCTGGTTCTCGTTGTCTGGTTCTCGTTGTGTGGTTCTCGTTGTCTGGTTCTCGTTGTCTGGTTCACGTTGTCTGGTTCTCTTTGTCTGGTTCACGTTGTCTGGTTCTCGTAGTCTGGTTC
Organism: Radix auricularia; assembly: GCA_002072015.1. Taxonomy (NCBI): domain Eukaryota; kingdom Metazoa; phylum Mollusca; class Gastropoda; family Lymnaeidae; genus Radix; species Radix auricularia. The sequence goes on along the minus strand of MUZC01001187.1, from coordinate 572,306 downwards.
TGGTTGTCTGGTTCTCATTGTCTGGTTCTCGTTTGGTTCTCGTAGTCTGGTTCTGGTTGTCTGGTTCTGGTTGTCTGGTTCTCGATGTCTGACTGGCAGTGGTCGTCTCTGGCCACGAGGATGTGGCTGGCAGGGTTGTTACAAAGAAGTTGTCTGCAGCGTTGGTCTCAAGCCACGAAGATGTGGCTACAATCAGCTCAACAAGTTTGACGGGGCCCCCACTGTGGCGGACTCGCTGTCTAGGGGGATTTTTTTGGTCCACCCTTTTGACCACAGATATAACATCAGGTGTACAGTACAGTTGTAAAAAAAGCAGTCACGAGACTTGAACTCAACAGAGTAAATGACGTTTATTTACACCATATATCGACATATGTATATCCATAGCAATATAGTGTAGCAGCTATCAAAGAATACGTTCACTGTGTTTGTCTCTCTCTCAACATAACGACAAAAACATGACCGTCCTGGTCCACGCTAAAAAAAAAAATGTTATCTGTCCTTACTCGTCCCTCTGCCTGCTTATATCACACACTCTCCACATTGCCCCTCTCACCTGACATCTCTACACACTCCCATGTGAGCACCCGGTGAGCGAGTATTCAAGTCCACGGGGGTTCACGCTTTGTTTATCATTCACCCTACGTTTTCGCTCAGCCATTCTCACACCATAACATCTAACCGTGACAATGTCGTGGTAGAAAGTTATAAAAGATTGAGAGTAATAAGTGAAACCATTTGACGTCTGTTTAAGGAAGTAAATTTTAAAAAAAATCATTTCTACAGTGTTAAATTTAATGTTTTAACATTGTAGTTATTCTTACAAAAAAATTTGTTAATTCATAAAAAGTGAGCTGTCCGTAGTTATATAAATAGTATCTGATCTAATTATTTTCATACCGTTGTTACTATCAAACTCAGTATATTCAAACAACTTATGACGATTGCTCAACTAGCATTGTGAGTGCGGTATATCACACAATTTTAATGAAGTAACAATAGAATAAAAGCATATGGTTGTGAAATGTCATGTACTCACATTTTCCGCAACGTTGTAGACTTTTAAAGTACCACTTTTGTTTTCTCTAGCTTCAGGATTGTAGGCAAAGTATGTGATTGTCAAAGACTGGTTTTTGTGTGTAAATTTTGAAGACCTCAGTTTTGAGAACCATTTGGTATTCCTTTTAAATGTCAAACGAGAAGCTGATGAAATAAAGCACTATCTTTAATTTAAAAGTAGAATTGACAGAGAAAATTTTACAACTAAAGGTAGCAACTTTTTACTTCCTACAATGAACGCGAGACACTCAAGTTTTATTGATTATAAAATTTTGTATCGTTTAATATTTTTAAAATATATTTCAATATAACAATAATATAGACAATTATTTAAATCTCCATTTGAAAACCCATAAAACTGTAAATAACTAACTAAAATATTACAAAAATTTTGTGTGTAAAATTTATTTTTACCGTAAAATATATTTGATTTTATTTCACATTGACGGACGAAAATGAAAGAAAAGACCCCAAAAAAATGTAACTCGATAAATATTTTTAAGATTGAAAGGATTCCGTTTGAAGATTCAGGAATATCAATATTTTGCAAATTAATCTCTAAATAATACATCATCAACACCCACAAACACATGCAATTAGCTTCCCAAAAGTTGTATGATGTTTTCGAAATTTAGCACCTTGTGACAATGGAAGAAGAAGGTGTATAGGCAGCCATAATTCCTAATGTTGTTAAATCACTCATGTAATCTGGATATATAAGCTCAAACCTTCCATAATACTAAATGTAAAAATGAAGTTGACTTAAGAAAGAGCAAATACTTAAATTTTGGTCTACCTTCTGATCGACATCTCATAAATATATCACTTAACAGCCTTGAATTTTCTATTTTCAATCACCTACTGGCACAATGCTTTAAAAGATTTTTTAAAAAAATAATTTTTTGGTTGGGGGGGGGCGGGTTCTTACCGCTGATTTTTTTTAAAAAGATAGGACGCATATGACGATATGATTCATTGTTAGTAGCTTTTTTCCAGTTATTTTTCCCTCCTTAATTTCTTTTTTTTTTCCATTTTCCTTCTTCAATGATCATTTCATTTTCCATTAATAAAAATTTAAAGGAAAAAATATATTTAAAGTACTAAATATAAAATATTTGAGTTCGCTGCTTTGTAATACATGTGGAAGAAAATCAGCAGTCTCGAGCCTGCGCTCTTCATGGGGCTTCCCGGAAAACCCCCTCAGCCCTCTGGCCCCCTAAGGGACGTAAAGACTGAGAAGCCCCCCCCCCCCACAAGATAGCTCACTGCTACAAGCGGCTGCATGGGCGTCCTGGACACTAGGTCGAAAACGCCAACCACTAAGTGTGCCTCCCGATGGAGTTTGACTCGCTATCAACATAGTATCACTTTGGCGCCACCACGGCAAAGCGTATGAGTCTCAATGGTTAGGATCGCCGCAAGGCGTGGGATCATCACTGACCTGCCTAGGGTTTAAACCCCACCGGAAGGTTTCCTCAGAGCTGGCATTCAAAAGCTTTTCCTAGCGGCACCTTTTGCTATTTCGTACTGGCGCTCCTGGCCCTAAACCGGCACAGCTCAACAGCGTTGCTAATTAATTTAGGGGGACGAAACGGTCACTTCGGAGTAAACCGACCCTCAACGGGTACTTTGGCAATACAAAACAGTTCGATTCATATAGAGCCTTCCAGTAAATTCAGTCAGTTGAAAAGACCAGATGATATCCAGAAACTCAGTCCGACCCACCATGCAGTTTGTTCTACAAAAACAGCCAATGCCCCGCTTATAAAAACACAGTAACATAACCTAGTCCATCCCATACATATTACTATATATCCCCCTTAAAACACCATATCCTACACATATAGTCTGCCTCTTAGATATCAATTCACCTCACCCCTAGCATTTTTATAGCTATATAGGTATATCTAATCCACCTGTCTATTGTAAATGTTAAAAAAAAATTTTCTTAATGAAGTAACTGTTAATTAATCTCTATGTATATTGTAGCGGCCTTCCAGAGTTATCTATTCCTTATTACCTGTTTCAGAAATGTTGTCAATATCAGTAGGAAAACCAATGTATCCACATAAAAAATTGTTGGTAAAATAGCAGGAAATGCTTCTCCTTTTTTCTTGAAAAAAGACAAAAAGTAAGCGCGTGAATAACACAGACCCATTTAAGCCATTCCCATAGAAGAATCTGCATAAAATTTATGTCTATATAATACGTTTTTACCTATTAGTTGACCACTAATAAATTAAAGCCATAAATTTCTAGATATATTTCACACTTCAATAAGTTTAAATTTGAATTAAATAAAATAACTCTCGAATAATGTGTTAAGTTAAACATACACTTATTCATTTTTTAAACGGTAAAAAGAGGAAATTTAAATGTGCAATTTTTATTAATCAAATGTCCATATACATAAACGGAGAGTGACTAAATGTAGTACGACTTACATCAGCTCTGACTCTTACTCATAAATAACTTCAGTTCTAACTTATTAACGAAGTTACCTCTATGAGATAATTGATTTGAATTTCATTCATGTATTATTTCAGCTTCAATTAAGATATTATAGGGGTATTAAAATTGCCTACTGACAAAATAAAGCCTACAAATTTGGAGAAAATATAAATACCTTTAAATTTGAAGAAAAATATAAATACCTTTAAAGGTACTTTTTTAACATTTTATTTTGCGAAAGAAAATATATATAATTCTGTTTCAATTATTAAGTATATATCAGACAGAATAAAAGACTTTCAGCAAGCTAAACCTACTACAAACTTTGCCTTCATCCAGACCAAAAGGACAATCTTTATTCCCATCGCAATTTTTGATTATCGGAATGCAGTTACCATCTTCACATTTAGTTTCGTTTCTCGTACAGACTGAAATCAAATTAGATTGTAAAATTTGGCTAAAAAACAAAACTTATAGTATTTTTATTTTATACATTTATACATTTTATAACGGTTTATAATACTTTTAAAGCCCATTTGTAAAATGTGATCAGCACATTCCTTTATGGATGGACGACCTGAAAGAAGAAAATAAAGCAGCTAAACAGTTTCCACTTCTGATGCTTGCGTAGGATCCTACATATCAATTTGTGGGATAAAATGACAAATGTGCAGAAACTCGGGAGGAGCCATATGCTCAGGATACACTGAATATTGAGTGAGAGACCAGGCCATCAACAGGAAAAGGGGTCAGCCCTCTACAACATTACAAGGACGTCTGCAAAAAAGGACACGTAACGTGCGCGTCGACCATTAAACATAGGAGGCCATTGTTAAGGAGCGCTAACTTTGACGGTCAAAAGTGCGTAAGGACATACATTTAGGTGAAGCCGCCAAACAGCTAAGAATGAAGAGAAAAGATCATGGAGAAATAGGAAAGGGTGGGAATCGGTGCAGAAGTCAATGCCCTTGTGCCTTGAGTATTGATGGATGTGATACATATATATATTTATATATATANTATATTTACATTTATATTGTTTATGAAAATAATGTAAATAATTTCTGACTTCATCTAAGGACATAGCTTTAGGTATAAAATACGTATTGAGGCCTGGAATACTCAGATTTACCAAGAAGTTCTTCAAGTTTTCAAAATATTCAAGGGTTACCAGTTAAAGAGTAAGAAATTAGGTTTGTTCCTTTAATATCGTTTATTTTTGTTGAGTTTATGATTTTGTTTAAATGAAACAGTATTGTCTATGTTCAATAGTTGGGCAACCCGGGGATACAGCTCGTCAGAATCTGTTGTCCATCGCCTCTTTTTTTAAAAAAATCCTTTCATGTGTTACTCTCTGCAATAGCGGATATGATGTTCAAGCAAAACTGTTCTATTATTTTTGCAAATAATTTTTTTGTCAAAATAGTGCTACAACTTGACAAAATTTACCTCTTTGTGTCCATACGGGTTTAGCTATTTCAGGACCTGTATTATTGCGCTCTGTAAGTGAAGAGAATAATGTATTATCTGTTTTGGATACTCTCAAACTAAACGTAAAAAACATCTTGTTTAAATTTATTACGAATATTTATAAACTAGATTGTGCCGGGGCGCCATGGTGCCTGAGGCGCCCACTTTTTTTTGGGGCGCCTACGGTGCCAACCTTTTTCAAAATCCCAACTAACCTTTCCTTTTTATAAATACGAAATATTAAACTTTGTGAAATGTACGCAACGTATTTAATAATAGGGGTTGTATTTTGCGCACCGATGCACATCAAACAATGACGTCATCATATTAAATATTTTTACAGCGCTAATCACCACACGATTTTTCAAATAACTGCTATAGACTGTTGTACATATTTCCTCAGCGTTCCACATTCAGTGAGTCACCTGGGCTTTTATATTATTTATAGTTAGATATGTACAACTTTATATTTTAATTCACTGTATACATTTTTAAAAATAGAATCCATCATTATCCTTAACGGCTTATTTATTCGAAATTTTACATAAACAAAGATCCGATTGTATTCTTTAATATATCTTAAAGTGTGTATATTAAAAAATTTCGTTTATGTTATTTTGGTTTTGTGTATGTAGATATCGATCGAAAAAACACCCCGTCAGCATTCTATGTCAGATCCCAAAATGAAGAGTGCATAAGTTGATATAAAGTTGATTATATTTGGAAAGTTAAGTGTCTACATTCAGTGACAGTTCAAGATGTTGATGCTCTTTATTGTAATTATAAGAGTTTAATTTCCTTTGTGTTTGTAATACGCTGCTTGGTTGCTCACATAATGCTGGCTGACTGTGGAGGCGACCAAGATTCCACTAGTACTTAAAGTGGTGTTAGCTAAGTGGTGCCTCGCTTATTTTGTGCATATGCTGAAAATATTCACTGACTTTGGTATGAAATAGAATGGCCCAGATTGCTGATCTAATTGGGGTTTATAATAAAAAATATTAGGCAAATAACCTAAAATTATATTTAGGCCTAACGAAAAGGCATTTTAACTTCGAAATCAATAAGAATTTTCTAGAACTAACAAACATTCTATAATCAACAAACATACAAACTCAATTTAGTTTTTGTTTGCAATTTAATTTGTCATTTTACGCACTCCTGTTACCTTGGCTATAACGTAATGTTTGTAGTAAATAGTTTTAAAACAAAAAAAGTTTTCTTTTAAATTTTAACATATATTTGAATTGAAATCAATATTTAAGTAGGCAATTTGTAAGTCTAAGCCAAATATTTCTATTGCATATAAATATCCTTGCAAGTAAGAAGTTCTAAGCGTTTAATTTCTACTCACTTTCGCATTCTCCTCTGACTATCGTTATGTAATCAAGTTGAATACTAGAGGGGGGTCCGAGGCTTTCCGTTTTGATTACTTCATAATATAGTGTTGCTTTTTCCAAATTAGCAGGAATATTAGCAGTGACAACGCGCCACATATGAGGCTTTTGTTTCTTATACGCTTGTTGTAAGTATAATATGTTACCATCGCTTGACATAAGGTAAATCTGGTGATAAAAGAATGTGTGTAATCTGGTGTAAGGGCATAAATAGTATTGATTACTTCATAATATAGTGTTGCATTTTCCAAATTTGCAGGAATATTAGCAGTGACAACGCGCCACATATGAGGCTTTTGTTTCTTATACGCTTGTTGTAAGTATAATATGTTACCATCGCTTGACATAAGGTAAATCTGGTGATAAAAGAATGTGTGTAATCTGGTGTAAGGGCATAAATAGTATTAAAGCAGTGATGATGAATATAAAAAAAAAAATTACAATTGTTTCTTTAAATATTTATGAATTTATTTTGCCTCAAGCTAAATTACCATAGATTAAAGCTAAAAACAAGTAATATCTACTAGAGTAAGTATTGAAACGCAATTTCAAACTCAGAATTTATTACTTTTTTTATTTAAAACAAAACTTTCGAGATTACATTAAAAATAATATCAAATCAATAATTCTCAAAGTGAAAAAACAAAAAACAATTGTTTTCTACAAATTGCTTCTAAAATTCCAGGAGGCGAACGGAGAGAGATTTTTTCAAAAATTCATTCTGAAACATTGCTTCAAACATTATTAGCTACCGTTTAGCGTTTTTTTTTTAAACCGATATTTGTTATGGTTGGCGAGAAATAGAAAAATTACAGATTTTTAAAAATTACATTGTTTATATTTTTTTCGGGGGAAGGGAGATGGATTTCCGAGGAAATCAAGTAAACATTTTCCGTATTTTTGTTGGCCCGTGCACATCCGCGAAGGCTCATAACACATTTGCTAAGTACCCGAGCCCCCCTTTTTTAGTATAATTCAGGAGAAGTTACTTTTCAAACTTTGAACAGGCTTACCAGATATTTCACATATGTAATTGCAATTTTCCAAAGGAAATTGCATTTAAAACGTGGATGAGGGTCTCAAAAGAAGAAAAAAAGGCATCAAATAACACCTTTGCATCAAATTATTATTATAATATTATCAATGATCTTACAAATGGAAATGAATTTACTTGTTCTATTTTTATTAAGTACTAGCAAACCCGTAGTGTGTTACAATCCGCTAAGAAGAAAGGCAATTCAATGGGTAATCTTAATTATGAATTCATGATAAAATCTTCATTGACTCAAAAGTCTATGCAGGTTTCAAGATAACGCTTCCAAAAATATGTTAACCTCCAAGTTAGAGTAAATGAACATAAGGAGCTAAGTGCTAAATGTAATTTGATTACTTTTTAAAAATTGAAACCATAGACGTAAAATCATAATGATTTTGGTTTTGAGATCAACAGAGCGTGTGATTTTGCGCGCCGTAAAAAATGAAGTGGCGTCATGAAGCTTTTATTATATTAATTTATTTGATGTTACTTTTTATGTTGATAATCCTTGTGTGTGTGAATAAGCATGTGTGCGAGTGTTTTCATATGTGTGTGTGCACATCTGTGTTTGCGTGTGACTGTGTGTTTGTATTAGTTGAGAAATAACGATTTATTTTATAGATTGCAAAAAATAAAATTAAATATTGACATGACGTTACCGGGTAATGGTTTATGTATAGTTAAAATTATGCACTGGATTATGAAAAAATCCGTTAATTTTATTAACACAAGTTTCTGCCGATTCGTTTTTTTTTTGGTGCTTGAATAAAAGATAACGGGAAGTCATTGAATGTGACTTAAAAAACTGTTAATGAGAAGATCAATCTCCAATAATTTTTTCAGAGATGATTTTACTTATTGTTTAATTTTAGAAGAAATGAGCCCTTGAGCATTCGTTGGACGATTACTCGCATGAATTGTCACAATGGAAAATAAACAGTGAAAAGAACGTATAGTCGCTATTGAAATTGCATTATTTATAGTTATAATATGTGATTGGGTAAGATTGAGGCTAATTGACGCATATTTATTTTTAAAGAAAATGGAACCTTTCTAACATTTTAAATTGTATTTTACAATAATAAAATCCCACGAAGATGGTTCGAACTAATTTCTCTTAGTCACTGTTAAATAACTATAGAAATAAATGTGAAGAAATTATTTAATTGCAGACGTATATATCAATTTTACTTTTTAATATAAGCTTTTATACATCTATGTATATATCGGATGAAGGCAAATTTTATAAGGGCTTATAACAAGTCAAAATTACAGAAAAAGACATTTCTTAATTGAAAACTTAACACGGAACCGCTTTTGAAGCATTTATCAAGTGATTTATCATAAAAACAATTGCAAATATTTGTTAGGGGGAAGATGTATTTCTCTTAGGTGCTTACTTAATACAAGTAAGTGTTTTGGATCGATTTCTTATAAACTGACATTAAGGAAATTCATATTTAAAGTAAACGCTCAGGGATTTTAAATAATAAAATGGTACGTGTATAAGCGTTGATATATTGTAGTAAGAGTGGGGTTAAATAGCGGAAATGTAGTTTTTATAAAGAGGTCAACTTTGTGAACTATTTGAAAGGTGCTTTTTATTTCTTGGGTCATGAGTTTATAATATTGCCGAGCCCTGAGTGGCATTATTTCTTAGCCACTGATAATATCCTTTTTGCAAAGATTAAAAAAAAAAAGCAGTGTAAAATTTCAACCCAAACCTTGCGATTCAACGTGTTTTTAAAAATTAAACAAACAGACCATATTTAAAAACCTCCACAACCGTACGCATGCCAATCACATAAGTATTTAACAGCTAAAACAAAAAAATTTAATTGTCCTAAATAAAGGTCATTTGTAATCAGTAAAGGAATGGATGTTGTGGATTAATTGGTAGATGAATGCAGCACTAAGCAAACTGAAAAACATCTTGCAAAGCAAGAAGCTCTCCCTGAGATCAAAGATTCGACTAATGCGCTCTCTGGCGATGTCAGTCTTCCTTTATGGTTGTTTGGCCTGGACGCTCACCGCAGACCTCCAAAAAGAATTAGTGCGCTTGACATGAGATGTTTTCGAAAAGTATTAAACATCTCCTACACGGCGCACATCACGAACGAAGCGGTCCGCGACAAAATAAGTGCTGTCATTTGCCCTTACGAGGACCTTCTCACCTAAATTAAAAAGAGGAAACTACGATGGTACGGACACGTGTCAAGATCTTGAGGTCTCTCAAAGACGATATTGCAAGGCACAGTCCAGGGAAGAAGGAAAAGAGGAAGACCAAGGAAGAGTTGGGAGGACAACATAAAAGAGTGGACCGGCCTTTCATTTAGCGATTCCATGAAGGCAGCTCAGAACCGTGACACTTGGCATGAGTTAGTTCGCAGCTCAAAATGGTGCCCCAACGACCCAGCGTCGGGTTAAGGGATAGTTCAAGTTCAAGAATGAAAAATCCTATTTTAAAAAAGACTTTTTTTTTTTTTTTAGAATAATGCAATATTATGGTACGTGCTTTGATAAAACTGTAGAGTTTTCTATTGGTGCAAGATTGAATGTGTGTGGGGGGGGGGGGAGGGGCCATGTGCGTATGTGTGTGTGAATTGGTTATTTCTATGTCTCCTAATATTGCACCTCTAACATGACAAACAGTATTCTTCTTAAACCACTCATATTTGTTTGATTTTACGTCTCATAATTGTTTTCTATATTGTAATATATTATCGGAAAAAGTATATTGCAAGCTGGTATGATTTTTTATAAATCAGTGAATTTTATGCAGGCAAATAACAACATTAAATCCCCCAAAAATATATTGTTTTTCCCCAGGACGTTTCGACCCCAGGAGATTTCAACCCCAGGAGGTTTCGACCCCGGTCGGTTCGACCTCGGACGGCTTGATCCTTTCCTATTTACACCGTAGAAATTTATTATTATTTTTTTTATATACTTTTTAAAATTTAGTTTTTGGTATAAACAAAATTCAGCATAATATTATGCATAAAAATTAAATTCATTTTTGAAATAGTTGTTTGAAACTGTAAAGAAATATCACGGGTATTAAGACTTATAAATAGGATCTAGCATAAAAAAAGTGCGTGTTATGTCGAAAAAACACACTGACAACATTTCATTTTGTGTCAAACTGTTTTGAGTTTATTAGATGAATAGTATGCAACGGGAATACAGATTGATATAAAGTGAATTGTTACTATTAGAAAAAATGTGCCGGAATATATGATTGACATACAATTTATAAGGAGATTAATTTCTCACCATTTTCTTAAAAAGCATCATTGCTCTCATGGTTTTTTTTTTTTCAATTTAAAGGAACATGTGCCTTGAAAACAAATAAACCATATTTTCCACTCTCCCCTAGCCACAATATTCACAAATATTCTCTGGCTAAAATATCCTATTCGTCTTGAACTAATTTCATGCTTAGACTATAAATGAAATGTGTGTTTAGCGAGCTATTTCTAAGAACCAAGGAAATCATGTGGAAAGATAATGTTTTCATGTTTTGATTCACGTGAAAAGAAAGTGAGCCTTGCCCGATAGATTTTTGTATCTGTTAACGACATTTGTTATTCTGGTAGAGTATATAGCATGCGTTAATAAAGTGGTTCGAGAATGATGAAAAAAAAAAAAACATCAATCGATCTGAATAGAAGGAGGTGGTTGAGAAGGCTGTATCTGAAAGGATGTGGTTGAGCAGAATAGGCCCTACATGGGCTGTAGAGCCACAAATGATAATGATGATGCTATATTAAAGCAGAAATAACAAAATTGATGGGTAATATTTAAATTAATAATATTTTTATTTTTCTCGACACGCATATCGTTGTTTTTATTAAGACATTCGGCATCCTTCCGTCTCGCGAGACGATGGTGCATCACCGTTGGGTTGGGTTGTATTTTCTCGAGTGGCTGTGCAGTCCTATCCTTGAGTGACAGTCTTTGCCACAGTTTTTACACACGAATTCTGTGCTTCCAAATGTTTTGGCTTTTCTCCTAGCTCTTCTGTCTGCAGCCTCCTCCATTCTTCGCTCCTCGGCTATTATGACGCCCTCTTTGACAACTGTGCGCCACGTAGATCGGTCTTCTGCCTTACACTCCCAGTCACTTGTATGTATTTTGGCTGCTTTCATGTCCCTTTGACAGACATCTTTAAATCGCAAGCGTGGGCGACCTGTTTTCCTCTTTCCTGAAGCAAGTTCACCATATAGGAGGTCCTTCGGGATGCGGCCGGAGCTCATTCTTTTTACATGTCCTAGCCACCTCAGGCGTCTTTCACTAAGAATTGAGAACATGCTTTGGGTATTGGCACGCGTTAGGACCTCACTATTAGGCACCTTGTCTTGCCATTTAATGCCAAGAATGCGGCGCAAGCATCTCAAATGGAAGCTGTTAAGCTTACGCTCTTGTGATGTATAAGTGGTCCATGTCTCGCTCCCATATAGTANTATATATATATAAATTAATACATTTACTTACGGTATATTCAATAGATCTGAAATTTTACTATAATGCACTGTCGACTGGTGTCCATGATCTTTTTGTTGTTAAATTGTTATACCTCTTGGACCATTAGAAGTGGTTTAGTTTAGCAATGGAAAGTTTGATATTTGCGACAAACAGGAAAAAAAAGCAAGTTAATAAAAATGTTTTTTAAAGCGCAAACCACACAGTTTTTAAGCAACTTGTTTGGTCGCAAAAATGTAAACTCATTTTACGGTATTCTATAAAGTGTATCGCATATGCGTATTACATAGAACATAATCTTACAATATTTTCCTTAGGTGTAAATGTTTATGCTAGTATGTCGTACGGTGAGTATTATAATGAATAAAGTCTCATATAATAATGACTTAGAGTTTAGTGTCAAAAACTTTGTTTTTTGTTGGTTTTTTTAAAAAAAACTCCTTTATAATAACTCAAAGTGTGTGCAGTCTTAAAATTTTCCGGGTTGATTTTGAAACCACTTCCCGGTAACCTATCAAGCTAAAAACAATTCGGCTGACTCGTGGTGACGATAAAAATGAGGCATTAAAATTTAGATTGATCAATTGTATTGTAATTAAATTAATTAATTTCTAGATTATTTCAATGTAACACTATGTAGCATGTAAATGTGTATGCTCGTCTGTCTTGCGGTGCGTATTATGTTGAAGTTACATTTATAATATTTTCTGATGCTACATAATTTTTAGCTCTTCTGTCACGAGGTTCGTATATTATTGAAAATAATCAATACTCTTAGTTATGCCTCATATTTAAATGATGAATAATGAAAATCTTTGTTTTCCATGGCCTGCTATTTAAAAATGAAATCATATTATATAGGATGTGATAAAACATGGAGAAAAATGAAAATGCTTGATTAAACCTATATATGAAACCTTACCTGAAAAGTGGCATGAGCATTAGATTTATAGAAGAATTTCAAGCAATGTGCCAAATTATTCAAACGCAAGTATTGCACCAGGGTCATGCTTTCATTTTGTTCTAAATCGGTTGTGTCTAAACTTAAAAGAGCACCTTAAAAATACATAAAATTGTTGCTTAAAGTGACATCTATATTTCTAAAAGCGTTAAATTTTATAATAAGAATTTAAAATGAAAGACAAAAGTGAAAAAGAATCGTCTTTGACAATTACGTAACTTTTCGCCATTTTCTTTGACTTCTTTTTAATGTTAACGTTTTTTACGAATATTGTTTATTACAAATTGCAAAATATGATTTATTTGTTGTTGTTTTTTTAAATACATTGAGATAATCATTAAAACTTTTCAAAAAGGAACAAAAATTACTGTAAAAAAGTGTTATAAAATATGATAAACTCATTTGTTTTAATTAAAAAATCAGTATCCAGCCATTTCCAAAAGTATCAATTCCTTCTATTTATTACCTAGTTGTCTTTTGGTGATGGTTGATAACGAATTGATGTTAAGATAAGTGTAGACCCCTACCAACTGCTGACAGCTAAATGTAGTCCCCAACCAACTGCTGACGGCTAAATGTAGTCCCCTGCCAACTGCTGACAGCTAAATGTTGTCCCCCCTACTAACTGCTGACAGCTAAATGTAGTCTCCTACCAACTGCTAACAGCTAAATGTAGTCCCCTACCAACTGCTGACAGCTAAATGTAGTCCCCTGCCAACTGCTGACAGCTAAATGTTGTCCCCCCCTACTAACTGCTGACAGCTAAATGTAGTCCCCTACCAACTGCTGAGAGCTAAATGTAGTCCCATATCAACGGCTGAGAGCTAAATGTAGTCCCCTACAAAAAGCAGAGAGAATACGTTAGAAGATAATTTATACCCCAACCGACTACTGGGAATTCAAGCTAGTCCCAAATGGAATGTTAAGAATACAAAATTTGTCCCAATTTTATTACTAAGAGTACGATTTTGACAAAAATGGACTCCTGAGATTTCAATCTGGTCACAAACCGACTGCTGAGAGCTCAGTGTCGATCCCCAACGATTTCTAGATGTTCACAAAAAGAATGCTTACAGCTCGATATCTTACAAAAACGACTAATAAAAACTAACTTTAGTCTCCAACCGACTACTAATAAATAAATACATTTCCCAACTAGAAGTTGAGTCCTGGTAGAAATTCTCATATCGAATGCTTTGTTTTCTCAACGGAAAGGCTAATATATTTTAACATTACCTATGAATGTCAGAAATTCCGTATTTTCTCCGTTCTTCGGCATTTGTCTCATTTAAACTAATATACAAAGGAAGCACGTATATTTATTTATACGTATAGTTCCATATCCTTTAAGATAAACGTTTGATGTATAATAAATTTAGTGAAGTTTTTATTTTCATTTTTTTTTTCAAGATTACCTGAGACTTCCTTATAGCGTTTATTATTATCTTGAAACTTTTCAGTAAGGGTAGGTGGCAGCACCAACCACCTATCTGAAAGGATAGAGTCAGCCAACTGCATTAGACCGCAGAGGTTGCCGTTGTCGAAAGTGCACGTGAAATTTCGATCTAAAAATGAGAAACGATATTTTAACATGAAATATTTAATACCCCATCTTCTGAAACCCGCCCGTTATTTGAAGAAAATGGTATGAAATTAAAGTAATGATGCAAATTTTTTGTTTTCACATATTCTAGCAACATCTGGGGATTTACTTCTCAAAACTAATTAATTTTCTAATGCTTTTTTAATTATTCATCTGGCAGGGGATCAAGTAAAGTAGGCATTATTCAAGATGATAGAAATTGATGTACTCAGACACAAATGAATGGTACGTACATCTGTATTTATTTAGTTACTTAAGCGCTTAGTATGTTCTTTCATGAGGAAAGTAAAGGTTTTTTTATGGTTATATTTCAAAATGTTTACTGAAAGTCATTTTTTACGTATGTGGTCATTCAAGTTAGCTTACAAATTTAAGTGAGAGTAATATTTGTATTTTTAAATTACTGTGGTCATATCGGTAAATTTCGAATTACAAATTATTAGGTTAATTGTTGCGCTTTATGCAGTTGTATCTATTTGCATGTTTTTGAATCACACATTCCATCTAGATCTATATACATTTATTTATGTTTGAAATTTCTTTAAGGTGCGGTAGTTCAAATAAGTTTTTTTTTTAAATCTCATTTTTGGTGTTAATTTTATGATTTTATATCACTAGAAATTCCTTTAGATTTGTAAGTATATACTATTGTACCAAACCTCATAGACAACATATCATCAAGTTAAATACCGATGTTAAAAATAAATTTATTATTTTTCTTCATGCTAAAATATTCTTTTTCGCTGTAAACTTAAACAGCTTTGTTAAAATAATAATATCAATTACCATTATAGTTGCAGTTACTTTCATCAACAGCATTGTCACAGTTGGAGATGATGTTACACTTTAATTCTTCAGGGAGACAAATGATCTTCTTAAGCAGCAAACACTTAAATTCTCCTTTGAGACATACTAGAGATAAATTTTTTTAAAGATTTTAAAATTCCAATGCAAAGGGAAAAAAATACGACTGCGAAAATAACAATTAACTAATCGATTAATAATGTAAAAATTTAATAGATATAAATTAAGTTGATCCATATCCATTGGATTTGAATGTTGTAATATATTTCCTTTTTTTATTTATTAAAAATTTACAGTTTGTGTTGCTTATTAATTTTCCGTCGTTTTATTAATATTTATTTGGATGTGCGAAGTAAAAAAAAAATCTTCCTTATTTCTTGTATTTCTCTTCCATTACACATTCTTTGTATTGTAACTGTGAAGTCCTTCAAGACTGCACTTACAACACATCTTTTAAAACTTTATTTTGAAGATTGATGAAAAAACATTTCTTTTATTTATTAACGTAGCTGATGTACTGCGTAGTGTCATTTATGTAGTTAGTATGATATGAATGTTAATTTAATTAATATGTGTAGTGTTATCTCCATGTAAAGCGTCGTGAGCCCGGCTCCTGGCTGGGATACAGCGCTATATAAATTATCTTTTTATTATTATTATTACAGCATAACGAATTTGTTAAGTTGCGTCATATAATTTACGAGCCATGAAATCACAGAGGTTTAACCCATTCACGAAATAATAAGCCGCAATTTAACTTGATCTATATATGCGATGGCGGCTGGGTAGCGAAGTGAATAGTGCACTTGCCTCGCAAGCTGAGGGGCGTCTGATCGAGCCCGCGTTTAAGCCGGAACAAAAATGATGGGAAAATTGAGAAATGACTATCGCTAAGAAAGTCCTCCGCTGACCTGGAAAATAATTGACACTTCCAGGATCTGGCAAGCGCGAGAACTTTTTAATGGAAAAGTAAAAAGAGGTTATGGGACACGGTAAAAAATGCGTTTCAAAATTTAATTAATCGAAATCAATCTAAATTTTCTCGTTGATCTATAATCATGCAATATTTTGTAATCAATTCCATCCCAACAAAAAAAACACGAATTTTCTTAAAATTATACGCTGGTGTATTTTGAGAGAGTTATCGATTTTTAGGTTATTGTGATGCGATTATCTTATTTGTCGTAAACTCTGACGATTAAAGGGTATCAGAAACTATGTCCTGAGGACCAGGAGGTCATTGAAACAATGTCTCAATATTTTAAACCTACTTTTTTAAAAAAAAGTATCTTTTATGTTCGTAATTTTCTTGTCAGTATCGAGCAGCCTTGTATCGTGTATTGCTTTTTTTATAGTCGAAATTGACTGAAGATAGGTCAGTTGTCTGTTTAATCATAAATCATTTGACATTACATGAAAAGTATATAATTCTCTTCATGGTCCAACCATGCTGGACACCGAGCTGTCTTCCTGCCCCACCGACCAAATAGCTTGCAATAATAGTTAGTGCAGAGGGTCAGGGGTCATCGAGACCAAGCCAACAATACGTTACATTGAGGCCAATTATTTTGTTCTTTCAGAACAATAGAATATCATGAATTTCATAGTATTTCAAAAGGACCAGGTGATACATTCACCTGACATGCGGAAGGTCGTAGGTTCAAGCCCCAGCTAAGACATTACATTTTTAAAAAAAATTAACAATGTTTGTGTTTGTGCCCGTTCATTTCCCACTTTCTTCGCAACACGACTGTAAGCTTAGTTTCTCGACATTGGCTTGAAAACTTCGTGCTCTCCGTTGTGCTCAGTGACAGAAAAGTAGTCACACACTCTCCTCAATAATTACTTGCATAAAATGTCACCCATCACTAAATCATTGGCGGCGTATGCTACGACGCGGGATGGCTATTAGTTTATGTTTGGAAAACGATGGTGTTGCAGGGCACATGTTTTCAGAAAAACAATGCGTCGGCTGTTATCCCAGCCCCCAAGGTTAATTCGCTTTGTTCTGATTTCTTCGTAATGCAGTTTGTGTCAGTTCACCTCCCCTCCTTTCTTTGCAATATATATGAGCAACTCTGCGGCGTATGCTACGCCGTAGACATCTAGAAAAAAAATTAACCATGAGCATAGCTGATAGTTTAGCTGAATCTCAAAGTGGTAGCCAATACAATTTGTCGTTCACGCCGCCTATATTTGACATTCTTGTATAAACTATATAACTTCCTGCCTATCTTTGTATAGAAAGTTTTCGAACTGTTGATGATCTTCTAAGTAAATTCTGGTACAAGTATTATTTCTTTAAAATGCAACGGTCTTTTTTTTTACTTGGGAGTTAAAGCCAACTTTCAGCTAAATACACGTAAAAATGTCTAAAAAGTCGTGCATAAACATATAAATTGATAGTTTAAATGCAGAGGCATAGAAACAAAAGGCTGGATTTTGTAACTTCGTAATAGCTCCTTCTCCTTGTATCTTCTTCGAATGTTATAAATTATATTTTTTATAAAAAAAAATGTTTAGCCAAACCTGATTCGCAAGATCCTTTAATTAAAAAAGTGTCATCAACGCTGACGGGGGCATTGTATGAAACGAAGATCATTTCAAAAGGACCAGGTGATACTTCAAACATTCCCATAAGCCACGTGTCAAGCTGAAATGTCTAATAAAAAGCAAATAATTGGCAATATGAATTCATCTTTGAAATGTATTTCCTGAGCTGGAAGAATATTGTCCTAAATTTTACAAGCAATTTAATGGTAGTTGATTTGAATATAGACTGCCTTTTAATGCTGAATTCGCGAAAAGGTTAAAGTCATTTCTTTTGCGAATTTATATTTGAGACTCATGTTCTCCGATGCGTATTCCTTCATGAGAGTTAAACATAGGTATCTAGAAATATCTACGAATTAAGAATGATGAAATCCAAAGTGGAATAATTATGCTACAGCGTCCCTTAATTATCAAAATAGATTTTATTAAAAATCATCGATCCAGTTATAAAAAAAAAATTGATGAAAACTTGATCAACTATTGCAATGCACATTTATCCTAATAAAATTAAAGATAATTAAAAAGAATATTCATTTCTGGCCTATGTGACAGGTTTCATACTAATCGTTCAATTAATATATAATGTAATTGCAAGTATTTTTTCTTAAAATGTGCGTCTAATTAGAAGCAAATTTGTATTTTACTGATGTTAAAAATGGTTTTAAAAATTTTAACAGACTTTTTTAATACCTCTTGAACATCCCATTTTTTCTCCATCTTTTTACCATCAAAATGAAATACCGCGAAGCCCTTCTCACTTTCTCCCCTTAGATGGTAGTAGAAACGTGCACAATGCTGTTCAGTTAAATTCATCTTTGGAGAGACCATTTCATTCAAAGGACGAATCCAGTGACCTATAGGATATATTTTTTATCTGTAAATATTTAATTGAAAGCGTGTTTGTATATATGGTATTTATGTAGGCATGCATATCCTGTATAGCTTACTAAACCATCCATACGATCACCATAAAACCTTGGGAAATTTTGTTGTATCCTCTCGGGATTGTAACTAGCTATTTTTTTTTAATTTTATGTAACACTTATGGGGCTTCGGGTGTTCTTTATGTTGTTCTTACTCATATGAGCTTTCTAAAAATTAGTCTAAGCTTTAGCTACTATGAAAATGAATGGAATTTGACCAATCTCGGTATATAAAATATGTAAAGCCTATATTAAAATACTTTAGGAACATGAATTCCTGCTATTCTTTCCACGGGTTTATAAGGAGTCCCAAATTCTTTTTTTACAAACGTTTTACTTTTAAGTCTATTTTAAATTCTACACATCTTTGAGAATTATAGATCGATTAGATTATTATGAAATTGTTGAAATGAACAGATGTTTCGAACATTACATCTAGCACGAAATGAGCGGGGAACTTTGTTTTGTTTTCTGATTAAGTAAGCTATGTAAAATTTAGTATAAACGACAGCTTCTAGGAAAATTAATTGGTCTCGACCAAACTTAGTATATAAAAACGTGATAGGCCAAATCAAAATACTTCGGTGCCCTGGTCTCTTAATGTCCAATCCATCGGGGCACTTTGCCCCAGATGTAATTATGTTTTAAAAATGTTTAAGATTTTATTCATCATTACATTGCGTAACATCTCAAGAAATATAGAAAAATAGATCAATAATGAAATTATTTGAATTAAATGGTCTTAAGATTTTTACATCTTGAATTCTCATAATTTTTAATTTTCTTGAATATGTTGTTGTTTTTTTGTGTGTGTGTTTTTTTTTTTTGTTTTTTTTTTGGTTTTTTTTTTTGTTTTTTGTTTTTTTTGCTTTAATGAGCTATATAACATTAGTGTAAGCTTTTGTTACTAGGAGAATGAATGCATCTTCACAAAATTTTGTAAATG
>MUZC01001187.1:536873-552437 GCA_002072015.1 Radix auricularia | reverse complement strand
TTATTTATATATCAGGTAATTCAAACTCTTCTCTAGAGTATTAATTTATTTGAATAAGTATATTATTATAAACTATTATAAATTATACGTTAAATTAAAGGATCTACTTGTTGTTTTTTAATATCCAAAACTAAAAACAGGAATATAGTCAAACCCAATTATCTTGACCTCGGTTATCTCGCCACCACTATTAAGTCGACGCTTTTGAATTGGAACCGTTAAATTCTCTCTTTGTCTAAGCGTTTTCCCGTCGGTTATATGGTGAACATCCACAATTTCACATATTGGTAATGTGATGATGCCATCAACGATCCCCCCCACATTCGTTACTGACGAATCTGCTCTTAAAGTTCTTATCGAAAGTAAATGAAGAATGACATATCAGCAATTTGTTTGCCTCTAAACCACAAATTAACAGGAGGACTCCACCACTGACCAATATTCCAGAACCTGTGAAAATGCAGAGCTTTGTCAGTATACCGTGGCCTAAACAAACTTCGGTGATTCGATGGATTTGTTTACCAACCGTGAAAATTTTGATCTGCAGTTAAGCACGGATCATTATGTTTAGCTAAGAACCAGAACGGTCAATTTGATGGTGTCATTTGTGTCCTCAAAATGGTGCCCTTAGACAATTGGACATGGTTATTATTTACTACTTAACTTAATATAAATCAAATGTTTTAAATTTCAGATGTAATTTTAAAATTGTCCCTTTGTTAAGCTATTACCTAAACGTTTTTGAGTATTTTAAAAAGTAAGCTAATGGTATTCCAAATTATCTTTTCTTAATTTCCTAAACACTCAAAAATGTTCGAAAACTTTGTAATTCAGGAGTTTACTAAAATAAAGCAAAGCTTAACAAACAAGAAAAATACAAATCAGAAAAAAGAACCACAAATGAAAAATGAAATTTAAAACACATAAAATACTCGTATTTTTCGCACCGATGCACACCAAACAATGACGTCATTGTGACGTCACCTGGGCTTTTATATTATTTACTAGATTGTGCCGGGGCGCCATTGCGCCTGCGGTGCCCACTTTTTTAGGGCGCCTACGGCGCCAACCTTTTTGAAAAGCCCAACTAACTTGTCCTTTTTTGATAGATACGAAATATTAAACTTTCTAAAATGTACGCAAAGTATTTAATAATAGGGGTTGTATTTTGCGCACCGATGCACACCAAACAATGACGTCATTTTAAACATTTTTACCACGCTAATAACCACATGATTTTTAGCGCATTTTCGAGAAGTCGAATGCGCTATTGCACCCGTTTTGTCCGTCCGTCCGTCTGTCATCACCCTAGATCTCAGCATCCATAAGTCCTAGACCCATGATGTATATATGTTTTTTGTATGTCCTGACCTGCCATTTGTGCATCAACACTCAGTTACTCGATCCGTTAAAAAACCCCGTTAAAACTACCAAAAAACATTGCGAATCGAGAGGTAACACTGGCGCAGGGAACGGCCGCCATTGCCGGAAGTCGAATACATCGTTTTTTCAAGCATTGAAGAGTTAAAGTTATTGACGTCATTAGAATATGTGTAAAAGTTTAGAGAGTTTTACGTCATCATTTGTGGTGACTTGTAGTTAGATGAAAAGAGAATATAAAAAATTTTAAAATGTAAAGAAATTACTTTTAAATAATTTTTTTCAGGTATATTCATTACACAAAAAAATTCATAAAAATATGTCTAAAATCTAAACACGATTACTGATAACTACATAATGCTGATATCTAACATAAGTACTGATACATAGTACGAAAATGCGCTAACACGTCCTGAGTTCCAAATGGGACCAGGCTTAACATGATTTTTTAACTAACTGCTGTAGAATGTTGTACATCGTTCATCAGCGTTCCACATCCAGTGAGTGAGTGAGTTACCTGGGCTTTTATATTATTTATGATTGGTCCCTGAATAAGTGATTGTTCGTTTAAAATGATCTTTATTGCATAACAGTTATAGAGTTATACATCATTATAGTTGGTATTTATAAACGAATACAAAAAGTCTCGAAATATTTTACCATCATTTTAGCATTCTCTCAATGTGCTTTTCTAGCTGTGAATTTGACATAACTAAATATGAGTTGAAATCGCATTTTACAATAAAATAGTTATTTGAAAATCGACTTAATATTTAGGTATATACGAATTGAAATGGCATAACACTATAAAATTTCTATCTACCTGGATAGATTCCTTTTGTGTGATCAAATAAAGGATCTTTAATGGTTTCTGGTGGATCTAGTGCATAAAACTTTCGGTGGTAACCAGACTTGAAAGTGTAGCCACATAAAAAATCGTCATCAAAAGAGCAGTTGAAGCTGACATCTGTTATCACACAATAAGTTTTCTTTAAAATAATGTTGGTATTTAATTGTTACGACAGAAGCATTTTTTATGTAGAAAAGAATTTTTGACAGAATTTTAAATCCTAAGACTGATGACTATCACTATCGATATCTACCACCATAAATCAAAGCATAGAGAGTTAAATTCAAAATTTACCACTAAATGTAACTCGTTAATTTGTTCGTTTTTTTTTTTTCAAAATACTACTGGCATTATAATATATACTTCGCTCTATTTCCAAGGTATTTTCATAATAATATTTATTAATATTATTATTATTATATGACATAAATATATTACAAATTTATTAAATTAAAAAGAAATTACTACCCTTTTACTACACACTTAATGATATATGTATGTGCATAATTTAAACGATACTTCCAAAATGTGATTTATTTAATAGATTTAAAATCATTTATAGAGGCACTTTTATATTACATGCAGGGTTTTTATGAAAATTTGTTTTTAAATACAGGTTGCCAGATTTGCCTGATAAATGTCTAATGCTACTCCAGTGTGAACAAATACTACATGATTGCCGAAAAAGCACAGTGCAGCAAAATCGTAAGTTCTATTATTGTTGTATCTAATTTTTAACATACACATTTTAAAAAAAAATTAATATATATTGTGATTTCGGATTCATTACATAGACGATAATGTAAGAGATTGATGTATTTTTATTTAAATTATTACAATGAAATAACTTTAGAAAAAAAAAACAGCTTTCCAAAATCGCATGAGAACTCTCAGCAAAGTCAAGTGTTACTTCAGTATGAACATGGACTGTGGCATTAAGATCGTAAGTTTCATGTTCGTATTATCTCACTTTTAACATATACATTTTAAAAATAATTTGTTATATTTCTTCCGAAATGAATTAGGAAATTTATACAAGATTGGCGCATTTTTAAAGTACATACAATGAAAGAATTTAAAAACAAAACCTGGTTTACAAAAATACATGAGAGGCCTTTCTGCATAAGCAAAATGAAAAAAAAAAGAACATCAAGGGCGTCAGACACACACAAATATCGACAATTTCTACTTTGAAAAAGAAGAGAACCGTAGAGTTTAGACACCAGAACAATGTTGAGTTACAGATTAGCAGCAGGAGTGAACAGGACAGTGTGTCACTTTCTTTAGGGTCTCTCGAAACTGGTTTAGAATATCCTAAATTTTATTATTGCAGGATCACTATTATTATTTTGCCTGTTTAACCCCATTATTTGTCAAACTTTGAATTTAATATTAGACCTATTATTCTTTTGATTTGGGTAAGATGTAAAGTGTTCTTTAATCTTTTGGTATTTCCTGTCCGTAAATTTAAACAGATTTTAATTGTACTCAATTTAAGATCATATCCAATCATTTTTTGTGATAGATTTTCAGTTTGGTAAACCTGGAGAAATAGAATGTCAACAATATTAAAGAATATTCAAAATTTTATCTTTGCAAAATCTCCGTTGATTGTTAGTCTTTCATATTGGGACACGTTTTTCATTTTTAGCCTAAATTTTTGCCTCACTATGATTTACTAAACATCTGTTTTCCACTTAATTTGGGTATAATTAAAAATATTCTAGAGAGTTCTGCGATTTAATTTTTTATTGCCTCCGCAGTAATTTACAACAAAACTAAGTCAAATTTTAAAGTAAAATCCAGACTTTTTTGGGTTTGAGACCACAGTTTGATAAAAAGGGTTTACGCCGGGGCCTCTCTTTTAAAACTTAAGTGAATAATGTTTCAGCTATAATCTTAGAGAAACTAGAATTACATTTCACATGGAACAGGATCCCATAATGTAAATGGTTCATATTGGGGTAAATAAAACAAAACTGAAGTATGGGATTCAATCGGGGAAAGGAATCATCTAGGGGTAAGTAATTCGACAAAGCATGGCATTCCATTACGAAACAGGATCGAGGGGAAAAAAACACCAAAAACAAACAAACGATATCCCATTATTCTAAGGACAGCACTGAGCTATGTGACTTTTTAAAAATATATTATATTTTAAAGGAAGGTATTAACTTCATGAAACGATACCATTGCACAATTCCATTCTTATGGAGTATGTACTCCCATAAAAATAATTATGGCATCAAATGGAGGAAAGGGATTCTAACAAAAATGGGATTCCTTTATGCAATGGGATAATATTAAGCTATGTTTTCCAATCAAAGTATGCTTGTTGCGCAATACTTCGAATATAAGTTGAAATTTTAAGTCCATGATGTATTAGCTAGTAATATGTATGTATGTAATAAGCTTTCAAATTGTTGTGTGTACATATATTTAACCTTTTTTTTCATGTATTTATATATGATGTAAAAATTTAATTATTTGTTCTCTTTTACACATTGGCGTTTTTTTTTTCAGAAACATAATAAGAGTGTGAGTTTATTGTAAAAAAAAATTAAATATAAAAAACGTTTTTTAAAAAATTCCACTATGGTTTTTTTTTTCTCTTTATTACACTTTAGAAAATTATAGAGTAGTTTATATTTTCAGTTTATAGATATTTTTTATATTTTAGTATTTCTCATTTGGCATATGGGTAGAATAATTACTTCCAGACGGAGTCATATTTCTCAGTAGATAAAATGTTGCCAAGAATTTAGATCAACAGTGTATGGTACCGCTAATCACAAAGGGATCATATTGTAAGTTATAAAAGCAATGGGAAAAAGTTTTCCAATTGACAAACAAATAAATAGAATTCGCACAGATAATGTGACATCAAAGGCTGCTAGCCTTTTCTGTTATAAGAACAGGATAATAATTGGGCATGAAATCTTAAATGAAGTATGGAATCTAATGAGGGCAAGGGATTCTATAAAAAACAGGATAACTTTTTACAATGGGATAATACTGGGCTATTTTATCCCATTATAGTAGACGAATTTTTTAAGGGTAAGGAATATACTTTCCATTACGCCATGGAATTCTAATGGGGTATTCAATCTCAAAGATCTGTGGAATCATATAGGGGGAGAGGGATTTGACCAAGAACGAGTTCCTATTATTGATCGTGGTCGAAATTGGTGTGGTACAAAATGGCTTCCCTGATACTGTTTGGTATTAAAATATACAGATTTCCAATTAAGGAGACAAAAGAGAGATAACCTTCACGCGTTTAGACTAAATGCTTGGGGCTGATGTTATACGTTTTTACATGTATTGTTTACGCTCTCGCTTATAGATCTCTCTTTTGCCTTGTAAATTATACATTTTTAATTTTTATACTTAACACCTCATACGTGTCGACGCATCATTTTTAGTCCCGTTAGATTAAACTACTTGAACTTATAAATATGTTATTATTTTCTTCTTTTTATTCCACGTATAAAAACGTGTTTTTTTTTAAATCATTTTTAAATCTGTTTATAGTGCGGGAGGCTCTCAAAACAATTTTTCAATTGATATTTCCTCCAATATGTGACGTAAAGTACTTCTAAGAAAAAATATCTGTCAACGTTTAACGATATGTTCCGACAAAATAAAATGTATTTTGTTTCAGCAAGGGGAGTTCAATCACGTTCAGTCCGTATACGTTTGTCCCGCGGTGAGTATTATTTTGAAAATGGTCACTGCTTTTAGTTATGTTTCATATATAAGGGATTTATAGTAAAAAAATGTTTTTACGGGTTTTATTAATTAAATTTACTGATTTAAGTCAAAAGATACAATTACAAGTAATATACTACAACCATGCGGTAGTTAAAAGGAACCACTCAGTTTGATTTTCTTTTGATTGTGTAACAAAGAGTTCAAACAAACACTTTCTAAAAATATTTATTACATATATATCAGAAGCGTCACTAGGGTTCGTGTCACCCGGGGCGGTACTCATGGTGTCACCCCTCACGATTTAACCCATATAAATTTTCCGAGTTTTCCTGTGCCAAATGACGAGAACATACCGAATTTAACATTCTGGTGTCACCCCCTGATGGTGTCACTCGGGGCGGCCGCCCCCTGCTTAACCCCTAGTGATGCCATTGATATAGATA
Source organism: Radix auricularia (assembly GCA_002072015.1). Classification (NCBI taxonomy): domain Eukaryota; kingdom Metazoa; phylum Mollusca; class Gastropoda; family Lymnaeidae; genus Radix; species Radix auricularia. Next base: position 546,050 of record MUZC01001187.1, on the reverse strand, counting down.
GACAGAAAGAAAGACAGGCATATAGACACTCGATCGATGAATGATAGGTAGGATGGATGGATGGGAGGGTTGAGTGATGGCTGAATAAATTGTTGGATGGATAGATTAATCATTATACTTTCTCATTTCTATGCATGTGTAACTACTTGTAATTATTGATTATTAATCAAACAACTAGGTAAATCGTTTGTGGACAGATAAACGATTTTTAACTGTCAGTGTAAAAGGCGTTAATAACATCTTTTTAATTTATAAACAAATACATAATTTGTTTTTTTTGTTTTTTTTAATTTACTTAGATAACTGTTTATTATCTGCTAAGAAAGCAATGACATTAGTGACAAAAACTATGATGTTTTAATAACTTTAAATGTTACTGTTAATTTCTTTAAAAATTTTGATGGTACGAGCTAGACACATATTTGTATGTACATGGTTTTCTTAACCTAGATAATGTGAGCTAATTAGAATGAAATTAAATTTTAAATTGCAAATATCGAGACTCTACAAGATAACTGAATGGAAAATTAAATAATATATTATACAATACATTTATTATTTAAAATAACACTCGTTTTATAAAATGTATTCTTTATTTAGAATTTTAAACCCTTTTTTAAAGTTAAGGTAAATTATACTATAACTTTAAAATTCTATAATAATTAAATTAAATCCATACAAAACACAGTCTTATACACGTCCAAAAATTGGAGATCTTGTATTTCTTTTTTTTTTAATAGAAGGAAATGAAAAACGCCATAACAATTTTAAATATACTTACTACACTGTTTACTTTCATCACTTCTGTCACCACAGTCATCATGATTGTTGCATATCAATTCTTTTCGATACAGGTGTTTCTTATTATCACATACAAAAACTGCTGCCTTTTCTGTAAAAAAAACAACAACACTATGTTTTAATGAATGATTATAACTATTGTTAGCTATGTGTTCACATTGTCTGGCATTGCATTCTTCTGATGTCGTGACAGTCATAACCTACGGTCAAGGTGGATATTCGGTATCGCAGCAGACAGTCTAAATTCATACTTAGAAATTAAGTAATAAACTGTCCCAAATCCTTTTGTTCTTTTTCAATCCTCTCTAAACCAGGGTAAAGTGCCCAAGGATTGGAAATTAGCCAATGAAACGCCATTCTTTAAGAAAGGTGATAAGTCCGACCCTGATATTTACAGACCTGTATCACTTACTAGTATCAAATGTAAATTACTGGAACACATAATATATAGCAGAATAGTTAACCACCTTGACAAATATAATGCCCTATGCCCACACTAACATGGCTTTAGAAAGAACAGATCATGCGAAACACTATTGATAGGTCTAATAGATGATCTATCAAAAGGCTTAGATATTAATGATCAAATAGATACAATATTACTAGACTTCTCAAAAGCATTTGACAAAGTTCACCACCTTAGTTTACTTAAAAAACTTAAATTCTTTTAAATCTCAGGTCCCTTACATCACTGGATCCAAGATTTCATATAGGGTAGGGAGCAAACTGTAATAATTAAGGGATCTAAATCTACAAAAAATAAAGGTAAACTCAGGAGTTCCACAAGAAACTGTCCTCGGTCCCTTACTATTTTTAATTTATATAAATGATTTACCCAACAATGTCTTAATAGGAACAAAAGTTAGGTTATTTGCTGATGATTGTATAATCTATAGAACAATCAAGTCAGAACAAAATACCCAAATTTTACCCCCCAAAAAACTTAGATGAAGTAATGAAATGGGAAACTAATTGGAGTATGTCCTTCCACCCAGGAAATTGTCAACTGCTAAGAGTAACAAAGAAAAAGAAACAAATACATTCAAAATTCTTTATTCATGGAAAAGAACTACCCCAAAATAAAGATGCAAAATAATTAGGAGTCATAATAAATGAGGAACTATCTTGGAATCCCCATGTCAATGAAGTTGTTAAAAAAGCAAACAAAACCTTAGGCTTTATAAAAACAAACTTTTACAAATGTAACAAAGATATAAAACTAAAATGATACCTCACCCTGGTGAGACCTATATTAGAATATTCATCTTCTGTATAGGACCCATCCACCAAAGAAAATATTGATAAGTTATTACAAATCCAAAAAAAGCTGCCAGATTCATTACTGGGGAATATTCAAAACTGACAAGAGTAACACCATTAGTTAAATCATTAAACCTTGAAACACTAGATGATAGAAGAACCAAGAGTAAATTAGTAAGTATACATAAGGCAATTGATTCTAATTTAGAAGTACAACACAAAGAAAACTTATTACAACCCTCAGATAGACATACAAATAAAAACACCTTTTTTATTCCATTTGCTAGAACAAACACATACAAGTTTTCTTTTTTTCCGTCCGGTATTCGGGCGTGGAACGGGTTGCCTGAAGAAACCAGGAAAGCCAACACTTTGTCATCATTTAAAACTCTAGTAAGAAAAAACAAACTATGGAAATACATAGGACGCAATAATCTTCTGTACAGAAGGAGCGTCTGTAACATATAAGATAAGATAGAAATCATAGTTTCAGAGTAGAAGTTGTGAAAATAAATCGTACTTGTAGTATGGTGTTAGTACCTATATAAGCCATGTGGCTAGACGTATTATCTTGTGTTTATTAGATTTAACATTAGTTACAAACGTCCCGTGTGTGCAGATAATCTCACTCGTCAGTTGCAATTATATATTTTTTTTATTTACAGTCATTACTAGTGCAATATTGGGGCTGGACATATCTTGTTATTTTCTCATCGTAGCTATTATAGACTCTCTTTCCATACGGAAAAGTATTGCTTCCCATGCTTATCTATGGTTTTTCCAAGTCTGGCATGACTTTAAGTATTATATTTTTTGAACAATGAAATATTCTTGGTATTCCTTGTTTGATCAAACTACTTTTTTTTTTTTTGAAAACTGGAATATCCTGTAGTTAGCATCCTTGCCCCATGGGTGGCATTATGACTTCCGATAGCAGCAAAACATTGTTGGTATCTTTCAAACATTGTTGGTAACAGCTCAACATTTTGGTTAGCATTAATTAATTATACAATTATATTTAAAATTTAATAAGGAAGTAATCCGATATTTAGTACTCACCTAGTTCTTTGTTTATCCATGGCGTGACGTCTTCTACTCTTGAAAATGTTATTATTGTTGTTTCGAGACAGTCATCCTTTATGTTTGGTAAAATGCCCACTAATTTGAATATCCCATACTCATCATTGCAGAAAATTGGACTTCCACTATCGCGCTAGATTTTAATAGAATACTTTTATTAAAACGTTCAAATATTTATGTGCGCAAGTCGGGTTTAAAATGGGTTCTATATTGTTTTAAATTAGTAGTATAAATTATACACTACCGCTGTGTGCGATTATAGAATTAAGGGTATATGTTTGGAATGAATTTAAGACAAATTTAGCGGGATTTTTTCTTCAGCTTTGTTCTCTTACATACAACATACATTTTATGATGATGGTTCATAATGTCTACTCTAAAATTTTAGACAAGACAATCAGTGAGAAACCGAATAAATATACTATACATTAAATTTGCTGAAAGCTGTAGTTTCCTTAACTGTGGAATCAATTATATAATATTTATATTGCAATATAAGTAAGCAGAAGTAAGCATTTTTAAGTTTTTACGTGTTAATTAAAAAAACAACAAGCAAATTAAATGTGTCCAAGTGATGACGATGAAAAATTTTCTAATGCATCTATTTTTGAAAAGAAATGCACCAAAACATACATTTGAAAATAGGGTAACTTAAATTTATATTAAAACGTACACTGTTTTATTTGATCTAATTTCCATTATTTATAAAAGTCAACCTATTGGGTGAAAAATGATGAACACCTACTTTTCCGATTGCAACAACACCGTTATAAAATTCAGCGCATCCTTCGTTGGACCTTAGTGTACCATTTAATAGTAAACTGCTGTTACATTTTTTTGTGTCCCATAATGTTAATTTTCTGTGGCGCAAGTGGGGCTCTGGAATATTTAATTAAAAGGTTACAGTGTATTGAACTATTTTGGACTATTTTAAAATCCGAAAGACAAAATATATTGTAAAAAAATTGCGAAACAAAGTTTGTCTCTCTTAATTCAATTTTTTTGTTTGTATGTGTGTACCTGTGTGTGTGCAAGCGTGAAAATATAACGTGTGGGTGTGGGTGTGTGTATTTATGTGTGTCCGTAAGTTGTAGATTGCAGTGATTTCTTGTTTCAAGCTAAGCATTGTCCTGAAAGAGAAAGTGAGGATTGAAACCAACACTCAAAACAATGTCTTATGACACTGCTAAGAAGGATGCCCATTTTTTTAGCCAGGGCTGAAAATGTTCAATCTCAATTTTTTTCCTAATATTTATATTTGTAAATCTGTAGTTATTGGTGACGAAACGGATGATTTCTACCATTTAGAAAATGCTAAACTGAAAATGCGCGGATTCAAAATCGGCTGTTGGTTGTGTTGATAATTTCATCATAGCATATATGGTTTTAAGTCTTAGAACAGTATCTTATTTTAAAAGAGGAGGAAAATATTTGTTTACAGATAACATATCTATCAACAACCTACTTATACTGGTGCATAAACTTTGACCCCAGCCCGCCATGTAGCAATCGTTAGCTCTAGAGAAAACGTCATCGGGGCTCTGTCTACAAAGAGGTTTGGTCTTGTGATTGAATACGATGGACCCCTTCAGTAGCACCACAGCAACATCATGGTCAGAGTCTGAATTGTTCGTTGTGTTTTGTGATGGAACTATGATGTTTAGTACATCGTAGTTGTTTTGGGTACTTGCATATTGAAAGGGTTCCATCGTGTATATGAATTTTGTGCCCGTTGCAACTGTTACATTTTTAAAGTTATTGATGTACCTACGAGAATAGGATAAGCATTTAAATATTTATTTCACTATTATTATTTATTTTATTAATTTCTAATATGTNTATATATATATATATATATATATATATACATCGCATGGTGATGGACTGCATGAAATGTAAAAGCATTTAAATCTTTAGGACTTTAAAGTAATTTTTTTTAAATTTAAAAGGCTCTGTTAAAATTATTTTAAAACAATGGTTCCACTTAAATTTGAGAAACACTTATGCAATACATTTTTTCCAAGATGCAATAGGGTAAAGATTTCATATAGAAACTAGTATTTTTTAATATTGATTCTCAAATTGTTTTCCCAGGATTAATTTGTGCCTTAAACCTCTTTCAAATTGGCCAAAAGTGATTAAATAAATAATAATAAATGCATTTTTAATTTTTATATATACTTGGTAAGAAAACGTGTTTTTATTGTTAATATAATTTTTGTTGTCTTTGATGTTTTTAAAATTTGCTTTGAAAAATTTGTTACAAATTTTAGATGCAACGATTACAGATTCATATATATGGGGAAAACGACTTAAAAATTAATTCAAAAATATTTTTGCCGATAATTTTGTAGTTGTATGGGTTTATAATGTTTCCATTAGATTTTTCTCGGGTCTTGAAAGACTTGGCGACGCCCATCTCCTCTCCAAGTCAGTAGAGGACATTTTAGCAAATAGACATAAACCAACATTTTTATTGTAGCTTACCGTGGGCTAGATCCCACATCCCTGAGCTTTTGAGGGTAGCGCACTATTGACCTGGCGAAAATAATATTTTTAAGTTTAAATATCCCTTTTATTCTCTTAAATCTGCAGGAACACACGTACCGTACGCAGTTAGCTGACGTGTACAGCAAGACTTTATCGATAATAGTTGCCACACAAATAATGCTCTTGTTAAGTAAGATGATGGCAATCCACGGCCATTTGAGGAAATTTGATGATTCTATGTTGGCCGGAGGAACGAGAATTTTCGAACGGTCACATGCTGTCAGATAATTGAAAGTTACTTTAAAGGTTTCATGAGAATGTAGATTCACTTAGATCTATAAATGTTACAATTGTCAATCCGATCGACCTTTTAATGGTTTAATAGTTTAAATGGGTTCCTAATACGAAAAAAATATTTCGTTTTAATGAATTTTAAATCTCTGATTTCTAACTTTAACTGTCGAAGATGTTTCGAGATAATAAAATGTTTTTTTTTCTGTTTTTTTGTATCACTTAATGATTAGTTAACTTATATAATTAAATTGATAAAGCTCGAAGATATGAAACATCCATTTTATTTTGTATAATCTTTTTAATGTTATTATTGGGTAACTGTTTCTTTGAAGCTCGGAAATAGGAGACTAAAGAAATTTGAAAGAATATTTATACGACATTGTTACTTACAGACTATTTTACAGTTTCCACTAATCAATACAGTTTTGAAAGTTTCTCTTATATGATTTAAATTTTGTAAGATTTTAGTTGTATACGAATTTTTAGAAAATAAATTGGTGGCTGTTCCTTACTAAGCTTTGAATATACAGCCAGTGGCGTAGCTAGGGGGGTGGAGGGTGCGGTCCGCCCCGGGCGGCACTCATCTAAAGGGCGGCATTTTTGGGCAGTAATTTGAAAAATAGAGCCATTTCCGACAACAGCCCTTTTTCTCTTGAAGGGGGAAACCAAGGTGAAACAAATATACTCTTAATTTCGAATCTTAACTAGCGGATTCACGCAACATTTGTTTAATTACATAGTCAGTGGTGTCGTTAGGTAAGCGCGGGGCCTAGTGCCAGCAATGACCCCGCGGGGCCAGAGTACTAGTAAAGATCGCTAAGCACCAGTATGCTATGGTATTTAAAAATATGAAATTTCTTGATTATTGTGTAATTTTAATATCGCGTGTCACCTTTTAATGAAATTATTACAAGTTCATTATTTTCTCTGGTCTATAAACAACGGTTTATTCTTTTCAAAAAATGGCGTGCCGGTTACGACGTGATTTAAAATGCAATTTATTGGCAGATATATTCCAAAATAATTGCAAAAGGATTACAAGAGTGCCTCTTTCGTTTCTTTACAATCGTTTCCAGCATACGTTCTACCATCCACTCTTTGGTTCTACATGTATAGGCTATTAACCAGGACGAGTCATGTTCAGGACTGAAACGCGGGGCCTACCTAAGCGCGGGGCCTGGGGCAGTCGCCCCAGTTGCCACTGTCAAACGCCGCTCCTGTACATAGTGGTAAATAACGCAAACCCGTTCAAAAATTAAAAATCGCTCAAAAAAGGAATTGTTTTGTTTGGAAAATTAAGCGGTATGAGTCACAAATGGCGCTATTATAAGAAAACTGCACAAAAACAGCACATCACCGCTGGGCCTAATAATATGTGCTATTAATATCACCACGAACGTTTTTGTGTGGAATTGTCGACATTTGCAAAATGATGCGCTAACAAGTACCTACATGACATAGTGGTTCAAATATTGTGCTTAACTTGCAAGTAGTAATTTACATTACTGTTTCAGTTTTAGAAAATTATTTTAAGGCAACTTACTAAAAATTAAATGTATCTTGTTTTTATTGCGTTAAAGTAGCACACATAATTTGTGTTTTTCATCAAAATATTGTTATTCATTAAAATGCTACGTCTATCCAATTAAAGCAATACGTAAATAATTTGAATTTTTATATTTTATGGAAAATTATTAAGATTTAGCGCAAGAACATGAAAATATTCAAATTTATCTGCTAATAAACATCACTATAAATTAAATAATTTCGAAAAATACATATTTTTAAAATTTCATATCTTGGAAAAAATTGACACCTGAAGAAATAACTAGTAAAACGAAATCAGATGCTGGAACTTTACACAGTTCAATGCAATATTTTTCTTTTCTATAGTATCTCAATTTGTAGGAACACATTTTCTTTAAAATAAATAATGCCAACCCACTTCACGGAACAAAATTATGTGCTGTTATAGATTATAGGGAGTTGGAGACATCAACTGAACGCCATGCTGGAAGGAGAATAAGTATGAGTGGAGAAAATTCAGGAGACGGGGTTCTATCTTTAGAGCAAGTCGTACAACGAGAGATTTTTTCATCCATAAATGCAATTATAAAAGAAAGTAATAAAACCCACTGATGAGTTGCATGTCCTTGCAAGAAAATAATCGTGTATAATACTATCATGTAATCTTCTAAATGAAATTTTTTAACATCAAATAAATGTCTTTATTACCACGGACAAAGAACAGCTCAAATTGAAGGAAAAAGCGTCCAGGTTTTTTTTGGCTGTACACAGGGTCAGTCTTTGCAATTGTGGGGCCTTATGCAGCTGAGTGAGCGAAAATGGATGCGCGGGCCCCAGTTTAGGTAGGGTTAAGGTAATAATAAAGGTAATAAGTGAAAATAAGATAGATGAGGCCTATGAAAGCGTGAACCCACTGCGGCCGCATAGGTGCATGGCAGTAGCCTAAGACCAGCCAACGCTTTATCTAAACTACAAGAAGAGGCATTATGTTAGAAAAACAGGGGGGGGGGATGTCCCCTTTATCTTTTAAAATATATTAAATAGTATAGATTGGATAATTCTTTACCCAACATTATAACTTTGCTAAGAATGTTTTCAACAATTACTATCATTGTATCTAGTTGTGAAAGGAGCTTCTCCAAACTGCAGTTGATAAACAAAATTAGGCCCTATCTTCGTTCCACATTGAGTTATTTAAGACTACAAAATCTTGCAATATTAACTAAAGATAGAACAAGCTATTACAAATAATTTAAATTTTGATAATATAATACACGACTTCTCTATTATGAAAGTTGGGTAAGTGAATGTATGAATATTATTTACTAGATTGTGCCAGGCGCCGTGGCGCCTGCGGCGCCCCGTTTTTTTAAAGACCAACTAACTTGTCCTTTTTTGATAAATACGAATTATTAAACTTTCTGAAATGTACGCAAAGTATTTATTTAATAATAATAATAGGGGTTGTATTTTGCGTACCGATGCACACCAAACAATGACGTCATCATATTAAATATTTTTACAGCGCTCATCAACACACGATTTTTCAACTAAACTAACTGCTGTAGACTGTCGTACATCCCTCCTCAGCGTTTCAACTAAACTAACTGCTGTAGACTGTCGTACATCGCTCCTCAGCATAGCGTTACGTTACAGAACCACACCACTGGGTGTTTATATATATTAACTAGATTGTGCCAGGCGCCGTGGCGCCTGCGGCGCCCC
>MUZC01001187.1:522185-530616 GCA_002072015.1 Radix auricularia | reverse complement strand
CTTTACTTTCTTGGACTCCACTATTTTCCTTTTTTATCTTCTCTTCTTCTCTGTTTCGTCTTGGTTGGAGCATTTACTGTTTTCTTCTTGTTTTTATTCCTTGTAACAAAAGCTGGAAGCTTTAAAATGTCATCTACTGTCAAGTTAGCTTTGACTGTACAGTTTTGGGGTTCTTCTACTGCTACACTGCACGTTTCTATTAGCCCCACAGCTAAGACTTGAAACTTAATAAATTTCTCTTCTTCCTCTTTGCTAATTTGACCTCCTCTTTAGGCGTGAGTAGGGTCTTTGCATAGGCTATGACAGACCGCTTGCCTGTCAATTTGTGGTAAAGAGTAGCAAGTGGAATGCCAAAGTCCTTAGAAGCCTTTCTAATAGAGAGCCGCTTTTCCCTAATACTAGCCAATGCCGCATTGATTACATCTGGGCTCTGTTTTGTTCTTAGGCTAGACATTGCTTTAAATCTGAAATATAATTATATTCTATTTAATTTTCATCCTAATAAAAACTTAGGAGTCTAGATATAGACTAGACTTAGATATTTACCTTAATTTTCCTATATGAAAAAGTGTTTGCCCTGAAGTAATATTCTACAATAAAACAAATATACTTCAACGTTAACATGCCCTCAAAACAAACATTACTATTTTCAAATAACTCTAGAGGCCAAGAATTAGTCCCATATCTAATTTTTTTTCTGCAGAAATAAAAGCGTTTGGTACGAAGTAAAAACTAACTTTAAACTTACTTCGTCGTAAACACCACTTTAAAAAAAAACATTACCATTAAAAAACATTTCAAAGTTTAACAGAGTGGTTACTGACCTATTAGTAAGTGATTATGCAATCCCAAAAAGAGAGTTTTCCAAATCAAAAAGGAAAAGTAGTCTTAACCCGGATATCACCATTGTTCTTCCTAGGGAAGTTGACAGCATACAAGGCGCAAGTGTCAAGATGTTGACACAAATTTACTCACAAAATAATATTTCCCGGAAAACGAAACGATGAAATGATATTGAAAAATGGACTATTTCGACTTATGCATGTTCGTTTTTGTGTTAGACAAGCAAATAAACATACAGAGAACGCTTAATGAAATAGTGTTTCGTACGACATAGCGTTTCTCTAGTGGTAATTTACTCTATACACAGGCACCACTGAGTTTGTATTTTTTGCTAATTTGCTAAAGTTTCAAGCCACAAACATGATATAAAACTTACACAATGTATCCAGAACCTAAAACAGTCGCATGACCTGCTAGAGGATTGAGCACAAATTTCGAATAACTGGAAACACTCTCAAAGTTTGTGAAAGACACGAAACCGCTTTGGAAAAAAAGAATAAGTTATGAAATTAATCATTGTTATTTTTCAATGAAGTAAATCTCTCTCTCTCTCTCTCTCTCTCTATCTCACTATCTCTCTGTGTCTCTCTCTCTCTCTCTCTCTCTGTCTTTGTATATATTATATACACATAAATACATATAAAATTGACCCAATCTATAAAAATCTGCTTAGAATGTATCTGCTTTGACACATTTATTTCAAAAACATATTATTTTCGATGAACCAGTGGTTCCCAAATTTTTTTGGCCATGTACACCTTATTATAGTCAAAACTTTTCCACGGACCCCTAAGTGAAAAAAACCCACATAAATGCATAGTACGAGAATTACATATCCAAAAAGGAACATTAGGATAAATAAATATTTATTGAAACTATAACTTTAAATTAAATTTTAAAAAAATAAATGACTTGGATGAATCTGATTAGATTTTTTAGTGCTTTTATTGATTGTGAATTGCAACATAAAATTCACACGAGCACTAATTGTTACTTGATTTTAATTTTTTTTTGTTTTGTGATTAGTATCATAACGGCACTGAAACTGTATTCTGTCAGATAGGAAGATGGAAAAGCAGTCGACAAATTCTGTGCAATAACTTATAATGCATTATTAAAATTGGATATCTTTTATTTTCATAATGTGTGTTATCCTTGTTCAAACATTGTTTTAAGTTCTTCATTACTAGATAATTCAATAACCTGCTCCTGTATTAGTATGAATTCAACTGTGTTCGGGATCTGAGTTTGTCCACATGAAAAGGGTTTAAAACCCAGTCAGGAATATCTAAGTCATTAATGTCTTTATATCTTTGGTTCAGGCTGCATGAAGATATATTAAGCGTTGAGAGGTAGCTATCAACTCTTCATCTTCAAATTTGCAATTTTGAAAGATTTGGAAACAGAATATTCTCCTCTTCCAAAGTTTTGTTTGTATAGAAAACGTTTAGCGACAAAGCAGATCATGCTTTTCGTTGTGATTAAGTTTAGTCGGTTACCTTTTAGTTCGAATTAGTTTTTCAAATTTGGCATATATATATCGGTCATAAAGGATATTTAATTTTACGTGTGTGTCTTTGCTTCCAAGGCATTCCAATTTTTTTTTAAAAAGCAAAAAATAATTATGCACTCTTTGATAATGAACATTTTTCTATGTGAACAAGTAAACGATTGTAGACTTCTTCATTTTCCAATGTTTAGCAAGTAAACTCTCATTAAAGACATTCCATTTGATTAAACTAACCGGTCTAATTACATAATCTAGTTATTCATGAAAATTTTCACATAGATTTTTTAGCGCAAAAGATGGTATAGATGATTGACACAATGTTATGGTAATAAATTCCGTACAGTTTTTTTAAAAATATGCCATAAACTCAATGGTATAGCTTTAACTGTTTAAAAAATAGTGACATTTATTTTTTTTTCAATTGAATGATGTAGTAAAGTTCTTTATGTCGAGAAGGGGTGACCTCTACGTGGTTCGACAGACGAATAGGGTTGTGGAGCAGACCACGACCTGAAACCGACAAACCCTTGGCTTGGACAGCCGAAGACCGTTGTTTAGGTGTTAGGTGCTAGTCGCTGTAAGGATTTTAGGCAAAGCATGTAGATGTAATGCTGATGATGAAAACCAAAGTACCCATTGAGGGTCGGGTTACTCCGAAGCGACCGTTTCGTCCCCCTCAATTAACTAAAAACGCTGTTGTGCGGTGCCGGTTTAGGGCCAGGAGCGCCAGCACGGAATAGCAAAAGGTACCACTAGGAAACGCTTTTGGTCGCCAGCTCTGAGGAAACCTTCCGGTGGGGGTTAAACCCTAGGCAGTTCAGTGATAATCCCACGCTTTGCGGCGATCTAAACCATTGAGACTCGTAAGCTCTGCAGTGGTTGAGGCAGATTGATACTATGTTGATAGCGAGTCACAGAAGGAAATTCCGCACCTCTCTCGGGAGGCACACTTAGTCCTGGACGCCCAGGCGGCCGCTTGTAGCAGCGACCGCTCCGGAGGGGGGGGGGGCTTCTCTGTCTTTACGTCCCTTAGGGGGCCAGAAGGCTGAGGGGGTTTTTCGGGAGGCCCCATGAAGAGCGCAGGTTCGAAACTGCTGACTTTGTTCCATATGTTGGATTTTGAGTAAATTTCTTTTGAAAAAAAAACTTTTTATGACAGGATGCAATTTAGATAAATATTGACTCCCCACAGAGCCCCATACATCGAAAATTACCCAACCATACAAGCCAAGTTGATTCACGTTAAAAAGCTTAATCTTTCAACAAACCAACAATCTTGAATGATTATAGCTTTGAAATTTAGAGTAACTCTACTTTTATATCTATCTTATCTTATCTTATCTTTTATATTACAGACACTCCTTCTGTACAAAAGATTATATCGTCCTACGTATTTCTATGGTTTGTGTTTAGTCTTGTATTCTTTCTAGAGTTTTAAAAGATGATAATCATGTTGGCTTTCCTGGTTTCTTCAGGCAACCAATCCCACGCCCGAATACCGGACGGTAAGAAAGAAAACTTGTATGTGTTTGTTCTTGCATATGGAATAAGAAAGATGTGTTTATCGTTATTTATATTTGAGGGTTGTATTAAGTTATCTTTGTGTTGTACTTCTAAATTAGAATTAATTGCCTTATGTATAATTACTAATTTACTCTTGGTTCTTCTATCCTCTAGTGTTTCAAGGTTTAATAATTTAACTAATGGTGTTACTCTTGTCAGTTTTAAATATTATCCAGTAATAAATCTGGCAGCTCTTTTTTAGATTTTTTCTAACTTATCAATATTTTCTTTGGTGGATGGGTCCCATACAGAAGCTGCATATTCTAGTATGGGTTTCACCAGGGTGAGGTAGCATTTTAGTTTTATATCTTTGTTACATTTGAAAAAGTTTCTTTTTATAAATCCTAAGGTTTTGTTTGATTTTTTAATAACTTCATTGACATGGGGATTCCAAGATAGTTTCTCATTTATTATGACTCCTAAGTATTTCGCTTCTTTAGCTTGGGTTAATTCTTTTCCATGAATGAAAGATTTTGAATTTATTTGTTTCCTTTCTTTGTTACTCTTAGCAGTTGACATTTTTGTGGGTGGAAGGACATACTCCAGTTAGTTTCCCATTTTATTAATTCATCTAAGTCTTTTTGTAAAATTTTGCTATCTTGTTCTGACTTGCTTGTACTATAGATTATACAATCGTCAGCAAATAACCTAACTTTAGTTCCTGTTGAGATATTGTTGGGTAAGTCATTTATATAAATTAAAAATAGTAAGGGACCTAGGACAGTTCCTTGTGGAACTCCTGAGTGAACCTTTATTGGTGCAGATTTAGATCCATTATTTATTACATTTTTCTCCCAACCCAATAGGAAATCTTGGATCCAGTGATGTAAGGGACCTGAGATTCCAAAGTATTTAAGTTTTTTAAGTAAACTAAGGGGGTGAACTTTGTCAAATGCTTTTGAGAAGTCTAGTAATATTGTATCTATTTGATTATTATTATCTAAGCCTTTTGATAGATCATCTATTAGACCTATCAATTGTGTTTCACATGATCTGTTCTTTCTAAAGCCATGTTGGTGTGGGCATAGCGCATTATATTTGTCAAGATGGTTAACTATTCTGCTATATATTATGTGTTCCAGTAATTTACAGGTATGTGATACAGGTCTGTAATTACCAGGGTCGGACTTATCAGCTTTCTTAAAGGGTGGCGTTACATTGGCTAATTTTAAATCCTGGGGCACTTTACCCTGGTTTAGAGAGGCTTGAAAAAGAACTACAAGGATCGGCAACAGTTCATTGCTTAATTATTTTAATAACCTGGAAGGCAATTCATCTGGGCCAGTAGCTTTGTTTATTTTAAAGTTTTTTAGGAGTGAATGTATACCTATCTCATCTACAGTTATGTTACCTATTTCTTCCAATGTATTGAAATTTATTGAAATTTCCTTGTCGTCTGAGGCAGAAAATGATGATGCAAAATATGCGTTAAGGATATTAGCTTTAGTCTCATTATCATTATAGGTTTTTCTATTTGAGCCTTTTAGTGTGGCTATACCTGAAGGCTCCATTTTCTTTGATTTTATAAAGGACCATAATTTTTTATTGTTATATTTAGTTATCACATTGTTTATATAATTAATTTGGAGTTTACGGCTAAGATTTTGTGTCAAGTGTTTAATTTTTAAGTATTTTTTGTGTATCCTTTCTAAATTGGTAGCCTTAAATTTCTAAAATAAATTCCCCTTTAGTTTGCAATACTTTTTATATTGAAAATTAAACCAGCATTTATTAATTCTATTTGAAGTTATTTTTGTTGGAACATTCTGATCCATTATAGTTTTTAGATTTGTTTTTATTTCCTTCCATATTTCTTCTACGGGGCTAATTATGCTGAATTTACTTAGGCAATTTTGTTGGAAATTAGAAGCTGATTGGTGTAATTTTATTAATTTGCATTTATTCCAAAGATATATTGTTCTTCTAGGCATCTTATTTATTTTAATTCTTCTTGTGTTGGTTACCCTAACAATATTATGGTCAGACAGCCCAGGAATTATTGTGCAGTCTAGTACTAGTCCTGGTCTGTTTGTTACGAATAAATCTAGTATTTTTTTCCTAGTTGCTTTTTTTACTATCTGTTCTAGGTTTATGTTGTTTATAGTGTCTAAGAAATGTTCATTAATTTCTTTATTATTTTGGTGGCTATCGATTGTATAGTTTTTCCAATTTATATCTGGAAGATTTTAGTCCCCCATAGTCCAAAGTACAGCATTTTTATGATTTTCTTTAATAGAAATTAGTTTACTGCAGAGATTCCTCATGTATTCTATGTTTGTATTTGGTGGCCTATATATACTGCCTACAATAAAGGGTGATGAGTTTGGTTTAACTATTTTGCAAAAAACAGATTCTATATTAGAGTTTGGTTCTGTGTTAATTTCTTCGGCTATGAGAGTTGATTTTATTGCAAGTAGGACGCCACCATGGTTGTCTGTTCTATCTTGTCTAAATATATTATAATTGCTGCTAAAAATTTCAGAGCTATATATGTTGGGGTTCAACCAAGTTTCAGAACCAGCAATTATGTCTGGTTCTTCTGTTTTTATAAGAAGTTCTAAATCTAGAATTTTATTCTTTATGCTTTGAAAATTAATTATTAGAGTTTTAAGAGTGTTTTGATTGTCAGTATTATTAGATTTTTTATATTCATGGGTTTGTGTGGCAGGTCTGATTTTATCAAGGGTGTTTTTTATATTAGAATTAGCGAAAACACTGTAAAGGTTTGTGGATAAAATAACATTGTAATCCATGACAGACAGTTTCTTATATAGTTGTTTAATTAGTGGATGAAATAAAACATTCAGATACTCTTTCATTTAATGTTATTTATTTTAATATCCATACTAATTAAAATGAGTAACAGGTTAATTATTTTTTTATTAATCCTCCTTCTGACACTCTGACGTTGTTTAGGGACCCCCATATCAATTTTAATTTTCCACGGACACCCCTGAACGGTCCCTGGGACCCCTTGAGTCCATCGGGACCACTTAACTTATCTAAACCATAAAAAGTTAAGATATTGTTTCTTTTACATAAATACACAAAGTGAATAGAATAGTAACTACTACCCTTGACCAAGTTTCTCGCATCCAACTTTAGCGTCTTTTTCGGAGAAACCTTCAAAACACACTGCCATCACACCATCCTGTACTGTGCTCACTAACAAGGTGTTGCCTATTCCGTCTGTTGATACTATTTTAAAAATATATGAAACAATTATAACTCAATATCACTTACAATAATCATATCACACAGTTCTCTCGTAATTATAGTAAACTACCGAAACTTATCAGCGCCATTTAATGGCTAGTGAACACTTTAAATACTAATACGAGCGATATTCCATATAATCGATGTACATTCCCAATACTTAATACAATGTGCATTCCCAATAATAAATACAATGTGCTTTTTTTAATTAAATAATTTAATTTGTTGGTACCATTTTAAATATAATTTAATATTCAAAGTAAAAAATACTGCGGAGTTACATTTAAGATACACGCACTGGAACAAAATTAACTTCACTTGCTGATACGTTTAAAGCTGACCTTAAATCTCCTATATTTTGTATAAAGATACACAAATTTACAATTTTTCTAGGCTGAAAATGAAGTTGAAATGTCAGTTTAGGATTTCTATGTTTCAAATATTATACTATTTATCTTATGTGTTTTTATGCCTGGCTCGCTGTATCTATTTTTGGAGTGCTAATCATATCAAGAAAGACCTCTTTTATTACGGCAGGATATTAAAGTCAAAAATGCTTTCAAAATTTTAAAAAAAAATAGTTTAAAATCCGTTATATCTTATAATGTTTATAAATCTTGAACAATATGCTTTTCATAAGTTATGACACACAACTCAGTATAATGAGTCGATCAGGGCCACTTGTGAGTTTCCTTTTGATAATTAGAGATTAAAACTATAATTGTTTTTGTACTTTGAAAATAATGTCATTTCCTTGAACTTGCACATATATCGATCGATTGGATTTAGCGATTGGATTTAGCCATTTTCTTTAACCATTTGAAAAACAAAGCTTGAAACCATTATAGAAATTTAAAGCTGTTATAACAGAAACTTAATTTCCCCAATAAACATTTACAGCTGTTATAACAAAAACTCAATTTCCCCAAGCCCCTATAGAAATTTAAAGCTGTTATAACAAAAACTCAATTTCCCCAAGCCCTTATAGAAATAAAAAGATAATATACAATTAGCTTATTTGAAATCAAATTTTGAATTTGAGGACTTCAAATGTAAGATTGCAGCTTACTATGTGGTGAATGGATTGTGAAGTCAATGGTGCGCTCACCTCACAAGCTTAACACATCCCTGCCCATTTAAAATATTGATAAATGACAATTGCTAACAAGCACAAAGATGACTTTGTGAATAATCGGCGCTGGCAAGTCTACCAAACTTTCAAATAGAAACATTAGACCAACTAACGGGGATGCCCAAAGTTAGGCCCGAGGTTAGAAACCGGCCCACAATGAAATTTTC
>MUZC01001187.1:514685-517185 GCA_002072015.1 Radix auricularia | reverse complement strand
CGGGGTTATATCAATACTATTTATCTGTAAGTAAGTGTACCAATTATTTACCTAATGCAATACACCATAATGTTTTATACAAAACTAAATCTTCATAGTTTACATATTTATTGAATTTCGGTGGCAGTACCATTTATAACAATTTTGGAGTAATTGTATTTAGCATTTGTGGTTTATTTTTAAATGAGTTATTTTGATCAATTTCTTTCAATGATGACATAAATAATTAGCTACATCTATTTTAAAATAATACTCATCTTTCAGCTTACTCTCTTTGTAGTTCAAGAATTTTCAAATTAAGAATACAATACCAGAAGTTGCTACTAATAGCTAAGTAGGTTTAACTTAAATGTGAAAGCATTTTGCTAATTTTGCCTTAAATTAAACCATATATATAATCATATACTCTTACAGCATTTCATTTCGTCTGAGTGATCAGCACAGTGAGCTGTCCCGTCACATTTCTGAAATCTCGGAATACAGTCTCCATTCACACACCGCCAGTCATGTATACTACTGCATGCTGTTGAAAATTTTATTATTGAGCTAACTCATTTGAATTAAATTATATAAATGATTTTTTAAAAAACATATATCGTTTAATATATTACAAAAAATAAATACTGTAGCTTCATTTTATCCAAAGGTTTGAATTACAATGTATATATTATTTTTTATATCCAGATTTAATTAATAACTCACCTATATAGTTAACGCTTTCTACAATGGATACATTTTCTAAACTATTTTTTATATTTAAAAATGTTAGGATAAAAACGCATTTTATAAGTGTTTTTTTATTTTTATAAATCTTTTATTTTTTTAAATTTTGTTTAATGTTTCATGAAAAGAAACTGATAATTTAATTTTGTGGAGAAAAACAAGCTGTGTTCTATGGCAGAAGGCACCGTTGTTTTAATTGTAGGTATTTCATGGTAAGACAGAACAATAATGATTCAGTCGTAGACACAATAGACTTCAGTGTTCTAGTCCTCAACAATAATAATGATGCCGTTTTATTTTGAGCAACCGCTTCTTAAAGTTATGTTTTGTATAACAAAGAAAACAAAACAAAAATTAGTTTCACTCACTACAGTTAGATTCGTCATCCCCGTCAGGACAATCTCTCTGGCCATCGCAAATCCACTGTTCCATGTAACATTTATAACTGTTACGACATTTGAATTGGTTGTGCTTGCATTCTGATAAGATATTAGTTATATTTAGTTGACACGTTGCGGACAATTTAAATAATTGGGCATCGTTTACAATCCCTTGACAATTTAAAAGATCCCAATTGCATGTGACAAAAGGATAAATTATATAGAAAATATTACATTCTCCGGGCATTTTGAAAAATGCTGCAAATCAAGTCAGGGTAAATAGGGCGTTTAACGTCCAGAAGTATTCTATATTTTATTTACTAATTTTAGTCTTCTTACCGTTTCAAAAATAAAAATTGTCTATTTTTAAAAAAATGTATTCCTCAAGTACATAGTAACTTGAAACTATGTTTCCTGAAGTTGTTGTGCTTATAGGCAGTGCTCGATTTACCGCCGGGGATGCCGGGGATATCCCCGGCACTGTGAGGCTCCATCCCCGGCTCTGCTCTAACCTTTACCATCCCCTCCGGGGATGGCATTTATCCCCGGCTCTGCAGAAATTTTTAGCGCATTTTCGAGAAGTCGAATGCGCTATTGCACCCGTTTTGTCCGTCCGTCCGTCTGTCATCACCTTTGATCTCAGCATCCATAAGTCCTAGACCCATGAGGTATATATGTATTTTGTATGTCCTGACCTGCCATTTGTGCATCAACACTCAGTTACTCGATCCGTTAAAAAACCCCGTTAAAACTACCAAAAAATATTTCGAATCGAGAGGTAACACTAGCGCAGGGAACGGCCGCCATTGCCGGAAGTCGAATACATAGTATTTCAAGCATTCAAGAGTGGTGCGAAGGCGTGCAAAAGAATTAGTTTGTTTTTTTGTTTGTTTTTTTTGTTGACGTCATTAGAATGTGTGTAAAAGTTTAGAGAGTTTTACGTCATCATTTGTGGTGACTTGTAGTTAGATTAAAGAGAAAATAATTTTTTTTAAAATGTAAAGAAATGACTTTTAAATAAAAAAAAATGTCAGGTATATTCATTACACAAGAAAATTCATAAAAATATGTCTAAAATCTAAACACAATTACTGATAACTACATAATGCTGATATCTAACATAAGTACTGATACATAATACGAAAATGCGCTAACACGCCCTGAGTTCCAAAAGGGACCAGGCTTAACATGATTTTTTTTATCCCCGTCACTGGTTTTTTAAGCCGAATTAGTGGTAACGGTAAGTTACAGCAGTATCAAATTTTCAATCACGGAATTTTTAATTTAATAGAAAAATTTGGTACCTGCCAAGGAGGTTACCGAATTAATCGAAATAAACATAAGTAAAAATAATTATAATTGTTTCGTTTTCTTATAATCTTTGGTTTCAATTTTAA
>MUZC01001187.1:427976-512113 GCA_002072015.1 Radix auricularia | reverse complement strand
TACTTTCAAAGAAATCAAGCTTATGCCACCAACGGAAGCGGAACAAACAAAGTTTCACAAGTTTAAGAAAAAGTTTTTTCAAAGTTTGGTTGACAACATCTCCTCCGTTTTGACAACAGCACATTAGTGTTGAAACATGCTGAAGTTTTATGTAAGGCAAATTGGCCAAAAAACACAGAAGAGTTAATGTTGTATGGAGATCGTGAAATTATGGAACTTAATTTTTTTTTTGAAAATTGAAGCACGTCATACTTCAGCCATAGTACACCAATTTCGCATGACAAAAGATGGTCATGATGCTGATGCAGACCTTAATGATTTGTACAAGAGATTAGATGTTCTGCCAATATCTACTGCTGATTGTGAGCGAGGATTCAGCGCGATGAATTTAACTCACACATCTCTTCAGAATTCATTAGATGTTGAAACTATCAATCACTTGCTTTTTATTAAAATTAATGGTCCAACACTTCAACGTTTTGATGTCAGGTTGTATGCCACAAAGTGGTTAAAAGACGGAAGGCATTCTGCTAGCGACCTACCTTCTGGCAACCAACAAAAGCAGTAGTTATTGAACAGCGCCATAATTTGTTTAAATAGTTTTGATTTTTAGCAAATAACTGTTTAGAATTGATTAGACCGATTTCAAATATACAACGACAGCAAAATAAACAACGTCATCAACAACAGCATCATCAATAATATGAACAACAAACGCCATCAGCAATAACTAAATCAACAACAATTTTATCTAAAACATCAACTACTGCATCAATTACAACATCATCTTCTGCAGCAACACCAACAACAACACAAGCTACTAAAAACTGTAAATTCAAATATATAAAAAACAATATCAACGACAAAAAAAAATAACGTCATCAACAACAACATCATCAATAACATTAACAACAAACGCCATCAGTAACAACTACATCAAGAACAACTTCATCTACAACATCAACTACTGCATCAACAACAACATCAACTACTTTAGCAACATCAACTACTTTAGCAACATCAACAATATCTATTAGCTAAAAAACGAAAACAACACACTTTCCAGTTAAAAGTAAATTCCATCTCAGCAACAAGCTAGTTTTTATTAAAAACTGTAAATTCACCCAAAATATTTGAAAAAATGAAGCAAACAAATTAAATTATATTTCAACATTAGAACCTGTTGCATATCATTTGTTTTTATGTGTTGTATTGTAAATAATTTGTTTTCACTTGTTGTGTCATGTCTTATTGTAGTAGTAGTAGTAGTAGTAGTAGTAGAAGTGGTAGTAGTAGTGGTAGTAGAAGGATTAGTAGATGGGCTCAATTTGTTGCGGAAACCGGGATATCCCCGGCACTGTGAGGCTCCATCCCCGGCTCTGCTTTAACTTCTACCATCCCCGCCGGGGATGGCATTTATCCCCGGCTCTGCAGAAAAAAAATTCATCCCCGGCACTGGTTTTTTCCTAAATCGAGCACTGGTCGAGAGCGCTACCTCTCGACCACCACGTCCCACATTGTTGGGCACCCAATTTATATAAAGAAGACCTGAAGAGTAGAAAGATAGAAACATGAGACACAGCCTTCAAATTATATTACTATTTACTATTTAAAATGGTTCCTTTTAAGATGAGTTGAACATTTGTTTGTGAAATACAAAATGTTCGATTTTTTGTATGTGGCCAGACAACAGTTAAAGACAAACTGTTCAATAGATATATACTTTTATCTTTATTTCAAAACTCTGGAAAATTTAATAAACAATGACTTAAATAAACTATATTATTTAGCTAAAAAAAATTTTTTTGTCCTTCCATGTAATCTTGAAACTGAAGATTCACCGTAATCCAATTATTTTATTCCGAATAATGAACTTGCCATCTATTTTATATTGTTTGTATGTTTGCTTATTTGTGTTCTTAACATAATGGAAATTTTCCTCAAATTAATTAAATATATATGTATTGCTCTAACTAATCTAAATTTTGGATATTTTTGGAAGAGCGTATTTTTAAACTCAAATTCCAACAGATATAAACATACTTTTTACAAATTGCTTCCGGCACCAAAATACACAAAGATTGTTTGCGAGTCCCATAAATCCTGGAACTGGAGGCCATTCACCCACAGTCTCTGTCAATGCATCTGTAACCCAACACCCAGGGCTCTTCCGGACGCCCGCATTACAAACAAAGGGCTCTCTAATTGGGTGCATGGTGAGGGTGGGAGCAGTTGCGGGCGCGCCCTATGTATGTTTTGGGGGCACACGGCCACATTTATTACACATTTTATCTGTAAGATTGAAATCTTAGCGGACGTCTGCTTTCAAAAGATTCAACGATTTTGTTTCGCTTAAGAATGTTAAATAGTTTTTAACTATTTTCATAAAGGATTTTAGAATCAATTCATTCAACCCAAATTTTGGACCTGTCTCTGGGGGGACAATGCTCAAGTTCACAACTCGAAATCAATGCGTCACCGATGGTATTACAATAATGGTTGGCACCAGCAACTGTAGTGTCGACGTTACCGAGAAGTAAGGAAGTATTCGACACATCTCTGATTACGTTTAATTAGTTTTTAGAAATATTGACCAATATCACGGTAAGGAAAGTATAAAAAGCAAGCTTTCGTTATTTAAAAAATCCTTAATGGTAATTAATTTAATCAAATATTTTGTTAACTTGCATTTAAAAAGATGTTGTTTCTTTGTTCTTGATAGGATTTTCATTTACTTGATTTTAGCCTTTAAAGAAACTTAAATGATTTATTCTTAAAGTTTTAAGATTGTCTTTGAAGGTCAAATCTGTTCATAATTTCGCATTTCATTCAAAAATCGTTATTAATTATCTGTATAAATTATTAAATCTTCTCCAGCCAAACACTAACGTGTAAAGTGGGTCGACAATCCAATAACACGGCTGAGTGTGTAGACGTTCAGGTCTTCCTGGATGGTGATAGACAGAATATTTCTGAACCGCGTTTTTGCTATAAACTGGATCCCGTAGTTACACAAGTGGCTCCAATTATTCAAGGGTGGGTATATGACAAAACTGTAGAAATCGTTTTTATCATCTCAAAATGATAAATAAATTTACATTTATTATTATTGTCATTATTATTTTGTGATGCTTTCTTCTTCTTGACCCTGCTAAAAATAAAGACTAACCTAAACTGGCTTTTCTGCCTTTAAAAGTAGAAAGTATGAAGAACCATTTATGTATTCAGGAATAATAAGTGATTAAAATTTGATCCCATTGTATTATTAATAGATTAATAGGTAACAGTAAACAAACAAACATCACTGTTTATGGATCAAACTTTGACAGTGTCACATCGCCCAAAATTGAAATATTCTATCATGACCCTGTCACAAACCAATCAAATGTAAGTACACATCAATAATTTTACATTTTTTCATAGATTATTTGATTGGTACACGTTAAATTTAATCGTTTCAGTATTTTAAATTAACGCATTTACAAAGATGTAGCGCAATACAAATAAGTATATTCGTAATCCAAATCAGAAAGGGACAAATATTAACTGTGAGATTTAGCGTAAATTGCTTACATTTCTCTTTTAAAAAATGTAACCTTTAAAGTGTTAATAATAAGTGGTAAGGCTGCTATATTTCCTTTAATTAAGGTCTCAAAATATTTGCGGCGATCAATCAGATATGTAAAGATTTCAATAACATTTAGAAAACTAAAGACTATCAAAACAATTTTGCTTTACCAGCAAATAGATCCATTTATGTTTATTTAAGTGTGTATTACAAAAACACCGATAGATGTCCTAAAAGCTGTTCCCTCTAAGGTTCATTGTTCCTTTGCAAAGTATAAAAAAAAATAAAAATCGCATGCAAACTAGCATAGCATTCAGTTTTTGGGACATACATTTTCAAAATTTGCTTCGCGTTTACTCTAACCTGCTGCGTGGCGCAGCTTAAAGGGAAAATTGTTTCTAAACTAATTGAAAAATTCCAACAAAACTCAAATATGCTTAAAATCTAGAAATGACATTTGAGAGTCTTCATACTGAAACAATAAACATGGTTAAACATTATTTCATTAATCTTTAATGCGTCTTTTTAAAAAAACGTGCGCACTTACGAAAAGTCACAATTTTAAAATATCTATTCTATTAACATATAGATTTTTCTAGATCTATATTCATTGAAAGCTAAGAAATTCATCTATTCAAAAGTAAAAATAAACTTAATTTTTTATGAATATTCAGATTCCATTAACAATTCGATAATATATTTCGTACGATTAACTATATATNTATATATATATATATAACGGGATTAAAAATAGTATGATTTATCGAGCTAATTAAAAGCTTGTAAAAATGCATATCCCGTTATATCACAATCTCATTACTAAAACAAATTTTAAAAACTTAAGCTGTTTCAATTATACAGAACATTGGGGACCCTAATATTATGTTGAAAAAGATTCAAAGAGTAGGAAATAGAGACATGATATACTGCCTTCACACGAGTACAATATTATTTTCTGTGGCCAGAAAACAAATTACACAAGAAAACCAAAAATCAATCAAAGTTGTGGCCAGAGACATCCACTGGGCGGCTTTCAAATATTTTTCTGCACATCTTACTCGAAAACAACTGTGTTGTATAATATATACGTTTCGCAGATGAAAATAAACAATACTTTAAAAATATATATATTCTTTTATTTTTATTGCAAAACCAACGGAATATTTTCAAATATTTGTCCAGACAAACTATTAATGATAGACAATATTTTTTATTGCTGTAGGCCTATTTTTCTATTATACTTTCATTCCATGTAAATCTGTTTACGTCCACAGCATTTTAAAAGTGCTTGCTTTGCAAAGAAGGATACAGAAACTCTGACGTGTGTAGCCCCTGAACTATATGACAGCATTGAGAAGTACTTCCAGTTGAATGAATCACGTGATTATCTGGAGGCGGTGCTCGCGCTAAATTTGGACAACAATTATTTTAATCTCACTAAGATATCGCGCACCTTGATTCACCGTAGTCTGAAATTTGACAACAATACTGTACCAACAACTAAACTCTCGAAAGACGATCCGATTCTTGTTTTGCGGGTAACCCACTTGTTAGCGATTTATTGAAATGACAGTTGCTTTAAAAAATAGTTTGCATCAACAAAATTAGTTTTCACAACTTTAAAATTATAAATCTAACTAATGTAATTTTTTCAAGAACATTTATTTGGAAGGCGTATTTTAAAACACATTTCCCAATAAATCTAATCAGACTTTAAATGAATTATTCGACATGCAAATTAAAAATAAATAGTTAATGGGTTCATTTCACGACGAAGTTGACTTTTTTTTTTTCAATCCTTATTTTTTAAAAAAACAATTTTTTTGCCATTGTTTCAATTCAGAGCTCATTAATTTTAAGCATATAACAACAGGTGAACGGATTGGATGTCTATGAACGATCGGACATCAATGTGGCTGTTGGTAATCATAAGTGCCCTGTAGTAAATGTGACGAAACTAACCTTGGAATGCAACGTCAGCGAAGTCATAGACAACCTCAACAACGATTCCAACCCATCGACGGCGGGAAACGACAGCTCTGGTGGTTGTTCCCGGCTTCAGTCCAGCGACCGAGATCTTAAATGCTCCGTGAAAATAAAGATTGGCCAACACTCGACAGAACTCGGTCACGTGACAATATCCCTGGCGCCGAAGAGCACCATTCCAGAACAGATGAAGACAGCTGTGCTCGTGGGCATCGGTCTGGCGGCCCTTGTCATTGTCTCCTTGTTGATCGTAACGTTTTTTCTGCTCAATCGGATGAAACAATCGCAGATCAGGAGATTGGACGCAGTCAATGGACCAGCTGGGGATGGTAATGTTTCCGGTAATTAGCTTTTTTGTAAGCTTGCGTACAATTTCGTAAAGGGAGGCGTTATACAGAGATTTCTATTTATAGAAGTAATCAGTACTTTTGTATCATTATAATTTAGTATTATATGTAGCTATCATAGGTTTGTTTTGTTTTTTTTAATCAAATAAATAATGCTAAGTATTGTTAGCTCTACAAATTGATTTGCAATTGACATTGTAACTATAGTAATGTTAAAATAGTAATATTGATTTCTTTGTCATTAGTCATTAGTTCTAGCCCCAATAATAACTACTCAATTAATTATAACGTTGATATAATTACTTGTGTTATAGTATGTATATACGTCTTTTAAGTGTTATTCTACTGATAATTACTGCATTTTAGATTTTAGCCTTTTAGAAAAAAATAATCTGAACACCAGTCCACCGGTTGTAACTTGAATAATTTTGAAACTCGCTGCCTATTATCCTATTTGTATTCTTATATTATCAACTGAGTGGAGTATGTGTGACTGGTTGACAATAACTTTCTACTTGGTTCTTATTTTTTATCCAACCACAAAAAAAGAGAGATTTTTTAAAAGTAATTTTTTGTTAAAATTGGTGGCAACCCCTACTAGATGTAAATGGCTATGGATCATTGAAGTATGCTCACTGACTCTGTCTGACATTGACGACGATGAAGATTGAATAAATTAATATTAAAATTATTAATCTAGTTTCATTACTATTAGTGTTAGTTAGTGTTAGTAATGCTTATAAATAGTATTATTTAAAAAACCCACCAAGAATAATAATTTTAAAATTAATTTAATCAATCTTCATTATCACAATCACAAGTGGGGAAAGTTCGTAGTACTAGTAGTTGTAGTAGTAGTACTAGTACTACTAACTAGTATTATTAGTTTTAGTGGTAGCCTAGATTTAGTTATTTAAGTAAACTTGGTCTAAGCTTAAGCATCGCGGGGTTTCCAACTCTAAAAGTTCATAACAAAAACTACTTTAGCATATTACTAATAAAAAGCCCAGCCTCGTAATTACAAATTAAAGATCACTGAAAGTAATTGAAAAAGAAATTCGAAATTAAAAAAATATAATAATGATAATAAAAAATAAAGTGTCGTAATCGAAACGCGAACCTCGGACCACTGTAAACACCAATTCAAAATGAAACACACTAATCATTAGACCACAGAAGCTTATGTCAATATAAGAATATTAAGAATCTTATATCTACCTGGCAAGAAGTGACGTAAAATGCTTTGAATCATGGGAAAGATCTCCGTATAACGTTAAGCGTTTAACGGAGATTTCTCCCAATAACGCCCGGCGTTATACGGAGAAATCTCCGAATAATCACTTCGTTACGTGAAACCTAAAAGAATGACATAACAAGAC
This sequence comes from Radix auricularia, assembly GCA_002072015.1. Classification (NCBI taxonomy): domain Eukaryota; kingdom Metazoa; phylum Mollusca; class Gastropoda; family Lymnaeidae; genus Radix; species Radix auricularia. Next base: position 504,833 of record MUZC01001187.1, on the reverse strand, counting down.
TGTTCATATCAGATAAGGTAAATTTTCATTTGCCTAATAAATTTACAGAAGAAATGATTAAGAAATACAGGTAAATATAAGAAGCCATTAAATATTTTACATTTATAAAAACTTTTTAACAATAGCTAAAAGTATATATTTTTAAATAAAAATATTTTTAAAAAAGTTTTAAAGATACCACGTTTTGTGAACTAAAAAGAAGAAAATAAACTAAAAACGTCAGGCGCATTCGGCTGAAATTTGGTCTATTAATGCTTTTACATTAAACTTTTCAGTTTCAAATTCCTCCACAGTCTATATATGATACTTCATTTAATTTCAGCCGAATGCGCCTGACGTTTTTAGTTTATTTTCTTCTTTTTAGTTCACAAAACGTGGTATCTTTAAAACTTTTTTAAAAATATTTTTATTTTATACTTTTTAGTTTTCATTTAAGTAGAATTGAGTACTATAATTAATGAAATATTAAATTGTCATGTGAATCAAGTATGCATGCAAAATTTCATCAAAACATCCAGACAAGAAAGACATCCAGACAAGAAAGCAAACTAAGAAAAACTTCCCTTTGTTGTTGTATTTCCTTGGTTGTCTCCCTCACACACAAGAAATCATAGACATTTTGATTAGTAATTAATTAATTAATTAAGTAGAATTGAGTACTATAATTAATGAAATATTAAATTGTCATGTGAATCAAGTATGCATGCAAAATTTCATCAAAATTGGACGATCAGAAGTGGTTCAAAAAAGGAATTCAATTTTTGCCCCGGAAATCCAGACAAGATAGCAACCTAATAAAAACGTGGTAAAATGAGTAAATTAAAACTGTAAAAAAGACTACTCTATAGTATTGTTCAATGGTAACTACTTCGGGTTTAATATAACAGCGTTAATTATATTCACCATTTTATTTCGTCTAATTTAGTTTCTAGGATTACTGATAAATGACTCAAATGTTTTTAATAACTTGAATATTGTTTAAGACAAGCTATGTGCCGCAACAAAAAAAATCAGATATTCTTAATATCTTGGAATTATTTAGGAAGATTTTTGTCCACGCAACAAATTTGGCAAAGACAACTCAAGGGTGTCAGCTCTAATAACTCATTCATCTCTCTATTTATTTATTAATCTTTGTTAATATTTAAGAATCAAAATTGCATTCACATTCTTAAAACTATTAAGTTTCAGAATTATTTTTCACTAGCAACTTCCCGCTAAACAATGCAATTCGGGTGCCAATATGCAATAGTCTCTTCTGTTCGGGTTACTTCACCAAACAACATTGAATTAATGCACTTTATGTGTGTGTGTGTCTGTCGGTGTGTTAAGTATGTCTGTATGTTTATGAATAATTGCCCTCTAGAATTTTTTGCACGATTATCGAAAAAAGCATTACAGCTTGACCCAAACATACCGTAATCATTTTTATTCCTGATAATTGCTATAATTGATGACTCACTTGCAACCATTTAGCAACTAACTAAAGCCGAAATAATTTGACATGAGACAGGTTCTAGTGAGGTCACCATGCCGACCCTACAACAAATTTTGGAATCTGTTGATGTGGACGTGTGTAAGCAAGAGGAGATGAGGAAACTGATCTTTGATATCAACAAACTGACCATTGGGAAGTGCATCGGCTCCGGTGAATATATGAATGAATTATCATAGCTGATACAGATGGTCTTTATTAAGAATTTATTTTAGAAAAGAAAGGAAAACACATCAATTACAAAGTGTACAAGATTTGAAAACAAATGAAAGAAATTTTCCTTATTTTCAATGTAAAAAATCAACATAAGCACATCTTTCTAAAATTTAGTTAAATCATTATTTTTTTTTAATTTAAAAAATGTTTTTTAAAAGAAAATTTGTAGCCACTGAAATGTTTTGGTTTTTGAACTATTTACTAGCAGGATTCATATATTTGAGAACCCTTTGATTTAAGGGTCGTATAATAGGCTTACATCGCTAAATTCTTATTTAGCTTCCTTGTTACTAAGGATTAACCCAAGATCGCGAACGTGATAAAATAAATATTGTGGGGCTTTCCAGTGTTATTAAAGATAGCCTTGAGAAATATGTGGACGCAACTTACGCGAAAGAATAAGGCTAATAAGCTACCAAAGAACACACAAGGCTGTTAAAGTACATGGCTAACGTGATTAGAATGGACCTAGTCGATCACGACGGACAAACGACGACAACATGAAGAACGGTTGAGCTTTCAAAATAAAAGTATGTCATATCCCACATTAAAGCACTGCTTATAGAGACTTTATCAAATGGAACCTTCTCAAACTGAATCACTGAATAGTTGAGAATTTCTAACTGGTAAAATCAAAATATAGCACTTCAAAAAATAGGTAATAGTGATAACTTTTCACACACACACAGGAAATTGCTCATAGATTGAGCAAAGAAAGGAGGGAAAGAACGGACACAAACAGCAGCATGAAATAATGATAAAAATGCGAGTGAACGTCGGGGGGTGGAAGCTGGGGGAAAAGGTGACGCAATGTTTGTCTCGAGACATGCGCTTTCCGGTTGCTGTTACCTGCTCCCAACCCGCACAACTCCTCTCTAGCTAACCATAAACTGTGAATGTTCGACTTTAGTGATGGTCATAAATCATGCTTATTTGCTCGCGTCTTGTGCTTGTCCTAAATTATGGTGAATAATAAATATATTTAGATACGCGCACAAAAGTTTCCGACGTCAGTGATTCTAAAAAAACAATGAATACTTTCATTTCTTAGGTAATTTTGGGACAGTTTTCGACGGTGTTTTAGAGTTGAGTCCTGAATTACCCACCGAAAAGGTGGCAATCAAGATGTTGCAAGGTAAGGTTCTATATATGGTGCATCTAATTCATTATTAGTATATTTGCGCCATATATTCTTTAATGGACGTGACACTAAAATGTGAGCATTTATGTCAGACTCACGTCTAGTAGCTTATAAGATTAATTTTACATTTTTTTAGGACACGGCTAAGCATGACAAAAATCTGACACAAAAACATAAAGAATAGTATTCCTCGTACCCTTTACCCACATTCAATAACAAGTCATTTCCACACCACATAAGCAGCTTAAAACTTCACTTCAACGGGTGTTTTCCTCACATGGTCAAACTTTGAAATAACAGTTTTAAAATGCATACAAGGCACTTACATACATTTGTATCAGGCCATATTAATTCTTCGTTTTCTTCGCCCAGGTATTTGTAATTGTTGCATGTCGATGGTGTATGTACGTTAGGAAACTCTTAAGACTAAAAGCATTGTCATCTGGCGAGTTCTAAACCCCTTCCAAAAAACGACATACAAGCTGGAATAAAATAAAATATGTTCACTACTCAAAATATTGAAACAATGAATGCAATGATATAATAATCTTGAAAGTATGGCCCCTTTTTTAAGCCAATTTTTAAAATAATTGATTACACCACTTTGATTAGTTTTATTAAATACCTATTTATTTTTTTTTTTAACAAGCGAACATTTTAATTATGCACTTGTCTTCGTGACAGACCCCATGTCACACCGGATTGACCTACTTAGTTTTGTCCAAGAAGCTGTAATGATGCGACAGTTCCAACACCCGAATGTCCTGGGGCTCATAGGACTGGCAGAGCAGGAGCCTGGAAGTCCTCTAGTCATCTTGCCTTTCTTGGAGAACGGCGACTTGCTAACATACGTACGCAACGAATCCTTGGTAAGAGACACGCGGTGAAAGTTTGTCTAGAATATCCACAAAGTTTGATTGCAAAACTGAGAAGCAACATGTGTGTCTTTATTTCATTAAAGAACATTACATTGAATTATAGTTGGAGAATTATTTTCAATGTGTAGTTGTAACCAGAGTTCAAAATCAATGCCACCTGGTTACAGGCGACGCTACGATGTAAACATAATATACCTAAATAAAGTAGTAACAAGCCGGAAGGTCCCAAAAAGCCCGCAATGTTTCCTCGGTTTTTTAAATATTTAAATGTTAAAGCAAATGTTAACTACTAATTTAATATTAAGTTTAAGCATTCAAGCTGTGCCGGCCTAAGGGAATTGGAGACCGTAGGTGAAGTGAATTTGGTGTCCCTAAATATAATAGAAAAATAAAAAATAAATATGCAAAGATTTTTGTGCGAGGCCCCCACTAATGCTGAGACAAATCGGAGGCTCTAGGCGTCTGCCTAGTTTGCACATGCCTAAAGCCTGTCCTGATATAAGAAAGACGTTGATACTGGCATCGACATCCTTGATCACATGACCAGTTGTACTGTCCTTTCAGAGCCTCACACTCCATGAAGTCATCAAGTTTTGTGTTGACATAGCGAGTGGTATGGCGTATCTGAGTTCACTCAAGTTTGTCCACAGGGACCTGGCAGCCAGGAATTGTATGTGAGTATGCGTTAGTTTAACATGTATTCATAGTTTATAATATATAAAGCCTCTGATTGTTCTCTCTGGTGAAGCCTGCCCGTCTAAACACCGCTATCATTGTCTTATGTCTTTGGTCGTTATTTATATTTTCACGTAATATGCCTTAATTTCTTTTATTCGTGGTTTAAGTCAGTCTTTATCTGCTTTGTTTAGAAATTTATTAATTTACCTGATTTATTTTTGTGTAAATTATATATATTTTCAATAATGAAAAAAGACGATGGCTTTTATCTATACATCTTTTACGACCCACATTCTCCTCCCCCACCCTCATTAGTATTGAAGCAAGACCCAAAGGAAAATTAAAGACACATTAAAGGAGAAAACACGTAAAGGGATCAAACTCCGTCAGTTAGAATTTGAACTAGCCGTTGATTAAACATCAACTATCTCTTCTTACTCCCAGGTTGGACAGTCAGTATCGCGTCAAGGTCGCCGACTTTGGTCTGTGCCGTGACATCTATGAGAAGGGTTACTACACCAGTGACAACAAGAAAGTCCTGCCCATTCGGTGGATGGCGTTAGAGAGTATTGAAAATGGGACGTACAGCACGAAATCAGATGTTGTAAGATATAATGCAAAAATACTGTGTATATTTATTTTGGGGATTGTGTCAAGTTAAATAAGAGAGTTTAGAGGAAATTTGATGGTCTTGGGAAATAACTTGTGAAAATTGAGCCAGTTAACAGAAATAGAAAGAAGGTCTAATGTTTTAAGCATACATTATTTGAATGACTTGAAAATAGTTATTATTTAACACAGTAGTTCAGAGAAGAAAACTTTCTTTAAACATTTAAAGGGATATGTTTTTTTTTTTTTTTTTTTTTTATTGTTTGTTTTTAATAATGGAATGAATATTGAACTCTATCTCACTTAGTATATAAATGTATACATGCCATTAACAAAATTCAAGCTTACGATTCTCATGCAATTCTCTAACCGAACTTAAAACCATTACTTTTTAAAATTTTAATTTGAGGATTTCGCAGTCTTCAATGAACACTATTCAACATTTCCATTATACAAATTCAAACGCTTCTGTATTTTCTAAGGGAAAAACCATTAGACTATCATTCGTAACACTTCAATTTCAAAATTCGAAATTTAGTTCTAAATGTTCTTTGGTTTGGTTATTGTATGTATTTTAAGACATCATATATCCTGTAAAATAGCTTTCTGCAGTTTTTTAAACATAACACAATAATTTGACCGTTCATAAAAAGCTATTTTAGCACAATATAACTTCTTATGAAATCAATATTAAGAGCTTATAACTACTTTCCTTCAAGTGGTAACTAAGCAGTTTGATATGGATATTGGATATGATGTTTGTTGATTAACTATTCTACTATACTTTGTGTGTATTAGTAACATATAAGATCTTATGAAACTAACATTAGATGTTATGAACTACTTTCCTTCAAGTGGTCGCTAGGCGTGGTGATATGGGAGTTGCTGACAAGAGGGCTGACTCCGTACCCTGGTGTGGATGGCTGGGATGTCGTAAACTACTTGCGGCATAGGCGTCTCCCGCCGCCTTATTTCTGCCCTGAACAATTGTAAGCCTTTTTATTTAACTGATAGCTATAGAATTTGAGGCTGCTCATGAGTTTGTCTTGAGGTTATCAGACGACCAACTTTGAAAATATTTTTGGTTATGTCGATACCTATTTTTAATGATACAATTTATTCTTTATTTATTATGCGATTTTGTGTTTTTAATCTGTCCCTACCATCTCGTTCCTTCTTGGTGCATACGATTTACTATAGATTTATATTTTTAGACATATGTTCTATTCTTTATATTAGCGTTAAGGCTAAATGTGTATTTCTGGTTTAGGTATTAATTTCACTCACCGTTTTGTAGTTTACGCTCAATATAGGTTTCCTTATGATTAATTTATGTCTATACTCTATACCTTGTGTTTCTGTATAAGTTATTTAGGATCACTCTCTGCTTTGTATTTGTAGTTAAGACCCACTACATTATCCTGAATAATAGCATCGGTATAATTGTTCATATTGTTTTTAATTTAAAGTACTGTTTGTGTTTTGTATGGCTACCCAATCGTTACTAAACGTTTCTCTGTTGTGTTCTGTAGGTTTAACTTAATGATGATGTGCTGGGCTAGTGAGCCAAACATGCGCCCTACATTTAAAGCCATCCAAATGGAGTTACGGCTCCTTATCGATGCCTGTAGACCTGACCTTGTTGAAGAAGACAAGGATGACCACTCAGCTACGAGTGATACCATCAACGCATCTTTACCATCCAAACAGCCCAACACGCAAGTGCTAGAAAATTCAAGACTAGCTTTGGCACAGCGAGAAGGTCATCAACAAGGGAGCTGCGCAAAAGACACTGAAGCGTGTAACGATAAGCCAGGCAGCGAACAGAAAGCCCCAAGGAAAGACATTGGCTCAAGCTGCGACAAAACAACACGTTTTGGCGAAGAAAAAACCTTGGCAGTTGGAAGTGCCCATGACACACACGTCGTCACACGTGACATTGAAAGTGACAACAGAGACAACAGCTCTGAAGTTCTGTCTGTTCCCAAGCCGACTGTTGTGGAGGATGTTCTGATAACCATCCCAGAATGCTATTCACACGCCGACGTGAGTAGCAAGGCTCTGGGCACGTATGTGGAGCTGGTCGCCAACTACGAACCCCCAAGATCGTACCTCAGTACTTTCCTCAGCACGTCACCCGGCTGCAGCGCGTCTGGGCCCGAGCTGATAGAAAACACGCTCACCGACGCCGCCAGAGATTACGTCTGGCTGAGCGAGGAGGGCGCTTATTATAGAGCTGACCAAGAAGTGTAATAAATATATGCCAATGCCGGTGTCATGAAATAAAGTCTCTCCCGGAGATTTTATTTTAAAATAAAACAGCTGGGGGCAGACTGTGTGGGGTAGAATTTTATTTTGCAACACTGGATTTATAATTGATAAGGTCCTGAGCTATTTGAGAAGAGGGGTCCTTTACAAGTCCAGGTAATCTTTGTCAGTGCCTATTATGACAATAGTCTCAAACGTTTGTGTTGAGGGCCATAAAGAATTTTGGGGGCACTAAGCTATAGCTTGTGTAGCTTATGTGTAAATATGGCACTTAATTACCAAGAGAAAAAATAGGCCATTTTTTACTTATACCTTCACTATAGTTGGTTAACACTTTAGTTATCAAGTTACAACGCTTTGTTATGAGGCTATAACTTTTGTGTGTTAGTGTTGTACAAAATATACGAATACTCTGTTTAGACGAATTATTTTATAATGCGTGCTGACTGCGAACAAGTTTTGTTGCGTAAACAGAGAAATCGAATCTGCTGTCTTCACATTTATAAACATACATTCCTACTGAAATATTGTTATGATTGTACTTATTATGTTATTCCATATATATATATATATATANTTAATACTGTTTTCATTCCGTTTTTGAGTGCCGCATTGAATTAAAATAAATAAATTACACATACCCGGTTATCTTAACTTACAATGCAATAATCAATAATTTTAATGACATATTTAAGCTTTTCTTTATGTTCTCATGTTAACTCTACAAATAAAATATTTTATTGACTAATTAACGCACTCTTTTCCTTTGAAAATTTCCTAATTTATTCAGACGCCTGTTATATTTGAAATTAATGTTAAATTGCTTTGTAATTATTTCCTTAAAATTAAGGTATGCTTTATAGTTGGCCGCGTTCAAAATTCGGTTTTTACTATATGCATCTGAACAAAAGTCAAAAGTATTATTCTAAAAATTAAAAAAAATAATAATAATTTTTAAATTTTTCGCTTGCCCCAGACCCCCACTGCTTTTTTTCGGACATTTTTTCTACATCCTGACATTCTACGTTTCGTTAGGCGCCTTTTTTAAAATTCTCCAGCAGGCACTGAACTTGTAGATAATAATTAAATAAATTTATTGTTATACAAATGAATTTGTTGTATGTCTATAGCTTTACTATTTCTTTGTTATTTAAATTTCCAGCAGTGTTACGCTGAAAAGTTATATTCAATATTTCCATGTACCTTTTGTGTGTGTGTGTGTGTGTGTGTGTGTGTGTGTGTGTGTGTGTGTGTGTGTGTGTGTTAAATGTTCGTTTACATTTTAATGTTATTTCAATAAATAATCTAAATGATTTAAATTTAAAAAAATCAGTATAAGTAGATTGTATTTCGTTATTTTAAGTCGAAGTTGAGTTGTATTTTCTGAGAATTTTAAATTAAATCTCTCTCTCTCTCTCTCCTTCTCTCTCTCTCTCTCTCTCTTTCTCTCTCTCTCTCTCTCTCTTTCTCTCTCTCTCTCTCTTTCACTCTCTCTCTCTTTCTCTCTCTCCCTTTCTCTCTCTCTTTCTCTCTCTCTCTCTCTCTCTCAACTGTCGAAGGGATTTTTTTAAAATAAAAAAGCATCACCATTAAAATCAGTGCTTCTCAAACTTTTTAGTTTGGTGGACCGGCAGGAATTTTTCTATTGCATCAGGGAACAGTAGTGAACTAATTTCCCTGTACTGACGTGTTAACAAAATGTAGTTTATTTTATTTGATTTTTTTATGTGCTTCTTGTGGATGTGGTAAGTATTACTGGATGTGAATGGTGCATTTTAAATACGTGCTTCGGTCCTTTCTTAATAACTTCTGCGGACCGGAGGCGGATGGACCACGGACCGCGACCAATGCACGGACCACCACTTTGAGAAGCATTGTTTTAAATGTTTGTTATTTTAAATTTTGTCATAGTCGCTCCAAGCCCCTGCCTATTAGACACAATATATATGAGCATTCTACACTTAGTGCTTAAGTCATTTGTGACCGAAGGTTTCACTGCACAGTCCCATGTCCTGTGTTGATTTTAACACGCCTAAGAACCAAGCACTTGGAACAGGCCTTCAGTCGAGTAGGCCATTCCCGAATGTAAGATACAAGTGACAAACCACTTCAGAAAGGCACACGCTTCCCGTTGGCTCGACTTCGCTTCAACCCATGCACGCTCGTGTTGGTCTGTATAACTTATTGTTTCAGTCTTGCATTTATTGGCCTTCTTGAAGAACACTTTATTCCTCATGGCTTTATTTTTTCTCCTCGCTCCCACTCGTGTGTTCATACACAATTTTATTTTACACTACGTCATTCAAATTATTAGAACTAAACTCTACTTTGTCTTATTTGACATAAACATCCAATGTCTTGCCATGGGATGTCGCATGGAATTAGATGATAACTAACCCTGTTCACAACTTGTTAAAGAAAGTCCTCAAGTGGCGCAGGCTGCTTTTCTTGACTTGGAAAGAAAATAGTTTAACTAATGTTGCATTTAGGGCAAGATATGAGTCGTTCAATAAGTAAAAAATAAGAAGTTTGAAAATAATTATACTTTTAAAAACTTTATTCATTTTGAATCAAGTTTAAATCTTGAATGCTGTCATATGTGCTATATAGCATACAGCGAAGCAAGGATTTGTTACGTTGAATGATATCCTATGTGAAATCTAGCACAGAGACATAAATAAATTAAATATTTACATATATGTCTTCTGAATACAATCTTATTTATAGTCTAGCATCACTATTGCCAGTAATTCCATATGTGTAATGGTTTTCTTTTTACAGACTGTCACCCTGTAATACGTTTATTTCAGATGTTAAATAATATGCTATGTACCATCTAGCGTTCTACTATTCACGAATTTTATCTATCAAAGGCGCATGAGGATTCCGTAATGTTACTTGACAAGGAATCATATCGAAAGTGAAGAGATCTCGTTGAATTGTGTTCTAGATTCGTGCATAATATTGACAAACTTTTTGGCAATGAAGTCATTGTTAGGGTCAAGTCCAGAGCTCAGCGCATGTATACAATGTTGTTGTAATATAGTGTTGTTTTTTTCCTTGTGAGTAAGTCCAAATTTATTTTTTTTTAAACTTAAGTTATTTTTGGATAGTCATTTTAGATGACCAACGTCACGTATGTCAAGTTGACTGCTGTCCACAACTTCCCTGGCTTTACCTTCTTGGTATTTCAAATTCTGGGATGTAGGAATGGAAATAGGATAAATCCACTCAAGGTAGCTATGCGTTAAGTTAAGTGTATGGGTATGCCAGGGTTAGGGTTAGGGTTAGGGCCAGGGTTAGGGTTAGGGTAAGAGCCAGGGTTAGGGTTCGGGATAGGGTTAGGGCCAGGGCCAGGGTTAGGGTTAGGGTTAGGGTTAGGGAAAGTTAGGCTTAAGGGTGGTTTTAAAGTAAAGAGAAAAATAATGGATTGAAAGACAAAAGCAATCAATTTATTTTGCCACCAATAACAGCGTGTGTTATTTGATTCTAGAACTCTGGACAAATTCAGTAAAATCTTTAAAATACAATCAACAAAAATTTACTGACTGTCATAAAGAAATATCGAGAGAGAAAAAAATAGAGTATTTAAACAAAGTAAAATAAAGCAATCAATACGGGCTACTCACTGTTAAGGGATCGTATTTAAGAGATATTAACTTTTTATTAATGATTCACATGACTAAAAAATTAAGTACATACCATTGCACCCCGTGTAATATAATAGGCCTAAAGTAACACAGCCCTAAAATTTATAAATTTGTGTTTTCATTTAAGCATAGAATTTATTTAAAATTTATTAAATGTTATAAAAACAACTGCTACAAGCTAAAACTGAAATAAATTGTAATTTTAAAAACCCGTAAAAAACCACAACGTTTTCATTATAAATCCATTATATACGAGATATAACTAAGAGAATGTTAATTATTATACTCATATGACGACAATCCCAAAATCCAAAATTTGAGATGCCTTATTTATAAATGATTTATAAGGATGTTCATAATATGGCAAAAATCTATTAATAGAAATATTATATCTAAATGTATCTTTTTAAGGACAAAATTCATAAAAAATTAATAACAGATACGAGTCAATACGTGAAGTTAGGTATATTGAGAATGATTAATCTTATCGGCTGATTTTTAATTCTTCGTTAATTTAAGACAGCTAATTGGACTTGCAAAATAAAAAAAAACAATTTCTTAATTTTACTAAGCTAACAATTTTGCGAACATAGTGATTTGACTGTATTTATGCCTCAAAACATTGTTCCGCTAAAATGTAATCTAAAAATAGAACATTACGAAATAAGCTATGACACTTTTCGGCTTTAGAAATGAAGAAGCCTATAGTAAAAAAAAAAATCATGTTAAGCCTGGTCCCTTTTGGAACTCAGGACGTGTTAGCGCATTTTCGTATTATGTATCAGTACTTATGTTAGATATCAGCATTATGTAGTTATCAGTAATTGTGTTTAGATTTTAGACATATTTTTATGAATTTTCTTGTGTAATGAATATACCACAAATGATGGCGTAAAACTCTCTAAACTTTTACACATATTCTAATGACGTCAACAACAAAAAAACTAATACTTTTGATAATACTAAGACTTCCGGCAATGGCGGCCGTTGCCTGCGCCAGTGTTATCTCTCGATTCGCAATGTTTTTTGGCAGTTTTAACGGGGTTTTTTAACGGATCGAGTAACTGAGTGTTGATGCACAAATGGCAGGTCAGGACATACAAAAAACATATATACATCATGGGTCTAGGACTTATGGATGCTGAGATCTAGTGTGATGACAGACGGACGGACGGACAAAACGGGTGCAATAGCGCATTCGACTTCTCGAAAATGCGCTAAAAACTTATACAGTTTGCCAGCTAAATTTCAGCTAAATTTGATCATTTGGAAAAGAGTTATATAAACATGTTTAACATAGTGCGCACCGCGAGACAGATGAGCAATTAATATATTTTTTAAAAGTAGCATCAATATAATACGGATTGCACAGCACAAAAGAGAGGTTTTAAAAAGGTCGTTCAATATAATACGCACCTTGACACTCAAGCACAAAAATTAACATGCTACAAAGAGATAAATAAAGATAATCTAAATAATTTATTAATTTAATTACAGTCAATTGATCGATCCGAAATTTGGAGAGATCATTAGTATTATCGCCACAAGTCTGCCTGCAAAATTTCAGCTCGCTATCTTACGAGGAAATGGGTTTAAATTGATCCAAAGTTGTTTCTGCCGGCAAGCAAGCAAGCATTCAAGCAGACGCCATGAGTTAATATAATGGGTTTAAAAAGCAATAATAATGAATACAAAAATGTTCTTTAAATTCCGACAGTATTGCTTTAATAATAATAATAATAATAAAGTGTTAATTATATAAGGCTACATCCCAGGAAGGAACTGGGCTCACAGCGCTTCTCACGAAGATATACCATAATATAATAATTAAATAAACATTCATATCATAACAACCACATAAATTACAGTACATTACACATAAGCTATGTTAATCATTAAAAGAAACAATGTAATGGATCAAGCATCACCAAACTGTGGGCCAGATCCGATCCGCGATGCCATTTCTTTTGGCCCTCTAAGTTAGAGGCTCTAACTGTACTTGAATAATGACTGCTTGACTGAACATATGACGCAAGAAAAGTTTACATGCAATTTGATTATTAAAATTAGAATAAAAGATCGTCACTCGTGCAGCAGATATCTTGTTCAACTGTTTTATTTAGATTTTTTTTTTGGTGCGCACATATTTGGACTAGTTCAGATGTAACTTTAAAAATCTGTTTATCAAGTTCTCCTTTTTAAATAACTTTTTACCAAAAAAATATTTGTGTGCCCCTTAACTGATGATTGAATAACACGGAAGGCTAAACTTTGACTTTATTTTTCAGTCGACAATGGTTATGACGTCACGCGCTCGTCCTTTTGTCGGCCGCCCGGCCTGTCTAGAAAATAGTTTGGTGACCGCTGCAATAGATGTATGTTGTTTAAGGTAGCTAATTGCTGTTTAAAAATAAATTACGATTTTAATTAAACGTCACATCATACCTTAATAATATTTCACTGAAAGAATTGAAAACAAATTAAGAAGTTTTGCAGATTGTTATAATGATACAAGCAAGAAAACAAAACGACAACACTAAGCTGTTCCACTATCAACAGGTGAAGTTCTCAAGGCAATATAACATATGCAATATTCAGGCTATTAAAATTGGATGCAGAAAAAATGACCAAAATTTTTGGAGAAAATACTAAATTGTGCTTATTTTGTCTTTTAATGTTTACATTAAAAAAATAGCTATAAATAATGTATACACAAGATAAAGGTGGCGTGGCTCATCTGCTTTATGTTCTGTAATGTGATTATTGCGCGGCCAAATGAATTTAAAAAACATAAAATTTACCATAAAAATGTGTTTTCAATTAACATATGATTGAAAATTAGTATTCCAAAATCATTTGGAAATTCTTAAATCATTGTGAGCTGTCTTGAAAAACAATGATTTTTTTAAAAATGCCTTTATACAAGGTAAGGGAGCAAGGAACGAGACATCTTTAATTTCTGGGAAAATACAGAACAATTTGGTAAACCTATGATGGTTTTGTTTTAATTATTTATTTATTTATTTTTTTTTGTCATGGCTTGGCTTGGAAAAGTGTATTAAAAAATGACTGTATCTGTATGCTTTTACAAGAAATAAAATAAATTACCCCGAGCTGAAAACTGTAACAATTAAAAAATATTTTATTGAGTTATAAAGTTAGCCCCTCAAGCATGCTGCTATGAAGTTTAAAAACAACGAAAATGGTTATAGATTCGACCTAATTGATGGAGCCTCGACAAACTAGAAGATGTTATTTTACAAATAAAGAAATTGAATTAATTATTTGACCATCATAGTTGAGATTATCAAGGGTGACTTGGAACACATCCCCCATCCCGAAGGAGTGTAATAAAACCAAAATAATTGGCTATTGCTTTTTAAAAAATCCAATTATGGTCAAAGCTTAATTGTCTTTGCTCCAATCTTCCCACTTGCTTCTTCAAAAAAAAAAAAAAAAAACTTTTTTTTTGTTTTATCAGCCGTGAAAACTTGTCTGACAGATAACCTTTATTTACATTGAACCTAGGAGCAGGATCTGCTTTTGTTATCTTAGAGAGTGTTAGTGCTAATGACCGGGAGACTGACGTCAAAGTTCGTTTCTTTCGATGTTCTTTACATTCCCTTATGCAGTAGTAGTTGGGGGTCCTAATGTTTCCATTAGAACTTACCAGGGGCTTGGTAGACCTTGGTGGGTGACCCGACTCTCTTCTAGGTCAGCGGAGGACTTTCTTAGCGTTAGTCATTCATCATTTTTATTATAGCTTTGCGTGGGATCGATCCCACGCCCCTCACCTTAACTTTGCTATCCAGCCGCCTTCTTCCAATACTTTTATCGTATCTTTTACAGACGCTTCGTCTAAACAGGGGATAATTACGTTCTACGCTTATCCATTTAGGGGGAATCAGGTCAATAGAAAAAAACATCCTTTGAAATATCCGTAACAGTACATTTGCCCTGAAAGCTTAAATGCATGCACTGAAAGATGAAGTGTTTTTTTTTTAATGTATAATTTCGTCAATGTGGTTGAGTTGCCAGAGGTAAAGTTACGTGAAGACGTACTTGACCAAAGCCTCCCTCTTTGTTTCATACATGTTTTAAATCTTCGCTACGCCGCCGAATGGCAAACCAAGTCATCCAATTTAAAAAAAAATATTTTTAAAACGCTGTACTAAAATACTTCTAAGTTTTTAAAATTATATTTTAAATAACAGGAAAGACCCAACAGCGGTACAAACACCTTTTGCTAAACAACTTATATAAATATCATATTTAACCAACTGGTGAGTATTTCAATTAAAAATTTCAAAACTTTTCCATTGGCGTGCTTTATTGCACTTTCAAAATGTATTTATACGATCAAGTGTGCCTTGTACCAAAATTTAATGTGGGAAGTGGGATGAATGATGCCGTGTCGTACTGAAAGGATTGGGCTTAAAAATGAGTGGGGTTATTTTATTTTAATGAGTGGGAGGGGGTTAGGAAGGTTAGCGTGCAGAGACTTTGAATAGGACCAAATATATCTTGGACTAAGACAGGCGTCCGTGTGAGTAGGATGAGATTGTTTACATTTTAAATGAACTAAACGATTAAAATAGGATAGTTTAGAGGGATTAATTAAATACACATTTTATTACATTTTTGTTTAGAGCTACATCCAGGCTAAGTTAATAAATGTAACTTTGCACGTGACGTGCTCCATCCCCCCGCTCATCCCTGTACGTGATTCATAAATACTTCATTATTGCATTGCATAGACACACTGTGTGCACTTGGCTGAAAGTTTTAAAAATACAAGTTGACGCTTTTTCCAGGGATAAAATAAATCTAAACAAAAGATACAAGACTTTTGAATAATTCAGTTTCACTTTTACTTTTAGTTTTCAACGATCGATTACATCCAGGTTTCTTTTCGATACTTAAAAACTTATTTTTTTAAAATAAATGAAATAAGTAACATGTTTTAAACAGACTGACATTAAAATATTCGTCTTGCTTGGTCGTTTTGTTTGCTTTATATACATCTCCAATCCTAAATCTACACTTCAAGTCCGAATCTACGTTCCACTAATGTTTTTTCTCGATACTTCACCGTCGTTAAAGTAGAGGAAACGGAGAATCAGATAGTGTGTGTTTATTCGGCAGAGTACGGTAAAGCGCTTGCGACAACTAGATCCGGAAAGCATTGTGAGAACAATACAATACTAAAGAACTCGAAAACAATCATGAGATAAAAATGTGAATTTGAAGTTGTATGTAGTAAAATTTATATTTCTGGACGCTGTGTTATAAGTTCCACCAAAAAATTATGTGTGCGATTCTTAAGGGCTGCCATTTTTTCCAAAATAGTCTTGTTTGTTGCTGTTCCTTTTTTTTTTTACAATTTATTTCAATAAGCAGGTTATTATCATAGGCAAAAGCAAGTAGCGAGCAACAATTGCATACATTTAGGGAAATCGTTGAATGTTTTTACAATCGGTAAAAATTTTAGTAAGTGTTGACTAATAATTTAGTTGTCTTTATAATTTATAAATTAGCTTACTATTGTTACAGTGTGTTTATTTGTGGTAGCCTTTAGCTAATGATTTAGTTGTCTTAAGAATTAGCTTAAAATTTTAACAGTGTGTTTATTTGTGGTAGCATTTAGCTAATGATTGGGTTATATTAATAATATGGTTAATTTATTTCCATAACGTGCTTATAATTTCTGGTATCATTTAGAATACCTTAGATAATGATTGAGTTGTACTGACTCGAGTTGTAATAATGGATAAATATTTCTCATTGTTTTGTCGTTTTTATTGTATATTAACATTGTATATTACGTGTATCTAATAAGAGCTCTGCATTTAATACTGAAATATAAATAAGAAACTACGCTCGTAATTTATATTGAGATATTAAAATTGTTTTAAAACCTAAAATTTTTTCTAAAAATAGGCATGGAGAAAACATTTCTACATTTAACAAAAATAATAATAATATTAGAGCCGTCATATTTCTGTCCCTTTAAGCTATAATGTAGACGTGTCGTCTTGATGGCTTTATACATTTGAAATGTTTTTCTGATAAATCCTTTTAACACAGAGATTATTAAGAGTTTAAAATATTTCTTAGGTATTACATAAATGTTTATTCTTCAATGCTCCTAGTTCTCACATGGTCTGCTATCCTTGCTTCCCCAGTACCGTTTGGGTGGGGCTGTGGGGCTCACTTTATGCTGGGCACTGGTAACACGGAAACGCCTATGTTCTACACTGTAAAGTTTTAATCCATACCTGACATATTTTAGTTTGGAGTTTTGACTTTTGTTATGTTAAAAACTTTAATATTTGATTGTTAGATGTAACATAAATATATTTTAGCTAATTAAAATTTTAAAAAAAATATTTACATTATAAAACAAAAAATTGGCTGGTCTAATTGCAAGAAATCAAATACATTTTATCATCATCAGCGCATTATAAATACTAAACGTTTCGTTTACTGAAAGTACAAAAATAAGGTTATCATTTCGTGGCATACTTTCTCTTATGATATTTTAGCATAATGAAGTTTTATAAGAATTTTCAAAATCTAATTTCAATGTTCAAATTTTTAAATTAAATTTTTAATAATTCATAGAATGCCGCCATAACTAGGCACGCACAGAACAAAGAAACCTATAAAAAGATATTTAAAAAGGTTATGGAATTTCCCTCTCAAGAGAACTCCCAAGTTTTCTGTGACCGACAAACATCTAAACCTACTTTGTGCGGGCAGCTCTTGACTTGAAGATTAAATGTTGATGGGTATACATACACAAGCGGGAAGTGAAGTCGTTGGTCTAACGTTATTTGAAACACGACGTTGTGTCATACAATGGGAGTCTTGAATACATTTCTCTATTAAATACTAGCAACATCCCATTTACACCTTTGCGTTAATTTAAATTGAAGCAAAAATAGAAATGTGAATATTTTGGTAAAATAAGAATTAAATGTCATTAAATAAATTTTCTGGAAAAAAAATATGTTTAAAACATTATTTCCCAAAGGAACAACCGAAACATTGTTTTTATCTATTCCAAAAACTACTAAAATGAAGTTAATTGTGAGGCATTTTAATCAGTATTTCAAATACTCGAGTATTTGCGTCATCGATTTTACTTAAATACTCGTTAAAGAAGCAGAACATGTACATATTATGCAGGTATAATGTATTAACACCAAGTCATTTTTTATTAATTATAAAGTGTGGACTTGTTTGAATATTCAATCTGGAAGTACATGCATGTATTTAAGAGGTTCAAACTGTAAGATGATCTACGGCTTGTTTTTACTTGATAACAACATTGTACACATTTTAAATGTCACTAACAATTAACTCGTGACTAAACATTTTATCTAACTCAATGATCTCTCTCTCTCTCTCTCTCTCGGTCAATAGGACTTGTTACAGTTATAAATAAACTATTCCAACGAAAATAAGTGAATGGAAAAATAGCTACAACAAAAGAGTTGTGTGAAGATAAAATTCGTAAATTAGGTCAAGATATTCCATGGATTATTTATGATACCCAACTCTGAAAGAGGATTATAAAAATGCAAAGCTTAACGGTCACCAGCATCGTTTTGGCCTTGGCTTTGATCACGTGGTTCCACGGTGTCCTTTTGTCCGGGCAAAACATCACGACACATGACCTCCGACGTGACATCACCCATGTGGTCACTGATCCAAAGTCTGATATCTACGTTGGTGGAGTGAACTTTGTGGCACAATTTACCAACAAATTGGAAAACCTCATCATGAGCATCTCCATCGGACCTGTGTACGAGGCCAAACATTGCGCACCGAATCCCGCACCGTGCAACAACACGGTCAGAGTGCTGGAGTTGATAAAAGAATTCGGTCTGCTCCTTGTGTGCGGCACAGCATACGACGGGACGTGTACGCTCCACAGCCTGTCAGATCTCTCTGATTGGCATTGTCTCGTAGGGAAGTTAGACCCGGACGCTGCAGTTTTTACCAGTCGCGACCATCAAACTACCGTTGTCCATTTGCTTCCATTGGTGAATGACTTCTTTCCCACGCCAACTCGATCTACTGATGATGATTATGAATGCAGACCATATAACTTTTCCGATAACGGCGTTGTTGCGAGAGTGAAGGAAACCAAAATAGGAAAGAGAAGTAACCCAAATGCGAGTCATGACGTCTTGACCCCATCTATAAGAGTTATGGTCGCTGGGAACATTCAAAGACCTGATGTAATGACACCTGTAACGTTGTCAATGCGAAGTATTAGAATGTCAGACCATAACTTCATCATAGACTACGTGAGAGATCAAGTAACACAACAGAAAGGTATTGATGTCAAGCCAAACATCACATCAACTTTCTATATAGATTACAAGTTATCATTTTCTTGGGAAAATTTTTCTCATTTCTTGACTGTTCAAGAGGACATGAAAGATGGCGACAAATTTACGGTAACAAAACTTAGCAGAGTTCCTAACAACAGTTCCCAGATTGTTCCTTTTGTTGAAGTTACTCTAGAGTGTGACCAGAATGTAAGAAATTAATTTTAATATCACTTTAACTTTATTGAACAACAGACAGACACACAGATAGATAGATAGATAGATAGATAGATAGATAGATAGATAGATAGATAGATAGATAGATAGATAGATAGATAGATAGTGTTAGTAAAGTTTGTTTTTATCAACAAGTAAAGTAAAGAGACATATATTATTTTCCAGAAAACGACCCACCACATTGCCACTTCCGCCTCATTCGTCCTGACTGATATTCCTCTAGGTGACACTTTCGTCCCTACTCCAGTTCTAGTAGTGGCTTTCGGCAGCGGCGTTACCCCTACATCTACAAAAGCTGACCAGAGCAAAGGCGGCTCCGTGTGCGTTTTTTTCATAAATGAATTAGCTAAACGCGAATTTGATCTGACTTTACAGTTTTGTGATAATGGAGAAGAGTGGATGGCAGAGCCACCATATTGGATAAATGGAGCGTCAGACAAATGTCAGGTGAGTTGTAAGATGTCAGTGACACGTTTAAAACAATAATAGAAGTGAAGTTTTATAAACTGTTAATTAATTAAATGAAAACGCCCTAAGGAGTTTCTGAAAGCAATTACAGTGGAATTTCTAATCACGAACACCTCTCATTACGAGGTTTTTGCATTACAAGCTTTTGTTTTCTTAAATGAACGAAAAATTTACATAATGAGTGGCGCAGAAAGGGAATGTCCCATTTTTCCTGGAAATTCACTTGTAAGCCATCATTTTTGCCTTATTGCATTAGTAGGTAAGTATTTAGCACTCAGTTTTTATCGTATTTTTTTTTTCGCGTGTGATCATCCGTTTGTACAAATTTTGAATTTAGACAGTATAGTAATTTATATATATAAATAACTGATCTTCTTTCGAGCGCCTCCCCCAGCCGGCGGATAGTGGAAATTCCACTAAATATGAGGGTAGCGGGGAAATAAAATACCCGTGGTGGAACAAAATCGGCCCTACTGCTTTGTAGGAAGTGGAGGGATCCACAAAGGCTATGGACCCAACCCAAACAAAGGCAGCTACTCACTAAGATGTGAGGGGCAACCCCCTTCCCCCAAGGCAAACAGCGATGACATGTAAAATATAGTTACAAAAACACCGCAAAGAGGAACAAAAGACATTTCAGTCCTCGGAGAGGATGGATCCTTTATTTAGGGAAATATGACGCCTGATAGTAAAAGCCAAAATCTAGAAACTATTTGGCCGACAACCATCATCTCTACCAGGACCACAACCGCCATCGGAGCTTGGAATGTCCACACGATGTACGAGGCTGGTAAAGCTGCTCAAATAGCCGCTGAGGTGAGGAGCGATAAGCTCACCATTCTCTAAATTAGTGAAACAAGATGGACTGGATGGGCACAGGAGAGATTAATCTCGAGAGAGATGGTGCTTTTTTGGGACACGAGGAAGACGATGCCCCACATACCCTGGGTATTGTCGTAATGATATCAAGGGCAGCACAAGGAGCAGTCCTTGGGTGGGAGGCCCATGGACCTAGAATTATTTTAGCAACCTTTTGGACGAAGAAGCGTAGCCTCAACCTAGATGTCATCCGTTGCTACGCACCAACTAATAAAAGTGATGAGAGACACAGGAGAATTCTACAAAAGTGCAATGACCATAGTCCAGGGTCACCCACGGAGGAACATCGTCATCCTCATTGGAGACTTTAAAGCCAAGATCGGCAATGGTAGCACAAGGTATAAAGAGGTAATGGGGCAACAAGGGATAGGCCAGATGAATGACAATTGTGAGAGGTTTGGGGACCAATGTGTCACAGCAGAACTGGTCATAGGCGGCAGTATTTTCCAGCACAAGAGAATACATAAGGCTACATGGTTATCACCGGACATGATAACGATGAACAAAATAGACCATGTGTGCATTAGTAAAAACAAATCAGGCTACCTCTACAAGACGTACGTGTGAAGAGGAGAGGTGATGTTGCATGACATCACCATCCTCTTGTGGCTGTGATGAAATTAAGACTAAAGAGACATTATACCGACCAACCAGCATAAAGTACTCAGTATAATACCTACCACCTTAAGGACAAAGTCAAAAAGTAGGAGTTCAAGATTTCACTATCCAATAACTTACAAGCCCTACGCAAAATACTCGAAGACGAGACCACCGAAGGAAAGTGGCAAAGCGTGAATTAAACAGTCAAGTCCACATGCCAGAAAAGCTAGAAAACAGGAAACGGGCACATAAATAATGGATAACAGCAGGTACACTGAGTAAAATAGAAGAACGGAAAAAAAGAAAACAGAATTAAATAACAGCCGCACACTAGCGCAGAAAAACAAGTCCAAGAAAGATTATGCAGCTGCAAATGAGGAACTTAAGAAAATCATCAAAATTGACAAGAAAGAATTTGTGGATACACTTGATAAAGAAGCAGAAAATACTGCTTACCAAAGGAACATGAGGGAACTGTTTGATACCATTAAAATTCTGTCTGGGAAATTTAGCTAGTTAGAGAGACCAACCAGTGAAGGATAATTAGGAAACACCATAACAAGTGATGAGCAGCAGAGAGGGTATCCGGAAATAACACTTTGAAGAACTCTTCAACAGGCCAGAACCAAGAAATCCACCAAGTATCGCACCAGCTGATAATGACCTGCTAATGGACAGTAATATTTCCAACAAACAAGCGATTAGCAGGGCCATTAAACAAGTCAGAAATGGAAAGACTAAAGGACCTGATGGCATCCAAGCAAAGACACTGAATGCGGACTTGGAAACCAGTGTGAAAATGCTACACCCTCTTATGAAGATATGGGAAGAGGAGCGAGTTCCTTCCGATTGAAAAGAGAGATACCTTATCAAAATCTCAAATAAGGGAGATTTACACGCCTGCTCAAACTATAGAGGGATCATCATGTCGTCCACTTAGAAAGGTTTTCCACCTTGTAGTACTTAACAGTATGAAAAATGCTGTAGACCCTCTGCTGTTGTACCAACAAGCTGGCTTTCGCACCAACAGACACTGCTCTGTGTTCTGGAGTATTGCCTAGAGTGGATCTTGCCGCTTTACGTCAACTTTGTTGACTACGGAAAAGCCTACGACAGGGTGGACAGGCATGCAAACCCTGTGGAGATTGCTAAGGCATTATGGTGTGCCACAGAATATTGCCGATATAATAAGAGGCATGTACGAATAATAAGTTGGCGAGTTGTCCATGGTCAGCATGTGACAGATGCTTTCCAGGTGAAGACTGGTGTGAGACAAGGTTGCTTGCTGTCACTACTCCTGTTCCTTTTATACATTGACTGGGTGATAAAAAACATTACACAGCAGAAAAGGAATGGCATCCAATGAACATTGTGGGATCAACTTGATGACCTTGACTTTGCTGATGACCTTTCCCTTATTGCATATGGCCAATAACAGGGGAAAACAAACATTGTCGTAGCCACTTCTGCTAACATAGGTCTCAACATACACAAAAGGAAAAGTAAAATTCTCAAGGTTAATGCCACCAGTACATCACTCATCATACTTAAAGGAAAAGCCCCTGAGGATGTGGATATTTTACCTTGGCGGCGTTGTAGATGAACACGGTGGTACTGATACTGACCTCAACATAATGGTCGGAAAAGCAAAAGCAGCTTTCCTGCAACTCAATGATATTCTGGTCTTTAACAACTTGGACAGCAAGTTAAAATTAATGATTTTAAACGCAAGGGTGAAACCTGTGCTGCTAATCACTGCTATATGGAGCCGAAATGTGGAAAACAATGGCCTTAAACCCGATTAGAATCAAGTCCTTTATCAACAATTGTCTAAGAAGGATTCTCAGAATTCCCTGGTCGGAAAAAATCAGAAACCGGGAGCTGTGGCAGCGGATAAAACAGAAGCCCACTGAGGAAGAGATTCTTCAAAAGCGGTGTATGTGGTTCGGTTATACACTAAGAAAACCTGCTTCTAAAAAAACAAGCCCTGAAATAGGGTAAGCGCAAAACAACAATACTTGGCGCCGAAAATTTGCGGCAGACATAAAGAGAATGGGCTATAAATGGAAGATCCTGGAGAAGCTCGGCAAGGATAAAAATCGTGTTAAGCCTGGTCCCTTTTGGAGCTCAGGACGTGTTAGCGCATTTTCGTATTATGTATCAGTACTTATGTTAGATATCAGCATTATGTAGTTATCAGTAATTGTGTTTAGATTTTAGACATATTTTTATGAATTTTCTTGTGTAATGAATATACCTGAAATTTTTTTAATTTAAAAGTCATTTCTTTACATTTTAATTTTTTTTTATTTTCTCTTTAATCTAACTACAAGTGGTTTGTGGTCACTGAAATAGGACTCATAAATGAAACATTCTAAATTGTAATCTGCTAATCGCCCAAATACTCCGTCAATTGTTGTTTGATAGATCGTGGTTGCCAATCTTGGTGAAAGTAGCTGAATGTTGAAGCTTGTTTCGAAAAAGTTTTCAATTTCTGCCCCTGGGCCACTAAGATCTTGATTGAAGTCACCACAAATGATGACGTAAAATTCTCTAAACTTTTACACATATTCTAATGACGTCAACAAAAAAAAACCTAATACTTTTGATAATACTAAGACTTCCGGCAATGGCGGCCGTTGCCTGCGCCAGTGTTATCTCTCGATTCGCAATGTTTTTTGGTAGTTTTAACGGGGTTTTTTAACGGATCGAGTAACTGAGTGTTGATGCACAAATGGCAGGTCAGGACATACAAAAAACATATATACATCATGGGTCTAGGACTTATGGATGCTGAGATCTAGGGTGATGACAGACGGACGGACGGACGGACGGACAAAACGGGTGCAATAGCGCATTCGACTTCTCGAAAATGCGCTAAAAAGTTGCCTAAATGTCTCTTGTAGGTGGTCTATGCCCTTGAAGAAATCGCAGACGCTGACGATGAGTTGAGGATGCCCCTCATGGACGAGAAGACTCGACAATAACATGCGCTGAAATGTCTTTATTTAAATAACAAAACAAAACAAAAAATGAAAGAGGCAATCAGAGAAAAAATAAATGTTGAAATGAAACGAAAATCATTGAAAAGAGAGAACAAGTTGTGAGTGTGGCTAACCTAGCGCACGCATACAATCGGTCAACATTACTTATCTGCATAAGAATAAAATCAAAATTAAGGAAATTGAAGCTTCAAAGGCAGTGTCAAGAATGTCTGCAAAACGATTACGTTACATTTTCGTCAAATTTTGAAGCGTTTACAAAAACAAATGTCTTTAAACAGTTTTCTATTAAAAAGAAATCACTATTTTTCATAAATTCTTTTTTTTTTTTTATATATGAAAATTATTTTTTTAAATCTCAATTGCATTCCTGGTTGTTACACTCTTTAACAATTCATCAGCAATGTTAGTGGAATAGGAGTTAATTTTAAAATGAGTATTTTTTTCAGCCTAGATCACATGATCGTATTTAACATTGATTTGTTTGGGAAAATATTTTTCTTTAAACGAGCGTTTTAGCTGGGATTCTATGTTGACAAATCATGCATTTGTGTGCTACAAACACCAAATCTGGAACAGATGTTCATTTTTTTATGCTGAATAAAATGTGATACAGAGCCACAGCAAAATTTTGATCAGTTTCTATTTATAGTAACATTAAAAATGACAGCTTAAGAAATTCATGTAAGGGGGACAAACTTATAATTTTTAAACTACAAA
This sequence comes from Radix auricularia, assembly GCA_002072015.1. Taxonomy (NCBI): domain Eukaryota; kingdom Metazoa; phylum Mollusca; class Gastropoda; family Lymnaeidae; genus Radix; species Radix auricularia. The sequence goes on along the minus strand of MUZC01001187.1, from coordinate 479,650 downwards.
CACCAAACCTGGCATAGATGTTCAGTTTTTGTATGCTGAATAAAATGTGATACAGAGCTATAGCAAAATTTTGATCAGTTTCTATTTATAGTAACATTAAAAATGGCAGCTTAAAGAAATTCATGTAAGGGGGACAAACTTATAATTTTTAAGCTACAATCACCAAACCTGGCACAGATGTTCAGTTTTTGTATGCTGAATAAAATGTGATACAGGGCCACAGCAAAATTTTGATCACTCTCTATTTGTAGTAACATTAAAAATGGCAGCTTAAAGAAATTCATGTAAGGGGGACAAACTAATAATTTGTAAGCTACAAACACCAAACCTGGCACACATGTTCAGTTTTTTATGCAAATCAAGAATGTGTGACAGAAAATGCACAAGTTTGTTAAGTTTCTATTGTTATTTACATAAAAATAAAAAAAAAGTAAATTTTGAGTATGATGATAAATTGACCTTACATTTTTGAATCTGGTGCAATTAGTTTAATTTGTATTAGATGCTTGAACTGGATCTTGTGCTGAAAATTCGGCTTCACAAACACAGCTGCATAAAGCAGTGCATTTTAATTCGGCTTTGTTGCACTTACAACGCTTTGATCTGCATTCTTTTTTGCAAGCACATTTCAACAGTTCACGACAAGTCATAGATGCTTGTGGCAAAACAGTCCAAAAAGGCTACCATTGTCTGTCCATTAACTGCCAACCCCACTCACTTGAATCAGGAAGCACTGGTTTTCGTTCATCTGCCTGACTTCAAATATGGCCTCCTTGATAAATTGCCCGTTTGCAGTGCTGAAACAAGGCCCCACTCGTTGGAGTAATGTTTTCAATTTGGTGGCCAGTCTTTGTAAACATGTATTTTCTGGCACTGTTGACATCATGGCAGTTGCTACCTCTGTCATACAAAAGCGTCACAAAACGCTCCAGAACTGACATATAGCTGTTAGTTCTAATGGAGCACAACACAGTTTTTGAAATGTGGCTGTAAAATGCTCCAGACCTCCCAAGCTGTCTTCTAGCCGATACCATTAAAACAGCTGACGGTGTCACAACCGGTAAAACTGTGAAACAAAGGCAGACACTGGGCTCTGGCAACACCTAAAACTTTGCTTATGTCATGAGCTGCAATGTATCCGAAGTCTTTTCCTGTACCCATGGCAATCCATAATTCCAGGTGAGGGTGGCGAGTCATGACAGCCACAGAAAGAACCACCACATCTGTGTCGACAGTGCGAATCAGAATCCTGCGGCAATGTTCAGCTGCATGGGCCAGGTGAAGCATCATCCGTGTGTCTGCTTCCTCGTGATTACATGGTGAAAGATTCGTGTGGTCAATGGGTTTATTGGATATCACATCTGGACCTTGAGTGGTAACAATAAACGTCTGTGATTGTACTGTAAGAAGATATCGTGCTAGGAATGCGAACAACTGGGTCTTGTTCGCATCCACCCGCAAGAAACTTCCCCACTGCGATGGTAATACGGTCTCTGGCGTCACACGCTTTCTATTCCCTAGTCCTCGGCGCTCTCTTATCAAGTAACTCTTTTTTAGCAGGTACACTTTCCTCACCTGGGTCGCAAGATGCAAGTTTTCTCTTCAGTTTTATTGTATTATATTTTAAATGACATGAATGATGAAATGCAGCTTTCTTTTTCATGAATGTTTCCTCAACACCATCTACATCATCCAGTCTAGTTAAAAACCTAGGTGACAGTGCCCCACATTCACCAAACTTAGTCAGATTTTCAGAAAAAGTCAACTATGTCTATCCTTGATTTGTTTGTCTGGCATTAGCGGGACACTGTAATTTTTCTTTGGTATTTTTCTGACAAAGCGCACACATATCCCAGTTAGTGGGTTGAAAACTAGCAGCATCTTGGTTTTCATGGCTTACATTATGATTATCGATGGCTGAATAAAAAGTAGCTGCACAATCTAAAAGAAAGAGATAAATAAATGTTTAAATAATTTCAAAAATCTCATAGACAACAATCCAAATGTATACTGCAGTTTAGATGCTATGAGTACTATGACGATTGAAAATGAAATATGAAAATTTCATGCATGCATAAACCTGACCTTATATAAAGTTAACAAAGATGGAGCACCTAAAAGGCCTAAAAGCCTGTACATAAACAAGATCCTACTACTACAACTACTACTACTACTACTACTACATCTACTATTACTACTACTATTAATGGATTACCATCAAGTTTATAGTAGGTACTTGGACAAAATTTACTAATTAAAGGTATAGCTTTAAGATCTAGTTGGTTGGAAAGGGCTTGAAAAATGCAATTTATTGATACCAAAATTATAGTTTTATGTTATTTCTAAAGAAAGTTATGATTTTTTAGTCAATTATTTTGGGATAACTCCGCTAAATGAGACATATAAGAAAATATAAAACAGACAAAAGTGAAAATTGGGCAGTGAGACTGAGACAGCTGTTTAAAATACCAGTTAATTAAAGTTATTTCAGAAATGACTGAAGATAACCATAACAAACCATATATTTCCGCTTTCGTCATATCATTGCCAAAACAAGCGTCCTAAAATTAATTCTGAATTACGCAAGATTGGCTCATTAATTTTCAAAATGGCCGTCAAATTTGCATATGTGATATTTTAAATTGAGCACAACTTAAAAATAATTATCCAAAATATTAAGTCAAGCACATCAAACTGTTCGTGTTAAAAAGGAGAAAAATAATTGACAAAAATCCTTATTTAATACTGGTTGATGTAGTCGAGTGGCCCTTAGACATTACATTTTTTTTATATCTCGGGAAAACAAATTAGTATTTATAAATGCAAATGAAATAGCTATTTATATTGCTTGTTAGTTAGTCTTCTATACCTTATGTAACTTAAAATAGTGTTATTTATATTGTTTAGCCGCTAGATTAGATCAAAATTGAAAATAATTGGCTGAGGTACATAGAAAAAAATGTCGGCCATCTTGAAAAATAGGGAAAAAAACCATGTGGTGATTGATGTGATAATTTTTTGTAACAATTTGGGGGAGGTTGGGGGGATGGGACTTTATCAATTCTTGTAGATATTTGGATGCTGAAAACAGTGGTTACCATTAAAATCGCGAGTGATGGCAAATCTAAAAGATATTTATATTATTTTATGTAGTTAATTTACTGTAACTCAATTAATTACATTTTACTAATGAAATTCAGCACACAAAAAATGGAGAACATAGTTTGTAATGTTCAGCATCCAATTATCTTTAAAATGATATATTTTGCAAATCCAATTTCATCAAGAAATTACACAGAAAAGTGCAATTTTCTTTACACACATGCACATTGTTTACATTTTTAAGTGGACAAAAAGTTGAATAAGGGGCGGATAATTCAGCAAAGATTTTTCACAAAGTGAAAAATTATTTATCCAAGTACCTAATTATAGTATTAAAAATGAAAGTATTATGAATAATTATGATTATCATTACCAGTGAGGCATTACCAGTTTGTTGGTGTTTTTTTTAATGTGATTACTGATCCAATATAAATTATCCGCATGCTATATTATATTATCATTATCTAACAAAAATTAATGAAAGCACTTTTGCAGCAAAATAAAAGCTAGTACTTACCCAAATCAATGGATCTTCGCCTTTTCGGAGCTTCCTAAGTACTAAGACACTTTCACTTTCTGTTTGTGTTCGGCCATCTTGCGATTCAGTTTGAGCCGCACAGTAATCTCGCACTGAATGCTTTTTTTTCATTCTAAAAGTATGTGTACTCGGTAACCAATAAATGATTAATATAGTACAAATCATTTAGTTAATTTTGGTATAAAAAAGAATTTTTTTACTATGTTTACTGCTTTAGAAAACGTGTTGCAATATTTGAGTTGGAAATAAGTAAATTCCTACGCGTCTGCAAATAGTCCCTACGCTTTATGATAACATACGTTAAAAAAAGATCTGTTTTGGCTCTTTTTCTAAATTTAAAATATTATTATTTGTGAAGACATTTTAAATCATGTCATGTTTGTAGCATGATGACGCATGATCTATATTTAACAATGCAACATAGAACCCTAGCTATTTTGTTTAACCAGCAAGACTCTAGAACGAGTAAACTCCTTAAAAGAAGTTCCAATGTACTTAGTTGACAATTTTAATTATTCTAATTTATTAGCCAATAAAGAAAAAAAAGAAGGGACAACGAAATAGAAAATTTAGCCTAGTTGTTAAGTTCACCATTAAACTTGTTGCATAATTTTAGATAAGGTTCAATTAAAATTTCAAATACACAGACAGCTGAAAATGCTTGCCTTAAGTTATTTAGACAATATATATTGAAGATAGGTTTATAGATAGATTAGTGTCCCGTGATAATTTGGATAATTAGCATATTAGTAATTGAGATAGAGATCACGTGACAAGTGAGAAAGAGGCTGGGCAGTGGGGTGTACAAAATGGTGGACAGAAGAATGGCGAAAAGCGAGACGCATTATATCAATGTATAAAGTGTACATACTTTTGTGTTGGATTAAAGTTAATTAATTTCAAAAGTCTTCAGTGTTCTTGATGCTACTTGTAGGTATACGCCTACACATAAGTGGATGAGGCCTAACCAGAAAAGTCACAGTCTAATAGGAGTTACAATTAGAGATACAGATAGACCGACTGACTAACAGATGGATAGATGGATAGGTGGATAGATGTATAGATGGATATGATACAATAGGATAGGTTCTGACAGGACATGATAGGATAGGATTGGATGGAAGGATGGATGGATGGATAAATGGATGGATGGATAGGATAGGATAGGTTTGGATGGATGGATAGATAGATACGTAGGTAGGATAATGACATTTCCTTGCATGTTTTCCGTGAACAAATTTTCTTTCTTACGTCAGTCGGGGTACTCTCGCTCATGTTCTTCCGTCTAGATATTATTGGACGGCATTGTAGCCAAGGCCAAGCTACCACTTGATTCTAACCTCATAACTCAACTCAAATTCACCACGCAATGGCTCACTGAGTTATAACAACCTCAACATCTAATAACAAACCCAACGCTACTACGCGCCTGATAATTTAATTATCTCCTCTCGTATATCAACCATCATCTAGAATCCAACCATAACAAAAACAATTACTTTTAAATACACCAAATTCTTAAAAAATCTCTGATTTCCATCAAATTAAATTCAATCCCTTATTTAAAACTACATCCACACCATATTTTAACCACCAACCAATTTTGAAAAAAAAATTACAAAACCCTTAATAGAACCTACCAAGCAATCACTCAATATCTACACACTATGAGTTTAATACAATCTACATATTCATTTTATTTTGATTTCTCCATTTTGATAGAATGTGAGCCAAACAGTGCAAACTAATATGTATGTAAAGTCACCATTCCCAGTCAATCACAAGTCATTATTGAATGTCAGCACGTTCATCAGCGCAATCTACAGTTATGTTCCAAAGATCAACAACAATCTAGATTCAAAGTTTTCAAACATCATCGATGTGTTTTTTATCACAGGAACGGGCTCATTGGAAAAGGTACGTTACGTTATAAACAGTGAACAGTGGAAAGAGAAAGAGTTAAATTTCATAATTATTTATGAGGTTTGACTGAAGACTTCAATAGAAAGTAAATTAAGATTTAACATATCATCAAAACAAATAAAATAATGAATCGTTAAAATTGATTTAATTAATTAACCGTAGGTGAGATTTATTTATTTATTTTGCCATTGATCACACTTACATTTAAAGATAATTGTTTCGTTTTTTAACTAACCAGCCTGACATTTAATAATAAGTATTTCTTTTTTAACAAACCTGACATTTAATCACGATTCGAATATATATAACTCAAGTTCACGGGTGGTCGAGTGGCATGGGCACTCGGTCGCTTAGGGGGGGGGTACATGGGTTTGAATCCATGTGAAGGCAGGGATTTGTTCCCGGGGCTAAGACTGTCATTGAGTCCACCCAGCTCCGAATGGGCAACTAACACTAGTTGGGGAACCAAAGGCGGCTGGGTAATGCATTCGTGAACCCTGCATCACTTGCCAACAGATGCAATTAATCTGCTGTTTAGAAAGGGCGTAAGATTCTACCAATTGTTTGTACTTCACCTGGAAATGTTATGTACATACTCGCTTTCAAGTGTGGTAAATGTCGAATTCATATAAACAATTTATGTTACAAATTTGATAGAAATTTAAATAAAAGCATGACTTTTTGTTTTATTGCTTAACTTTATCTAACCGAGTGCGGATTAAAATTGCCAGGCAGGAATTACATTCATAGCATCCCTACAGTGCATTCTCTCCCTACCATTTAGAAATATTTGCATGTATACGTGTTTATGTGTGTTTGTTAGTTGTATATTACTACACATTTAATCGATGACGATAATATTTACCCAAAAGTAAACACCACAGATTGAGGTTTAAGGGACACCTCTTCCCGAAATTTTCTCTGGTGTTATGTTATTTCATCTCACAGATATTAAATAAAATAAAATAATGTTTGACAAAATTTAATTTTACTTTAATTAATTTAATAATTTTTCATTTTATAATTAATTTTAAAAAATTTTCAAACAATAATTGAAATGAGGTTCGAATAAAATGTATTTTCTTATTGTACGTGTAAATTAAACAGATGTGTAAAAAACTGTAATAGCCAGTAAAGTTCAAATTCCCACAAACAATAATACAATCTTTTCCATCCAACCACAATGATCTTGAAAGTCTTTTAAATTTATTCTTGAAAGTCTTTTAAGTAATGCAATTTTATTTCTATAACACTAGATTAGACCAGCGGCGTAGCATATAACACAAGAAGGCTGTCAAGGGAATATACAGCATTACAGCTGTAATTTAACAACAATGAATCATGCTTCTTCTTCTTTCTTCTTCACCTCCTTCCCTACTATACGGAGAGCTTCAGACCGGTGCGAAAAGTGTTGCGAGGTTCGGGTGTGCGCGCTACTATATAAAAAAAAAATTGATGTAAAAATAGTTTGTTTTTTTTAAATTATAAAAAAAAAGGTTTTATAAGTGGACTGTATATACGAAGATAAATTAAAACTTATAAGTTCAAGAACATTGATTTAATATGACTAAAAACGTCGGGCGGTTCATTTATTCTCTAACTTATAGATTTCTCTCTGGCCTTTTAACTTGTAAATCTTTAATTTTTATACCAAACACCTATCTTTGTGATGTATTTCTAAATAAAAATGGGATTTTATGGCACCCGCACAAGGTTTTAGTCATATTAAGTTGATGTACTTGAACTTAAATTTTTTAATTTATTTTCTTATTTTTAGTTTAATTATAAAAACGAGGTTTTTAAAAATCATTTTTACCTCTATTTTAAATTTTCCTACTTTTAGTCCACTTAATTAAAAAAGTGTTGTTGTTTTTTTAATCTCTTATTACCTCTAATTATTTTTAAACAAAGGTAAAATTTTGAGATCTCTATGAACATCTGAAGTGGTTTAATTTTTTTCTTTACTGACTGAACTCCCCTTTGACACAAGGATGTGTTCATTGATGGCTAGCGTGAACACGGGTTTCACCTGGATGTAAAAAATAGCAGACGAATGCAAATGTTATATTAAGAGATAAACAAAAAAAATGCATTAATTTAAATACGGTACATTTGATTGATCTGAAATTTTGAAATAATGCATTGTCATCCAAGATCTATCTGTGGTAACATTTTTGATATCTAGGACCATCAGAAGTGGTTTAATTTTACTTTGGAAAATCTCAAATTTCGCGGACAGGCAAAAAGCCAAAGAGTTGTCAAAAATTTATATTTGAAAACTTATAAAAATTACAATTATTTTTTTTTTAATATTTTTTTTTTTTAAATCAGCATTTGTAATTAACGTATTACAAATTTTAGTATAATTTAATATTTAACGATGAATTATTTCGATGAATTATTTAAAAATTCAATATACACTTTTAAAACATAGTTAGCAATGAAAAATAAGTTAAACAACGCATTAGAGTTTAGGCACTTGGATGAAAATTTTAATTTAATTTTAAAATATTAAAGTAATACAGCTGTTGAGAAATTGTTTCGCGATTAACAAAAAAATAAAGATTATCTTTTTATCCCATGTGGTTCAAAAGTTGTTGTTGTTTTATATAAGACCTCATAATCACTGTTTTCACTGTTTTGTTTTCCTTTACATTTTGTACCTTTTTGGGGCATTTTTAAAAAAAATGCCCATAACTTAAGCATAAAATAAAAAATATATAATATTGTTAAGAGATATATTTATATATAAGTAATTCAAAATAATATCACAAAATTAATTTTTTTTAAATTGTTAATTGCGTAATAACAATGTTTCATTTTTTATATCATTTTCCTAAAAAACCGCTTATTTTAAAGTTTACACTTTAAAATCTTTTTTGTTAATGGAGAACTTTGTACTTAACGTAAAAAAATAAACTATTATAATCATTAGCTATTAATTATTTAGTAATAAATCGATTTTGAAATAAAAACAACATTTTCTTTAATTTTAATCATTATTTTATTGATTAAATAATTATAATCGATCAAATAAATACCGATTAATCGAAAAGTGAATCTCTAATTTCCGCAGCCCTGCAATAAACCCTTATGTCATATCTCCAGTAGGCATAAATATTCACATAAATATTATCATTCTTAAAGCTGATTTCAAGCTTAGACTATAAAATGGAATGAGTTTTTTAATAGCTTCTTTCTGGAGCCAAATGACTCATGGAAATATATTGTAGAAAGAGCCTTGCCCATTACATTTTGTAACTGTGAAGAATCTTTGTTATTCTGGTAGAGTATATAGAGAAAAGCATGCGTTAACGAGGCAGAAATACCAAAATTGATTGGTCAAATTTAAATTCATCATATTTTCTCGACACACACATCGTGATTTTTATAAAGCAGTGGTTTGATTTATCACTACCCTAACTTCCTGAAGCATTTACACTCATTTTTATGGGAAATTTGAGACCCGTGAAAACCAAATAAGGTTATTTTTATTGTGCCTATCCCGTAACATAGCACGGGCATTGCGCTCGTAAATAATATAAAAGTTCAGTTAACTTATTCTGTTTCATTCCGTAACGCTAACGAACATATTACAACAGTCCATAGCAGTTAAAAAAAGAAAGTATCATTTTGATTTTGAGATTATCAATGCTTGTGGTGTTTCTCACCGTAAAATATTATATGAGGTCATTGTTTGAGCTTATATTTTAATTTTGGAATATGGTATATAGATAATTTTATTTTTTAAATATTTCATTTTAAATCAAATGAACTAAAATTTGATAGCACAATCTTTTTATTGACCTCATACCAATGTTTGGTCGTCGGACACACTGATTCTAACATATGCAATAACATTCACGTAAGTCACATGGGCTTTTGAAAAAAGTGGGCATCCTAGGTGCTCTAGTCCACCTAGTATAAATGTAAATAAGGAGATAGATGGCTGATAAAAATGTTCTTTCATTTCAGATGACTCTCATAGTTGATTCACCTGATGAGCCAAAAGTAACCAGCAGTTATCTCCACGTCAATATGGCATTTCCCATTGGACAGGAGCTGATGGAACAACGACTGAGACCAGTTGGTTTTGTTGATGACGTCAGGTCAAACTTGTACCTGGCTGTGGGCAGTAAGGTGAGAGAGAAAGATTCCAAAAGAGTCTTTTAATTTGAAGATTTTATTGATTAAAATTATTTGTTTTGATTGTAGTAATAATTTGCAATACACGAACAAGAATATATATTTAGATTTAAACTGCTTTACCTACACTTCTTAAAGGAATTAATTTTAATAATTAAACAGCTCTTGAGTTTGTCTTCCGACACAACGTTACATTAAGCAACTACATACACGACTAGGATTGACTGCCTCTTATCTATATACACCACTGTGAGAGACTTGTTGTATTGTTGTATTTTGTATGGACATGGTATAAGCGTGCGAGTACACTGAGCATGAAACAAGTGATTTGTGTTGTGAACTAGAATAGTGTGTAGAGTCGTGAACTAGAGGATGACGGGTTCTACGAATGTAAGGTTTACATGTACCAAGGAGTTGATTAAGGTATTCATTAGAGATAGTTGTTTCCCAGACCACAAAGCGTTGGAGACGTGTTACTTGACCCGCAAGTTCTATTACAAGGTGGCAGAAGTACTTACTTCATAACTATTACAACCACTAGGCAATGACTGGCTTTTATCTACATACACGACTAGGCAATAGCTGTGTCTTATCTTCATACACGACTAGGCAATGGCTGGCTCTTATCTACACACACGACTAGGCAATGGATGTCTCTTATCTACATACACGACTAGGCAATGACTGGCTCTTATCTACACACACGACTAGGCAATGGATGTCTCTTATCTACATACATGACTAGGCAAATACTTTTATCTACATAGACGCTGGGCAATGATTGGCTGTCATATTTTTTTTTCTCCTTAGATCCTTGTGATGAGTGTCAATTTCTGTCGACAGTTTCATACCTGTGAAGATTGTATTAAGTCACGTGATGATTCTTGTAATTGGTGCCCCATTCTAAATCTCTGCCAGGATGCGAAGTTAGACTGTAACGGCAAGGTTGAGACGATCTGCCCACCAAAGCTAGAAAAGGTGTTTTTTTTAGTAATTCTAGCTCAGCACGTCTTTTACAAACTATTAGTAAAAATCTGTATTACTAGATTAGCGTATAGTTCTGTTACGTCGTTGTCTAGGTATTTGTAAAGACCACAAGGATATGTTAACTCAAGATAAAAACCAACACCATTGGAACATTGAGAAATTTAATACTTCAATTCCAAGGTTCTTCTATAGGGATGTTCATAATATGGCGGAAATCAATTAATAGAAATATTAGATCTAAATGTATGTTTTGTAAGGACAAATTCATTTTAAAAAAATTTAAAAGATACGAATCAATACGTATATTGAGAATGATTGATCTTATCAGCTAATTTTTAATTCTTCGTTAATTTAAGACAGCTTATTGGACTTGCAAAATTTAAAAAAAAAAAAATTTCGTAATTTTACTAAGCCAACAATTTTGAGAACATTGTGATTTGACTGGATTTATTTCTCAAAACTTTGTTCCACTAAAATGTAATAATAAAAAAAGAACATTACGAAATAAGCTATGACGTTTTCCGGTTTTAGAAATGAAGAACCCTATACACAACCACTGCCGATCTCTCACTCTCAACAAATGCGCTACGTCACGTTCACTCTCTTGCGTCATAATCTTTCATACAGTGCGCACCGCACCATAAACAAGTATAAACATGATATGTCAGGGGAAACCCCATTACCCTATAATGTTTCCCTGACATTTTCACAAACTATTAATAGTAATCTGTTTTTCTAGATTAGCCCGTCTTTCACAAACTATTAATAGGAATCTGTTTTTCTAGATTAGCCGTCTTTCACAAACTATTAATAAGAATCTGTATTCCTAGATTAGCCCGTCTTTCACAAATTTTTAATAGGTAGTATTTCAAACATCAACACACTTACTGGCGTTGTCAAGCTGCTTAGCAAAAATTTTAAAAATATAAATTGATATTAGTACACAGTCGAATGAAAATCAAAGAGCTAATTTTTATTGAAATAAACGTATTCATTTTTTACATAAACTGTTTTATTTGTTATTTATATAAACTGTTGTACTTACTGCACTCTTACAGCTCAGTCCTGAGTTTGTCCCAACTGATGGCGGAAGTCTGTTGACAATCTACATAGGAAACTTTGAGCGAATGATGAATGTAACACCATCTGTGAACGTAACGATGTGTGACCGACCTTGTCAAGTTAATTCTACCAATCCAAAGTAACTATGAGCTTTATACGCCATTCACAAGCATTGATCGTTACACAAAGGGTGAAATAAGTACCAACTCTGTTTAGTGGAGCAGTGAATTTATTAATAGTCATTCAAAATGAAAACTGTTAAAAAGTGGATTCATTTATTATATCAAAAGACTTCAGGAAAATTTACACGAGCTTAGTTGTTATGAAGATATCTTAGTCATTAATGCACTTTATCTAATGAAAAAGAAGTTCTGTATACCGCTTTGAAGATGAAATACAAATGATCATTGTCACAATTTAATAAATTGAGGACTGCGGAACTTAACGATTAATTTCTCGAATTATCTATAACAATTTTAACGATTAAATTATTCTTAACGATTAATCGACCCATCCCTCTAAATTATTACAAGTCAAAAGTAAAAATAAAAATGAAACATAGCAGCCGATAAATAGTAACAAATTTCCTGACGATTACACGAATATATTTGTTTTAAACTATTGACATACGGAAGTGTTCAAAATGTTGATAAAGTTTGCCTACCATGGTTCTACTTATCAAACCAAATGAAAAGCGTATTAAGCTAATTAGGTCTGACTCAGAGACAGAAAATGACGACAGCTCTTCTAATGAATTACTGCGTTACAAAATCGAAATGAATGTGCCTGAATCCATTAACCTCTACAATGGTGGAATCATAATGAACACCGTTATCCAATAATGTCATTTCCTGCCAAGACGGTTTTGCGCATACCAGTTACCTCAGTTCCATGTGAATGATTCTTCTGCTCGGCTGGTTATATTGTCAATTAGACCCGCTCATCACTTGAACAACATATCTACACACTTCCCTTGTTGCGTAGTTGGTTAGAAGATCTAATATAAAGGAGATATTCCAGTATTGTCTAGATTTTCAACAAGAACGCTTAATAAGTGTTACTAATGACATCTTAAATAAAAATTTATATGCTCAATCGAAATTAACTATTAATTAATCGTTAATTTTTCAAAAGTTAACGGTCAAATTTTAATTTATTGTTAACAACCCTAAATAAAATAAAACAATTTTTTTTAAAATCAATAAACTGTGTGTATACTATAACTATTTCAAACATAATTCTAGTTCATCACATGTTGTCTATTTATAGCCAGATCACGTGCACAGTTCCACGGTGCGAACAGTGCAATAATGCAACACAGCGAGATTGCAACGTCACCGTTGCTCTGGGCTCAGCGTTGATGAACTACAGTGACGTAATGTCTTCATTCAGTCTACCTGGTCATCCAACTGTCAAATACGTGGCAAGTACTCGCAGATTTATGGGTCATTTATAAGACTACATTAATCGCCTTGGAGTGACAAACTGACTTTTTAAAACTTGTTTTTTCTCCCACTCATTACATTTGTCGTTGTTTGGAATTGATTTCACATTTAACCTCAACATACCTGCTTCCTCGTTCAATGGTCTGATCAATAGAGCTCTCATGAATTTTATTCTGCGTCAGTGGTAGGATAGAAACGTACATCTCTAGCATGTAAGAGTACAATCATACACATATTTAATTTTTAAAATCATAATGTTCGTTAAATTCAACAAACTTCATTCTAGGTAGCTTCTGTGTGACGCCTTGCAGTAAGCAAATATATATATATATATAAAGCACCATTCGTAAAAGAGTTTAGAAAAATAAATTATTTTCCATTCATCCCTTACTTTAAGCAAACCTCTCTCTGTGGACTGTTGGTTAACGCTATAATAATATTATAAGGGGCTGATTGAGACTGCACGGGGCCCCTGGCTGCAATCAAACGTGGGCCCTATCCAACCAGCGTCCATTTAAATAAAAAGATTGCTAACAGCTAATGTAAGACCGTAAAAAATTAGTTCATTAGTTCCTTAATCATGCTTTGTCTGTACTATGGGAACGGCTTCCCAACTTAAAATATTAAACATAAAAAACGAACACGAAGAAATAACTGTTTAAAGTGTTTGCATGTATATTAAAAATGAGTACACAAATAAAAAATAATAATTTAAAAAGTATTCCACCACTCGGGAATCGACCCCGACATCGCTTCCACCCACAAGCCTAAACACTTCCACGCGGCCAACAGAGCTTATCAAAAACATTAAATTTTTAAAAATAAAAACAACATGCTATAATATGTTTTAGTGAGCCATTCAAATCAAGTTTTTCGATTATTAAGACTATCGGGTCTGAATAGCGATCAGATTATTATTCGGGATATATTTTGTTTTAATTTTTTTTTTTTTTTTTTTTATTTATGATATTTTCAAGGGTTGGTGCAAACATTTGTACACTTTTAATATAAAATATAAAAATTTGGGGGCCCGGAAACCACCGGGGGCCCCTCAATATAGCCCGTTGAGACCCCCCCTTAATCCGCCATAGGATTAGCTGTAGATGAAGGTTTAAAACTGAATTTCGGAACTATGACCTCTTTTGCATCTTTTTGGATTCACGGGGATGCATAATATCCTAAAATTGCCGAAATCGCTCTCAAAGCACTGGCCTAAAACATCCATGAAACATCATTTAAGACCAAAGAATTCACAAAGACTTTGATTTCATTCATTAAATATCCTGTAGTGTTTCTTTTTTTTTTTTTGTTTGGTCTTTTATTTTTATTAAAACTATTTTTTAAATTTAGTTAATAAAAATCTTTCTTTTTTTCAGTCTCCAAAGATAGACTCTTACACGCCAGACTTTGGGCCAATTTATGGTGGCACATTACTAGTGATCAAAGGTCAATACTTGAGATCTGGGACCAAAAGAAGAATCTTAGTTGCTGGTATCAGCTGTGACATCCAAAATGAGACGGAACCAAACATGTAAGAAATTTATACATTGAGTTTCAATAATTTTAAAATGTAAATATCAATCTATATTTCTATAAGCCCCGTAATAAAATCGATCAAATGTCTTTAGTTCCTTTTTTTTTTTTCTAAATCTCGAATACTTTAATGTATTTTGTATTTTAGATAATTATAATTATAGGAATCTATATAAATAATTCGCATCATGGTCCAACCATGCCGGACACCAAGCAAGTAGCAAGCTGTCTGACCCCACCGATCGATCAGATTGCAAAAAAAGGTAGTGCACAGCGTGGGGGGGGGTCATCGAGACCAACAATTAGTTGAATTGAGGTCAATTACAATGTTCTTTCAGAACAACAAAATAGCATGTGTAGTGGTTATTTCATTCGCCTAACACGTGGAGGTCGTAGGGTCAATCCCCAGCTAAGACATGTCTTTTTTTAATTTTTTAAAATGTTTATGTTTGTGCCCGTTCATTGCCCACTTTCTTTTCGATCATGACTTCGCAACACTATAACAAGCACAAGACTAGTGGAAATAAGCTTGACGAATGGCAATTAGTTTATGATTGGCAACTTGTACAGGGTGGGGGTGGCAAGTGGCTAACCACAGTGCACATGTTTCCAGATCAACAATGCGTCGCATCCGAGGTTCATTCACGTTGTTCTGATTTCATCGTGATGTCGATTGTGTCTGTTCACCTCCTACCCACAACCCCCCCCCCACACACACACACTTTCTTTGCACGATCTATTAGCAAATCAGCGGCACATGCTACGCCGCGGCATTTTTTTTTCTGGTATCGTCAATATTATATGCACCACACCGCGCGACAGGAAGATATTAAAGGTTGTTAAATATAATACTCTGCGACACTCGAGCACAAAATTTAAAATTCTACGTAGAGATAAATAGAGATAATCTAAAAATGTATTAATTAATAACAGTAAATTCGATCGATCAGAAATTCTTATAGATCATTTTTATCATCGGCATGGGTCTGCCTGCAAAATTTCAGCTCGCTGGCATACGACGAAGTGGGTTAAATTTAAATCAATCCATTTTTTTTTCGACGAACAAACGATCAAGCAGAGGCCACGAGATAATATAAAGGATTTTAAAAGTGTGAACTGTTACCGTTTCTTTTTTGGAAAACTGTATCTGAATCTCCTTTTAAAATACTATCTCGAATGAGGGGGCGGCCGGATATGGTATTTTACTATTTGCCGGATCCCAGTAGTTTGGACTTAATATTTGCCGGATCAAAACTATTGCAATCTTTAGAATCCCGGTCCCAAATTATGTTACGCTAATAAGGGGAAGTAACCAGATAGTACATTTAAAAAAGTATGTTATTTATATTTTATTTATTGATTTAAAAATAGACAAGTGATACATATAGTCCGATGACCATTTATTAAATTTTAAATATTGTTATTATCACACAGCATTTGCTAATTGCAGCAGAGAACGTTCTGTTGGGCCGCTGCGTCAATTGCACTTAAATGTAAAACAACGGCAAAGGGAGTAACTGAGTAATGTTTATCGGAGCGGCCATAATTACTTTTAAAAATATGAAAGTACGCTAACAAATGTACTGGTTAACAAATTGGTGTCAATAATGACGTAAGTGTTTAAAACCGAGATACTTCCTTAAGTAACTAAGCATATCTATATAAAAACACACACGAATGACAGCATACAACTCACGGAGTTAGTTTAATTCCTGCTAGTTGCGCTGCTGGAAAACATTGGGAGTAATATTTATTGGAGGAACATGACCAACTGCCATAATTTGTTTTTATTTATGAAATTACGCTGAATTATGTACTGATCAACTAAATAGTAATCGATTACTCACACAAAATAATTTGGACCAGTATTCGGGGGATTGCCAAAACTATTATTATGCCACTGAACTATTATTATGTTTTAAAGCCCAAAACTTTTAAAAACTCAGATTTATAAGATACAAATTTAAAACTAATTACCAAAAACGTTAGAAAAATATTTCTCATCATCGCTCGTGTTTTTTTCCCTTTCTGTGAGACATGTTTCGTGCATACACCGGATGCTGTATTTATGTTGCTATGGTAACGTTAGGCTAACTGATCTGCTGCCTAGTAACTTGATCGTAATGTATTGATCGAGTAATTCTTTCTCTCCCCTAACATAAAATTTCACCCAGGAAGGAACTCAGATGCCTCACAAGAAAACTACCGAGTGGAAATCCTTTTTCTGGTAATGTTACAGTTCAAATAGACAATTTTAAAAACTTCTCTAAGACATTGTTCCACTACAGACCGAATCCTGTCATAAAAAGCATCAAACCAGCAGATACAATAGAAAGGTAAAACAGCTCATGCAATTAGTGCTTAGGCATGAATTTTCATGTTTGCTAGTGTGACCTTAAATGTTATATTTGAGATCTTTTAATCATTTGATTACAAAACAAACGATAGATCTATACGTAAATAAATTTTTGATGTAAAAAATTATCCACACGATAATCTCATAACCGTTATAACAGTTAAAAGAAATATTGAATAGAAATAAAATTATTTTTCCTTTTTGTCAGCAAATAAAAAATGCTCAAATTTATACACGGAATTTAACATTTAAAATTGTTGTGTGTTAGTTTACTTATGTCAATACTTATCGTGCTAAGCTATAACCGAAATTATACTGACAGTTCATAAACTGTTATGTTTTGTTGATGTAAACTCAGTGGCGTAGCTAGGGGGGGGCGGAGGGGGCGGTCCGCCCCGGGCGGCACTCATCTAAAGGGCGGCATTTGTGGGCATTTATTTGAAAAATAGAGCCCTTTCCGACAACGCCCTTTATCTTTTGAAGGGGGAAACCAAGGTGAAACAAAAATACTTTTAATTTCGAATCTTAATTGACGGATTCACGCAACATCTGTTTGATTACATAGTGGTTGTTGTAACAATCGCAAACCCGTTCAAAAATTAAAAATCGCTTAAAAATGAATCTATTTGTTTTGAAAATTAAGCGACATGCGTCTTTAATGGCGCTATTATAAGAAAACTGTACAAAAAACAACACATAACCAATGGACCTAATAATATGTACTATTAATATCACCTTGACAGTTTTTGCGTGGAATTTTGACATGGGAAGAATGATGCGCTAACAAGTACCGACATGACATTGTGCTTCAAATATTGTGTTTAACCGCAAGTAGTAATTTAATTACTGTTTAAGTTTTAGAAAATGATTTTAAAGTAACTTCTAAAAATTAAATGTATTTTGTTTATATTGCATTAAAATAGCTCACATAATTTGTGTTTTTCATTAAAATATTGTTATTCATTGAAAATGCTACGTCTATCCAATCAAAGCAATTCGTAAATAATTTGAATTTTTCTATTTTATGGAAAATTATTAAGATTTAGCGCAAGGACATGAAAGTATATAAATTTATCCGTTAATAAACATCGCTATAACATAAATCATTTCGAAAAAGACGTATTTAAAAATTTCAAAAGTCTTGAAAAAAGTTGACATCTGAATTTGTAACTAGTAAAATGAGATCAGACGCTGGAAATTTACTCAGTTCATTCCAATATTTTTTTTCTATAGTATCTCAATTTATGGGAACCCGTTTTCTTTAAAATAAATAGTGCCAACCCATTTCATGGAACAATGTTGTGTGGTAATACAGAGCGCTGTTACAGATTCTAGAGAGTTGGAATATCAACTAAACGCCGTGCTGGAAGCAGAATAAGTATGAGTGGAGAAAATTCAGGAGACGGGGTTCTATCTTTAGAGCAAGTCGTACAACAAGAAATTTTTTTTTTAATTTATAGATGTAATTATAAAAGAAAATAATTGAAATTGCTGATGAGTTGCATGTCTTTGCAAGAAAATGTTCGTGTATAATACCATGTAATCTACGAATTGAAAAAATGTACCATCAAATAAATTTCTTTATTGCCATTGACAAAGAGCAGCTTAAAATTGAATGAAAAAGGTTCCAGGTTTTTATGGCTGTACACAGAGACAGTCTTTGCAATCGGCATTAAATACAGCTTTGTATGCGAAAATGGACGCGCGAGGCCCAGTTTGGGTAGGGATAAGGTATTAATAAGGGTAATAAGTGAACATTAAGATAAATGGGGCCTATGAAAGCGTGAACCCACTACGGCCGCAGTGGCTTAAGACCAGCCCTGGCTGTATCTACACTACAAGAAGAAGCATTTTGTTAGAAAAACAGGGGAGGGGGGTAATGACCCCTTGATCTAAATATATTAAATAGTATAGATTTGAAAATTCTTCACCCAAAATTATTATTTTGCTAAGAATGTTTTCAACAATTGCTATCAATATGTCTAGTTGTGAAAGGAGCTTCTCCCAACTGCAGTTGATTAAAAATATATATATATTTGTTCCACAATGAGTGATATAAGACTACAAAATCTTGCAATATGGTCTAAAGATAGAACAAAATATTACAAATAATTTAAATTTTGACATAATCCACGATTTCTCTATTATAAAAGTTAGGTAAGTAAATGTATAAATATGCTTACACTAATGAATACAATTTCTTTGTTTATAAAAGAAACCATATATTTTTGAATAAAAAGTAAAAGCATACTAATTGTTCATAATTTTGGGTTTAAATTTGGAATACGTTTTTGTTTCATTTGGGGGGTAGGAGGCTTGCGACCTCATTAACTTTCTTGTGGCCTTTAGCAAAAGCATGTTGTATTTTTTTTATGTGTTCTTATAGGTATATTATCTTATTCGGCCTCTTTTATTAATGCTTACATAAAAAAATATAGCAAGGAATGGTTAACATGTTCCACACATTTTACTTTAACAGTTAATTTGTTTTCAATTACAATTTTTATTAATGTTTACTAATTTATAAAAACCATCATACGATTGACTTAAGTGGCCGTCCTCAAATGACGTCCCGCAATTTTGGCTAATAATTCACCCCCTGCCCCCTGGTCACACGTCGTCACAAAAACTTAGACCCCTTCTCAAATGTGACATCACAAAGCTTCCTCCCCCCACCCCATAAAAGCCGTATTTTTTATTTCAAAATGAGCATATTTCCAATCCATTTTTTTGTCATTTAAATATTTTGTTAGTGTAAGGCTGCACTCTTATATCGTAAAACGTGTGAAACCATATAATCATACATTTAAGTAGAACTTTTATTTACATTTGCGCGTTTTGATGTGACGTCCAATGTGTGTCACCCTCTCCCCCCACATGTGTGACGTCATTTATGGACTTCTCTAAAAGGGCGGCAAATTGGAGACCGCCCCGGGCGGCAAAAGGTCTAGCTACGCCACTGTGTAAACTGTGATGTTATGTTGATTAAAAACTGTGATGTTATGTCGACATAATCTGTGATTTAATTTCGACTTCATGATTTTATGCTTACTTTAAGTACATATAAAGTGTGTTGTTATCCAAGCTTATGTAATACTTCCAACAGTGGTGGCATAGAAATCATTGTCTCTGGTGCGAACTTTTCCAGTGCCTCAAACTTGAAGCTTGTGATTCTCTACAATGACACTGTAACTAACGACAAATACGTGAGTTTTAGACAGAAAACAAATGATTTATTCTTTGCTTTGTTTTCTTTTCTTGGAAAAACAGGGTTCTGAAAAGTTATTTGAAAATTTTATAATAAAGAAAACAATGACGTGACTTAGTTATATCGCTTGAATGGTGGAATAGTTTGCTAAAACCTGTATGGTGTAAATTAAATTTAAAACAATAATTGAGTCTTGTCATCAACACGACAAATGGTATATCATAAGTACATAGAAACAACTTTTACTGTCATAGAGATTTACGTACCATAATATACATGCTTCTGGTTTCCTTGCATGTCCGCCAGTTTGATATAAGTTAATCTTCATCTTAAATGAAGATGATGTCGGATCTTTTCCACGAAATTTACTAGTACCATAAATTCGGTTTATAAGACGACTTTTAATCCATAAAAATCTTCTCAAAAGTCCGGGTTTGTCTTATACGCTGTTATATCCGATGATTCTGTTCTGTGGTTAGATGGAGGGAACCTGGTAAGACAGTGAGAGCTGACCAAGTCAATCCAAGCAGCCCTTATATTAAAGCACAATGAGAAAAAATACATAACTTGCTTTGATTGACTGGTACCTTAATATGCTGGTAAATCACTCAATAAAGCAAAAGTATTTGCACCTTGCCATACAGTATAGCAGTAGTACCGTAATACAGTACAGTATACAAATGACTAAAAGTCAAGAACCCATCATGTCTCCACCTTAAAAAAAGAAAGAAATATGAAGCCAGTTTCAAACTTAAAGTGTGTTAAAGTGTGTTGGAAGAGGGGGGGGGGGGTCGCATACGACAAAAATAGCTTAAAATTTATACTTTAACAAAGTAGGGGTTGGTCTTAATCTTCCACACGTCTTATATACTTATATATTGTAATTTACCGTTTATAATTGATCAATTAAATTACAACGGAGACTACATGAAAAACTTTGCTCAAATGGATTACAGAAAACGCTGTTTGGTGTCTTGGTTTTTTTTATATTGAAAGTTTTTATTTTATTTCGTTAATTATTAATTTCAAATTTGTTATGGTTATTTTCTCTCTGTCAGGAAAGACTTGTCAAATGTTCCTTTAATAAGAACAACGCATCCCAGCTGAGTTGTGTCACTCCCAATGTTTACAACATGACGTCATCCTACTTCAGCAAACACCCGATGGCCGGACGGGTCAACGCCAAGATGTTCATTGCCATGGACGGTGGACAGTTGGTAGCCTTTGGGAACCCTACCCCAATGAATATGTTGATTCATCGTGATCCAGTGTTTAACTTGATTAGTCCACAGGACCACATCCTCTCACCGGGGCACTCAAATCTGACCCTTAGGGTAAGTTTACAAATTTTTATAGTTTATGACCAGTTGTTACCTAGAGCAGGGGTCTCCAAACTTTTGTGCCGGAGGGCCGCATCGACTGTCAAACAGCAGTTTGGGTCGGAAAAACACACTAGAGGTCCAAATTAGAAAGAACAAAACACAGATGTTGTTTTTAATTGTATATTTAATACATATACATAATTTGCTATGCATGTTCCATCCGTCCGTCGATTCGTAACGCTACTAATTTTAGAAAGCAGCAAAACGCTAAAAAAATATAATGAGAAATATAATTAAAAAACATTGAACAAAAATACTGAAGCAAAAATAATTCTTTTCGAGCATCCGCGTAAAATTGTTCAATATGGAAATAAATGAATAAAATAATAATACATTTTAAAAATGAAAGTTCTGTATTACATTATTTTTCTATTATGATGTGTAATTTTTCAAAATTAATTGATATCTGCGGAAATATATTTATTTTGAAAACTTTTTTGACGAGTAATACACTAGTATTATTATATTTATATCATAATAATATTTAAAATAATAATTAATATCATTAATATTAGATTTAATATTATTTAATAATACATTGATACACTGCACTGATGGAAACATCTACACAGCAGAAAAGGAATGGCATCCAATGGACCTTGTGGGATCCACTTGATGATCTTGACTTTGCTGGTGACCTTGCCCTTCTTGCACATACCCAACAACAGATGCAGGAGAAAACAAACATTGTCGCAGCCACTTCTGCTAGCATGGGTCTCAACATAAACAAGAGAAGAGCAAAGTCTTCAAAGTTAATCCCACCAGTACATCACCCATCATGCTTGAAGGAGAAGCCCTTGAGAAGGTGGACAGTTTTGTTTACCTTGGCAGCTTAGTAGATAAATAAGGTGGTACAGATGCCGACATCAAAAAATAAGGATCAGAAAAGCAAGAGCAACTTTCAAACAAATCAAGAATGTTTTGGTCTCCAACAATTTAGGCTGCATGTTAAACGTAAGGTTTTTAACGCAGTGGTGAAATCTGTGCTGCTATATGGAGCTGAGACGTGCAGAACAACGGCCGTAAACTCGACCAGAACCCAGTAATTTATCCAAAATTGTCTAAGAAAGATTCTCAGAATTCAATGGCCGGACAAAATTAGCGAACGTGAATTATGGCAGCGGAAAAAACCCGAAGCAACTGAGAAAGAGATTCTTCAGAAGCGGTGGAGGTGGATTGTGTCATACACTAAGAAAATCTCTTCCAATACAACAAGGTAAGCCCTAAAATGGAACCCCTAGAGAATTGGAGGTATACATCAAAAGAACTGGCCATGAATGGAAGATCCTCGAGAAACTGGCCCAGGATAATGCCTGGAAGTCTCTCGTAGGTGGCCTTGGAGGAACCGCAGTCCCCGATGATGATCAGTGGATGGCATTCATGGGCGAGAAGGCTCAACCAACCAACCGACCATACTGCACATGAACACCTGTATTTGGGGGAATGGTGAAATGTTGTCTTTAATGCCTGAATAGTAAATATATCTTTCTTTAGATTTGATGTCCCTAACGTTAACGGTGACCTGAGATTAATCCAGAAATGGCTGTGTTTGCTTTCGCGTAGTTTTGTGGTAAACTACAGGTTTAGAAGGTCTTTCAGGAGCCGAATAAGAGGCTGCATCTTGCCCGCGGGCTGCAGTTTAGATACATCTAGCCTAGAGGCATAGAGCGTCAAATTTAGTTCACAACCTCAAAGCGAATCCGATGTTTATGTTTGTAATTATGTTAGACTCCCACCCCTTTTTTTCCATAGTGTCTCCTTATTGAAAGTTGAAGCTGGCTGCTTGTAGCCCTATAGAATAGTGTAACGAGAATGCTTCAGCCAAATCCATTTTCAGAGGACAAAACTATAAACTTTTTTTTAAAAATTAATTTTTAAAAAAAAAGTTTTTAAAGTTAAAATTAGTACAATTAAACAATAAAATTATACTTTGAGTTTTACATAATTTTAGAAATATGTGTTTCCTTTCATTTTCATGTGCTTATAAATAGTGCTATGATCTTAGTTACTGTAAATAGAGTTCTGCAATGTTAAATAGTGTTAAATAGTGTTGTTTTATTTGTACTGCAGTCCTGTGTAATAAAAAAATCATGTTAAGCCTGGCCCCTTTTGGAACTCAGGACGTGTTAGCGCATTTTCGTATTATGTATCAGTACTTATGTTAGATATCAGCATTATGTAGTTATCAGTAATTGTGTTTAGATTTTAGACATATTTTTATGAATTTTCTTGTGTAATGAATATACTTGACATTTTTTTAAATTTAAAAATCATTTCTTTACATTTTAAAAAATTTTATTTTCTCTTTAATCTAACTACAAGTCACCACAAATGATGACGTAAAACTCTCTAAACTTTTACACATATTCTAATGACGTCAAAAAAAAAAAAACTAATTCTTTTGCACGCTCTCGCACCACTCTTAAATGCTTGAAAAACTATGTATTCGACTTCCGGCAATGGCGGCCTTTCCCTGCGCCAGTGTTACCTCTCGATTCGCAAAGTTTTTTGGTAGTTTTAACGGGGTTTTTTAACGGATCGAGTAACTGAGTGTTGATGCACAAATGGCATGTCAGGACATACAAAAAACATATATACATCATGGGTCTAGGACTTATGGATGCTGTGATCAAGGGTGATGACAGACGGACGGACGGACAGACGGACAAAACGGGTGCAATAGCGCATTCATTCGACATCTCGAAAATGCGCTAAAAATTCTTAACGACCTTTAAAATAATATAGTTTCACATCTCCTTTATTTTTTTCATTTAATTTTTGCGATAAAATGAATACCATACTATTTTTAAAAATCCCCTAAATTATCGTTTAACAGGGAAAATACCTACCCGAGTGGATGGACAAACACAAAATCAAAGTGCATGTCGGTAAGGTGCTCTGTGCAGTTAAGGAGGTAACTTCTGAACACTTGGTGTGCAACGCACATCAACTTATCCAGAATATCAGGCACGAGAAGAATCTGACTGTCATCAAGTACATTCCAGAAGGCAACACCGACAACATAACTACCACATTGTCAACGACGATGGAAACATGGGATGGACAGCCCCTTGCCATCGTCAATGACCTCACTTTGATGAATTCTACAAGGGCGACCACTTCGGCGAACGCCACTCAACCGGTCATGCCACCTCATCCAGACTACACCACGTCTACACCCAGGCCACAGACAGACCAGCAAGAACACTTCGATCATGTCGTGTTGGTGGAGATAGGAAACTATAGAAAGGAACTGGGCAGTGTCCGCGTGTCCCTTGCTAAACGAGAGGAAGTCGCCCCGGGCAGACTCAATATGTATATCGGGGCGGCCGCGGCGGGACTGGTCATCGTCCTGCTGATGGCCACCACTGTGACGCTGCTCATCAGGGTCAAGAGAGCAAAGAAACACAAAGGTCAGACATTATAATGTATAGAAACATTATTGAGTTATAAAACTAAAACAGGGGAGGGTTGATTGAAACATGCACAATTTGAATGAATTTTTCATAGGTGTTTATAAAAAAAAAATAACTACAACAACAAAACAAACAAACAAAGGAAACACAATGTACAATATTTATTTTTTTCTTTGTAGCTATGTGCTTGTGTTTGGGTATGTAGGTGAATGTCTGAGTGTGTGAATTTGTAGGTAAGTTAGGTCATTCGAATGAAAAAAATTTCACGTAAGGTTTTTGGAAATATTAAAGCTGCACGTTGGTGATGGTTGTCCTATCGTGGTACTATCTTTGCTAGTAAATAGTGCTAGTAGTCCCTACATGGTCGTAGCTTGGTTGGTCAATCGTGGCAGTGGTCCCTACATGGTCATAGCTTGTTTGGTCAATTATGGCAGTAGTCCCTATATGGTCGTGGTTTGGTTGGTCAATCGTGGCAGTAGTCCCTACATGGTCGTAGCTTGGTTGGTCAATCGTGGCAGTGGTCACTACATGGTCGTGGCTTGGTTGGTCAATCGTGCAGTTGTCCCTACATGGTCATAGCTTGTTTGGTCAATTATGGCAGTAGTCCTTATATGGTCGTGGTTTGGTTGGTCAATCGTGGCAGTAGTCCCTACATGGTCATAGCTTTGTTTGTCAATAGTGTTAGTAATCCCTACATGGTCATAGCTTTGTTTGTCAATAGTGTTAGTAGTCCCTACATGGTCATAGCTTGGCTTGTCAATAGAGTAAGTAGTCCCTACATGGTCATAGCTTGGTTTTTCAATAGTGTTAGTAGTTCTACAATTTCGTAGCTTGGTTTCTCAATAGTGCTAGTAGTTCCTACATGTTTGTAGCTTGGCTTGTCAATAGTGTTAGTAGTCCCTACATGGTCATTGCTTGGTTTTTCAATAGTGTTAATTGTTCCTACATGTTCTTAGCTTGGTTGCTCAATAGTGGTAGTTGTCCACGCATGGTCGTACCTTGGTTTGTCAATAGTTTTAGTTGTCCCTCCTTGATCGTACCTTGTAGGGTCAATAGTGTTAATTATTCCTACAGGTTCGTAGCTTGGTTGGTCAATAGTGGTAGTTGTCCAAGCATGGCCGTAGCTTGGTTGGTCAATAGTGGCAGTGGTCCCTACATGGTCATAGGTTGGTTGGTTAATAGTGTTAGCTTTACTTACATGTTCGTAGCTTGGTTGGTCAATATTGTTAGTTGTCCCTACATGGTCATAGCTTGATGTGGTCAACAGTGGCAGTTGTTCAAGCAACTTGGTAGCTTGGTTGGTCAAATAGTGGTAATAGCAGCATGATCATATAATTTCTTGTTTGAAATTTAAAACAAAATCCTAACATACGTGTAGTTAATTTTTAATTGCTGCCTTCAAGATTAGAATACTTACATACTTACAGCTGACCAAATAAAAGTATCATCTTTATTTTTACAGGTGGTGCCATGACGAAGCCAACATTAAAAGAAATTTTAGAAAAAGTCGTTGAGACCAACAAGATTGAGGACATGGACAAGATCATTGTGACCTTAGATCGTCTGACCGTTGGCCGGTCTATTGGATCAGGTGAATGAACTGTCTTAAAATCCTCATACAAGTTGTCTGTGCTTGCAAATTTAGATTACTTAGTGCAGCTTGGTTCAACCCTAAATAAATAAGTTGTGATTGGTCAGCTTTTTACAACGAGATTCTTGAAGATGCCATCTTATATGCTCTTTCTTATCCTACCTTTATGAAGATTGCAACCTTTGACCTTAGGCACGCCAGCCGGGATGGAGAGTGCCAAAATATGGTTTATAAGAATTCCTTATAACGTGAATACTTTTTTATATTTTTTAAACTAGCAGACGTGCATTGCAACGATCTCAGTAAAAATGAATAAATTTTGAGACCCAATTAGTTCAATATTTGTTACCAAGTTGTCATATGGAAATTTTCGTTACTATCCATAATTTCACCCAGTAACTAATTTTTATATAGCTCATATAAGAAAAAATCACATTATGGACTCTCGGCGCCCCATGTGTGTTACATTTTGATGGAAAAAGTTGCCAGTTGGAGCGTACTCAAAAGTCTCCAAAAGTTTCAATGTGATCGGATGAATGGTTAAATGAAGTGCATACAGAAAGAAATACTTTCATTTTTTTATATGTAGATATACATATATATATATATATATATATATATATATAAAGAGAGAGAGAGAGAGAGAGAGAGAGAGAGAGGAAAGTTGGCTTAACAATATAAAAGAATGGGTAGGGATGAGGTCGAATGAGGACCGTTTCTCAAGGTAGACAAATAAATAATGGTGTCTGTTGATGTGTCCATGCGCTCCCCACATGGTCACTGGACTGATGTTGGTGATTTACAATTCAGTGTATTAAATAGATCCTTTCTATAATAACTTGCGAATAAAATAGTCAAAAGTTTTTTTTGTTTGTTGTTTTTGTTTTGTCTTGTTTTTTGTTGTTGTTGGGTTGTTTTTTTTAAATTTTTTTTTAAGGAACTTATGCTTATTTTTTACATAAAAATTGATCTGAAGCAGAAATGGGACACATTCATAAGTTGGGATATTTTCTAGTTTTAAAAGTTGTGTCTAACACACGTAGCATATATTCCTTGTTATTTTAACGTTTTAAAAGGGATGTTTTTTTTTTCTTATTATTAGACTTGCTCTCTATTTCCCGTCCTGTTTTGTGACCACATGATAAGACCCATAGACCTGAAAACTTTACCCACCACTATTTGATAACACTCAATACAAAAAATTAATTAAAAGTTGTCCTTTTAAAAAAACAAATTACAATCAAATGAGTGACCTAGGACCAAATTAAGAAAATGTAACCTAACATCTATTGACTTATAATAATTTTAAAAATGCGTAAATATGTTGTCTTCCTAAGGAAACTTTGGCTGCGTTTACGAGGGTATGTTAGAACTCGGACCAGGGATTGCAGCTCAGAAAGTTGCTATCAAAACCTTACAAGGTGGGTCAATCATTAAATTTCTCGAAAAAACATTTTCAATGAAATTATCATTATAATCTGCCAAAGTAGGTATGGTTTTATTTACGGCATTGCGGATATCTTAAACTTGATACTTATCATGTTAGTGAATGATTGCTAAATCAAGGAATATGTATTTAATGCTTTTAGACAATAGCCATTTTTTCATCACATTAAATGTTAAAGTTTTTTTCACTTCTGAGATACAAAACTGTTTCACGTTTAAAGGCTAACTTTGTTCTATAGCAGCAGTCATCTTTTTGGGTCCCAGTAAGACCACCGAAAAAAACTGCATATCTATTTATATTATAGGTTCTACTATATTTATATTATGGGTTGTTAAAGGGGTTCGCTAGCTAGTGAACAATATTAAAGGGATCACAATTCAAGAGAGAAAAAATAAGTATGAGAACCGCTGTTCTATAATATCCAAAGTTCAAGGGTTGAACCTGTTTAGAAGGATAACAACATCCTGATGGTCTAACTTGTCCACAGACCCCCTGTCCCACAACCTTGACCTTTTGGGCTTTGTCCAAGAGGCGGTCATCATGAGGGAGTTCCGACATCCAAACGTCTTGGGTCTTGTCGGGCTGGCCGAGAAAGAACCTGGCGTGCCTTACGTCATACTTCCATTTATGGAGAGAGGCGATCTTCTGACCTACATCAGAAATGCTTCCGTGGTAAGTCCTATTGGAACTGTTTGCACACAGTGAAGCGCCATTATATTGTGGGGAAAATAAAAATGGATTCAGGCATAAAAGTGGGGCTACGTTACTAAGATACGTGAATTTTACAAATTTAAGTATTGATTACAAACAAAAATAGGTGTGAGTTAAGTGATTATAGCTGCCATATTACGCTGCTTTGTAAACCAGCTAAGATTTATTAGCGGATTTTAGGTTTGCATACAGAGAAAGCAAATCTTCTCAAGCATATCAGCGTAAAAGCAAATGTAAAAAGTGTTGCTTTTTTTTTTTTTGGTATTTATTTCTTTTTTTTTCTTTGGTTTTTTTTTTTTAATTCTTTGCTGGAGTGCGAATTAAAATTCAAAATTGTGTATGGAAAAAACCTTATTTAATGAGAATTTATAATTTTTTATATTGATAGGGAGTAACAGCTTTAATCATTAACATAAAGATGTTGCCGCAAATTAGGCGCGATAGTTTAATGAACAAGGTGTCTTATTAAGAAATAACCAAGCTATGCCCAAATATCTATTGAACTAAAATAATGTTCTCTACACGCACAAATTCAAAGTAAAAAATCGATGTTCAATAATAAATTTCAAGTTTTTTGGGGTATTTTAATGCATGTCTTAGAGATTGAATTGTGTTGGCTTTTAATTTGTGTATTCGTATTTCGGTATCATTAGTAATATTCTTATTTTTAAAACAAAGTATAAAATAAGAAAGCAAGTTGAGCAAAATCTATATCAAGATATAGATATGTATTTGTAGTGTGATTCAATTCAATCAGTAGTAAAACTCTTAAAATGAATAAATTGTATTATAAAATCTAGTCTGTATTTCGTAGCCCCAATTTTTTTTTTAAATATGGGTGTGAAATATTTGTAGATATTTTTTTTTTAAATTGTGATGTCCCAATCCTGTTTAATTTTCCTAATATTTTGGAAAACCCACGGCGAATATTGATTGAAAAATGACAACAGATTGAGACGATTTTTTTTCAGACCTTAAGCCTTCATGACGTCATCAAATTTGGAGCCGATATCGCAAGTGGTATGGCCTACCTGAGTGCCTTAAAGCTTGTACATCGGGATTTGGCAGCCAGAAACTGCATGTGAGTAGGTTTGACCTAATTTATATCAATATGATAAACTGCATGTAAGTAGTTTTGACCCATATATATCAATATGAGAAACTGTGTGTAAGTAGGTTTGTAGTATGTTGATTTCGATACACCCAACTAAAGAGAGTGAAATTTAGTGGGCTTATTTCAACACATTTAGCTTGAGCTGCATTCGGGTTGTTTCAACAAAATACACTATGGTAAATGTATTTCATCAATTCTTTTTTGAAAATTGGATGTGAATATGTTAAATTATTTTTAATGGCAAGTAAGAATCAATTTATTTTTTACAACACTCTAAGAAGGGCTATGCTGTAATCCATGTAAATTAAAGAAATTTGGGTTTTTTTGTGATTTTTTTAAATAGTTTTTTTTTTTTTAAATGTTACTCCCGAATCGAATGAAGAAAGATAATTGGAAAAACAAAATTTTTAGTTGTTAGCATGCCCACAGTTTATTAACGAGACATTCATTCAATATTTACATTTGTAACATAAATCTTCTAAAGAAAGTGGGGTGTTTTAGAATGGTTGAAAAAATTAACGTTTCTTAAAAATTTAGTTACCTTTTAAAATAAAAACTATAAATTGTAATAATTTCAAAAAGATTCATTAGTGAGAATCAAGCTGCGGTTGTCACCGGCAGTTTCAAACTCTATTTTAGAGATTTTACCAATTCCTTCCCTTAGGCTAGACGATATACTACGTGTGAAGGTCGCCGACTTTGGTCTGTGCCGTGACATCTATGAGAAGGGTTACTACACCAGTGACAATAAGAAGAAACTACCCATTCGGTGGATGGCGTTAGAGAGTATTGAACACGGAGCTTACAGCACCAAGTCGGATGTCGTGAGTGGGAGCCTACTTCTTAAAATTACAATGCAAATCTAAGTGATTTTTTATGTTGCTTTTTTTTTTTTTTTGGAATAGGACGTTCAAAATAAAAGTTCATTTTAAGGATTAGTGTTTTCCATCACTTTAATTGTCATTTTGAATGTCGCAATATATTTAAATTTTAAAGATACTTTAAAGAAAAAGAATTATGTTAATATGAGCCTTTCGTCATGTTATCCGGTATTTATTAACGATTTCGTGTGTTTTTTTAAATACTAAATATATAAGATGTGTTAAAAACCCTGTATTTATTTATTTATTTTAAATATGATAAAATGTTTAAATACATGATTAAAAAAGAGGCTTTTCTTGTTAAAGAATATCACGTGAAGTTAATTTAGTTGTTATGATTTTCGCGATCCTAAAGTTAATATTCAATCAGCTAATTATTTTCTTCAAAACACAAATATTTCAGTGGTCCTTGGGGGTAGTGTTGTGGGAGCTTTTGACAAGGGGCGTGGTGCCCTACCCAGGCGTGGACGGCTGGGACATAATCAACTTCTTACGTCATCGACGTCTGGCTCCTCCTCACTTCTGTCCCGATGCCCTGTGAGTAACGAGTATAATACAAGATTCGGTTATAAGACTTACATTTACATTGGCTTTGTCTTATTTAAGTATCATAATTTATTAGCGTGTTTTAACTACAAAGCCAAAAGTTTTATAGTCATTGTCTTCATAATTTTATTTTATCTTTCGTGATCTTCCAGGTACAGTCTCATGATGCTCTGCTGGGCCAAGGACCCAAACAAGAGGCCAACGTTCAAAACCCTTCAGATGGAATTACTCCTTTTGATCGGCCAGAGCCCACAAGAATCGCCAGTGGAATCCCCGAAACGTGAATCAGCTGTGAACGTCTATGTCAAGATGCCGTCTGACAAGCTTGAGTCTGCTGAAGGTTTCAGATCTAGCAAAGCCATCAAAGAACTCACACCCGAAGAGAAAGAACCGAAATCAGAAAGCACCGAAACAAGTGTTACATACCGAGAGACGTCCTTGGAAAAGAAAGGTTCCAACGTCGTGAAGCCTATACCGAAAGTTCGGATTACAAAAGTCGGGCTTAAAAACAACCCTTTGTCGGAAGATCCGGAACAATCCACCTCGTCCGATCCCTGTAAAACCCAAGGAGCCGGCCAAGACAGGTCGAAGAAAACCTACTCTGATATTCTGTCGGTGCCGACGCCGAACGTCGTGAAAAACGTCATGATCACCATCCCGGCGTGCTACAACCACAGGGACGTCAGCAAAACCGCCGCGGGCGTGTACATTCAGCTGGTTGACAACTACGAGCCCCCGCCGAAATTCGTCAGCCCGTTTCACAAATCCTCTAAGCGCGACAGCAAGAAGCCAGCAGACAAGAGGAGCACGCTGCACGCACCGGGGTCCGACAAGAGAGCAGACGATATGCCGGAAATCGTAAGGCTCGGCAAAGATGGCGCTTACTTCGAGCTGGAGTCCAAGGCGGCGAGGCTGAGCGCGATCTCTGACACCGGAAGCAGGTCGTCTGCCACGATGCAGACGACTAGCTCCTTCGGGAGTCTGCTGGACGCCGGGTCATCGAACCGTGCCAGTAGCGGTGGGTCCAACGTGTCCTCGACACACGGCCAGGGATCGCGTGCCGTGAGTCAGAACATGCAGGTGACCTACAAGAGGTCTCCCCTGGCGGATAAGTCCCTCAGTGCCAGCTGTGACCTTGACCTCAGCTTAAACCTTAAAGAAAATCCACCTTAATTAAAAGCTATGACAAATTTAATGAAAGTATTTCATTTACATAGATGATCAACTACTACGGTACTACAAATTAAAATAAACAGTAAACTGTTGAATACATGATTCATGAAGGTCTAGTGCATTCTATTATTATAATTTGTGTCATTGGATATAATATTGACAGATTTTAACGTATGATCATATACATTAATGTTGTTTAATTTACATTAGACAGTAGATAGAATTTTAAAATTTAAGTCGTTGTATTGGCTGCAGAAAGAGAATGAAGAAATGTTGGTGTACAAGGTTGTTTTTGTTGTTGTTAAAGTACTGATCTTATGGCAACAATGTCGTTTAATTTAAGCCAAACGAGTTGAATGGATGAATCCTTTATCGTCATATTGCTTTCAAATTTTGTTGATGCCTTCGATGTTTTTTTAAAATCCTTTTCAAATTGAGATTGGTTTAACTGTAAATGTATGAACGGGTTATAAGAATACCTAAAGGAAGACAACTCAAACGCACTTTAACACCCAGAAAAGCGTTTATCAGTCAAATGCGTTCGGGAGCGTGAAAAGGCGGATGCAAGACCGTCGTAAAATGCTCTTGATGGCTTTGTTTGTTTTGTTGGGGCTTCTTCTTTGAAATTATTGTATGCCACGTTACAAAGTCTATAGTTTATTTTGTTTGTTGTTAGATTGCTGATGACGGATGCTTGTGGTGAAAAGTTGTACAGTAATATTAAATAAATCTCTTTTAAAATAAATAAAAAAATATTTTTTTAAATGTAACATAATAGTACCACATATAATAAAATTTAATTTATTGTGTTATTTAGTTTAAATTTTAATTTCCAATCCCGGCTCAACTCCTCGCATTCCTGCTATACAATCTACGATTTCGGCTAAATTCCCTCAATAACCAGGTAATCAAATCCTGGTTATAATGCCTAATACATCTATTACAATTCCTAAAATACAATGTACTTCTATAGCTTGGGTTAAAGAGAATGCTACAAGTAAACACGAGCCTTACTACAATAGCCTGGCTTAAAGTGATCGTTACAATAACATAAATGATCACTGTGACCCTAGCGGCTCCTGCATTTCTCAGAACCACTAACGTTATATCGTTTCTACCATTTCACCCCCTTACTGTCGACATGAAAGAAAACTAAGTAACAATCAATTCATTAGTCTCTATTCAGTCATCCGTGACTCTATAAAAATGCTCAAGGTGTGGCCCACCATCTTCTTTCACGACAATCCAAACTTGTGACGCCAGTGATTGTCCTGTGTTAAGTGCTCCTGGCCTAGTTCCCCCATCCCCGACCCCGCCCGTTACATCTATGTGCAGACCCGAACAAACGCTGCATTCATTGGATTTGAAGGATGCGGGAGTTCCAGTTTTAAAAAAAAGAACAAAAAACATGTATTGTTATTTTATTCTTCCCAAGTGTTTCCCAGCAGGGAGCCGCTGTTATATTAAAACTGATGTTATATACTTCATTAAACTCTGATGCTCGTCTATCTCCACTCTCTCTCTCTCTTTCCATCCAAGTTTGTCATACAAACGAAGCTATTTTTTTACGCTTAGTTAACGATAGGTCTAGAAAGTTGTTGTCTTTAAATCCCTTACATTAATTTCACCGCCGTCTCTCTCTCTCTCTTTCTCTCTCTCTCTCTCTCTCTCTCTCTCTCTCTCTCTTTCTAGGTCCATCCGTCGGGTGGAAAAACAAAAGTAATAATGCTATCGACCTGAAATTTTGCACATAGATTCATGTCACCTAACAATGCATTGTTTCAAAAATTCAGAGCGATCGAATGTATCGTGATTAAAATATTGCACGTTTAGTTTACCTCTGTATAAATGTATGGTAGCCGTCTGTTCAGTCTCGCCATTGGTGACCACACCCCACACACGTCCGCGTTTGACTGCAATTGGGAGTTAGTTACGTTAAGTCTGTAAAAATTCGTCGCGCAGGGGGTATTTTATTTTTAAAAAATGCAATCAATACTTTTAGTTCTGTCTTTGAATCCTTGGGTCTGAGCTCTTTGGAGACGAAAACTGTCGATGCTGTACTGGTGATCGTTAACAACATTAGATCTCGCGGGGTGCATGATTATCCTACAGTACATTACAGGACATGCAAAGACAGCACATCAAGAAAGGGCAGACCTGCTGGCGCGCAGGGGGGTGCCCATCACCAAATCGATCGCCTAATGACCCAATAGGGAGTAAAATTGTAGGAAAATGGCTAGCATGGCAAGGTTGCTTTACGACAAAATGCCGGGACCGCGCAAGCGAGATCCTTGGTGGAAGCTGACTCGTAGCTGCCAGTCCCTCATTACATAGATGCGGACTGAACACTGTCCAACAAACAGCAACTTTCACAGGCTAGATAAAAACAAGGAACCAGGCTGCCGTTTATGACATGGCCGAGGAGACAGTGCATATGCTGACCGGATTCTCTGCGGCATTTGGGGACGTGGAAGGTTCAGGTAAAACACGCACTGTGGAGGAATATCTCAATGGCGATGCCCTTATGTCGAGGCTCACCGTTGGTATTTTCGGCCGGGCTATAAGGGTCAAGGTGACTCAGCCCTAGCTTGATAAAGTCATATATATTTAGTTTTGTCTCATATATAAGGGATTTATAGTAAAAAACCTTGTTTTTACTGTTTGTTGTTTTTTTTTTACATTTTAATTCTTGCAAGACTAAACCATTTCATCCCTTCACTAAGTCAATTGAAGAGTCAGCTAAAATAATTAGGCAAACAAAAGTACTGTTCCAACCTTTTTGTTTCAAAAGTTACTAATTTCAGACAATAATGGTATCTTTAGTGAGTTAATCAATGTAAGTGTTTTAATCTGTATGTGGCTAACTATGGGGCGAGAATTTATGTTGTTAAAAATGTGTTGTAGTTTTAGAGGTTTTTTTCCTGTTTAGTAGTGGTTTTGTTTAAACTTTTTAAGAGGCCATTCACTAACGAGAATTAATGTTAAAATAACTTAGGCTTGCAAAGAAGACAAACAATCCGTTAACAAAATCTGTAGCCTTGTTAGACGTAATGTTAACGAATTCCGTGTGTATCGCAGACAGACACAATGTTAATGGATTTCGTATCGTGTACAGATAAACAGACAGTCAACCGAGAGTTAATGAAGCTCTTATGGCCATACTTTTTGAGCAGCTCGTATCTAGCACTGTCAGGCTGTTAATGGATTACTTATGTGACACATTAAAAAAGATTGTTAATGGATTTGTCCAATGTAAGGAGGCAGGTCGGGCTGATAGCGGAAGTTGAATGTAGCTATGCAGTTAAATCATTTTGTAAACATATAGTTACAGCTGAGTGGAGAGATTGACCGATTGAAGATTCTCTGTCTAGGAATGCAGGCGTTCAACAATTAGCCTTCTTAGAAACACTCTTAAAAACTTTCACGAACACAGGGAATCTCAATCTGTGAGCTGGGACATGAATTTTTGTCGTTTTAGGGATTAATGTAAAATAAATAGTAAATAATTTACAGTATTAATTTTACTTTTACGTTTACTGAACTTTTGAAACAGAGTTTTACTTTAAGTCCAGCCATCGATACGAATCGACATTCTATTTTGGGTCGAGTTCTAGAATCTTAGGACACGGCTTATCGTATCGCAGGCCCACCTCATCGAGCGGTACTCCACATGTTCCCCCGATGCCAGATGTCAATATGACATTTGAGATGGCATCAATGGCCCTGAGTCACTGAGACTCTTATAGGTCCCTTCGGGGGATCCTCCGTCAGCTTTCACCTCTCTACCAAGAGGAGTTAACCGACGGGGGCACCCCCGACCAGGTCCACTCTAAGTGGGGGCCGTCTAGGCAGGGTAAAGTTCCGCTCTAAGCTCACCGCACCGCCCCTCAAGGGGTCACCTCCCAATACGGAGGTTGTGGACTTTACCAAATTCAACCCACCATTGGTGCGGCGCCACCACGGCACAGATTGACCTACTTCAACCCACCATTGGTGCGGCGCCACCACGGCACAGATTGACCTACTTCAACCCACCATTGGTGTGGCGCCACCACGGCACAGCTTGACCTACTTCAACCCGCCATTGGTGCGGCGCCACCACGCCACAGCTTGACCTACTTCAACCCTCCATTGGTGCGGCGTCACCACGGCACAGCTTGACCTACTTCAACCCACTATTGGTGCGGCGCCACCACGGCACAGATTACGGGTCTAACAACATGGGACTATCGCAATTTAAGGGAGAACATCACTGTAGCCCTCCCAGGCCAGGGGGTGAGGGTAACCGCAGTAACCAACCACATATTGTTGAGTAAGGGCAACCCTTTTGGTAAGGTTTCCTCAGAGCTGACGTCCGACCAAGTTCTTCACAACACTTCTTCTAGTATTTTACTAGCCCTCCTTGTCCTCAACAGTACCGCTCACTGCTATAACTTAGAAGGTGGTCGAAACGGTCGCTTCGGATGACCCGACCCTCAACAAGTACAGTGGTTTACATCATCGTCGGAGGCATTCTCCTCCACGAACGCCCCCGTCTAAGTTCCGTACACCGGCTGTAATCATCTGTCTTACTCCCTAGCTTGTCCTAACCGGACTTTGACCTTCCAGGTCGAGACTGTCAGTAGACAGACATCAATAACATGCTACGATTTTGTCTATGAGTAAACACAGAAATACAAGGACCGACGCGGCAGTCTGTAAAGCGCATTGTCAACTGCTGCCAAGTCCAGAAGACAGGCCAAAAAGAAAAATCATGCTTTTAACCCCCTGATAACATACAGACCATCTCTTGTCCAACCTCTGGACCCAATTTTTGGTCAAGGATTGGTTTAATTAATCACCAAAAGACACACCAAGCTGCCACAGTACACAGCTATATTTTAATAAAAATGGTTCTTGTCAATCATGGCAGACAAAAAAACACACATAGACATAGGCCTTTATCCTTAACATTAGCCTTCCTGGTCACTACGAATATAACTTCCTCATACTTAAGATGTTGGCGATCCTTGATCCTTAGACGTCTTGCCTTTTCCGCTGCAGGGGCCATGGCCTGACTTCCTTAATCTTGATTGACGTAACGGTTGTCACTCTTTGTTCGGGAGATGGACCACTCACTACGCCTTCACGATGCCTTACATTCATCTTTGGGCACACGCCTCGCTGTGAATTTCTTTGAATACACGCCTTGCTGTGAATTTCTTTGAATACACGCCTTGCTGTGAATTTCTTTGAATACACGCCTTGCTGTGAATTTCTTTGAAAACACGCCTTGCTGTGGATTTCTTTGGGCACACGCCTCGCGGTGAATTTCTTTGGGCACACGCCTCACTGTGAATTTCTTTGGGCACACGCCTCACTGTGAATTTCTTTGGGCACACGCCTCACTGTGGATTTCCATCGTGCATCTCCTAGGTCTTTTTTTCTTCTTACCGTTATTACAAATAATGTGTACATTTTGATATCTAGAAAATTTCATTTTCAAGGAGTAGATGTTGCGACATTAAGTCCACACTTTGATTTTGTCATGTGACCATTAAATGAGTTAAAAAGTATTCTGTTTCCGTCAGCAGGGATTCTGTTTCTGTGAAATAGCACATTGAGACTATGCCATTCTTCGCTGATGGTGGACAACCCAAGATGTATGTTAAAAATATGTTTGTATTTGAAATCCTCTAATCTCATATCCGAGTGCTGAATAATCCGGTTTGCTCATTTAGCGTCGTCTGTTTCGCCCTTGTCTGGCCGTGTGTCGTGTGCTCTGTGAAAATCATTCGCATTTTTTATTATTATTACAATCATATTAACTTCTGAGAATAATCTCTCGTTAAACGATGCTGATTTTAAAATCTCTGTCGGTATCTTGTCGTTGGGCTTAAACGCTTTTCTTCCTTGTGGGCCGTAGAATCCTTAACGCTTTTACCTATAAGAACGGCTGGCATGTTGCTGTAGTTTACACGAAGGAATATGTTAACAAAGTGACTTTAGAAAGGTGAGAACCATGATATTCACATTCATACATTAAAGAAAACGTATATGAAACTAAGATGGATTAAATTGTGCAAACGTTGAGTAATCATAGAATTGTCAAAACTGAATGGCCCAATATTTTTTATGGACTTGGTTTCGTATATAAAAAAAGTATTTCAGTGAGTTTTAAAGGAATAAACGAACAACTACTACTAAAGAAAGAGAGATGAGTGGACAAGTAATAATGAACAATAATGAGCTTCGTTTTCTGCTGTAATTAGTTAGTTAGTTAGTTATTTCCTCTCGGGCCGAAGACGGCACATAGGGCAGAGGTCATGGATTTCCATTTTTGACGATCCGTTGCTAATTGTATCAAGTCCTGGTTATTTCTTAGACCCATGGTTGAGCTTTCTCTTATGATTGTTCTACGCAGGGTTTCTTTTGGCCTTCCTTGTTTTCTTTTGCCTGCTGGTGTCCACATGAGGGCCTGACTTGGGAGTCTTCTCTCGTCCATTCGAAGAACATGACCGATGTAATTCCATCGTCTTCTCCTTATAAAATTTGACACCTATTCTTGATTGGTCTCTTTTCTTATTGTTTCATTTGATTTGAGATCATTCCATTTTATATTAAAACATTTTCGGAGGCATTTGTTTTCGAATGCAACTAATTTTTTTTCTATATATTTAGTTGATTTCCAGCTTTCGCATCCATACGTAAATGCTGTAATTACTAAAGGAAAATTCATATATGATTCGTTCAAGTGAGTGTAACTTTTTATTGATCTACTATAAAAAATATCACTCGAATTGTGAGTCCACTCAGTCCACCACATGAATAGCTTAATGATACTATCTGATATCATGATATTCATGATTATATATATATTTTACAATTCAATCTACAAAAAGGAAGTGTACATTTTAATAATATATATCCTTTTAATTCTTTTTAAATTGTATCTAAGTTTGAAAATAATCCAAACGCAATGTTGTGACATTCTATATTTTAACGATACGTTGTATTTATATTCTGTGTTGTTTTGTCTGGTTCACTAAGCCACTCCTGGCTACCCTACCAGTGACTACCGGAAATAACTCTTTAGCCACTTTAATTATTTAGTGTTTCAAAAAATAGCAATGACTTAAAATCCTTAACATTTAATTCTTACATTTTTTTAATTTTAAAAAAAAAATATATAAATTTGCACTTTTATTTTTTTAAACGTTATATCGATGCTTTTTAAGTTTTGTGTTTAGAGTTTTTTTTAAGTTCTGAGTCGTTTAATTCACCCCAAAGCCATTATTTTCCTTTTTTAAAAAGTAATCCTACTAAAATATCGTCGTTAAATGCATTTTTGTATGATGCAAGCAATCGAAAATGGGTATGGTATGAATTTAAAACACTTATATAGGTAATATCGGTTGTATTATATTGGAAGTATCCAACTGAATAAAAGATTATACGAAATACTTTTAAAGGTTTCAGTTTGCTTTTAGATAACACTGCACAATACACACGCTTCTGATTCGTTGTTGAATTTTGTGCAAAAACATGTAAACTTTGTTAATATGCGAAATAGTACAGGAGAGTCGATGGGCTCAGTTTCAGAGACGATGAGTTTTGTTTCAGAGACGATAAACTTAGTTTCAGAGAAAAAGGGGCTTAGAGACGATGAGTTTTGTTTCAGAGACGATAAACTTAGTTTCAGAGAAAAAGGGGCTTAGTTTAAAAGAAGATGGGCTCAGTTTTAGAGACGATGAGTTTTGTTTCAGAGACGATAAACTTAGTTTCAGAGAAAAAGGGGCTTAGTTTAAAAGAAGATGAGCTTAGTTTTAGAGACGACGAGTTTAGCGTCATAGACAATGAGCTTAGTTTTAGAGACGAGGAGCTTAGCTTCAGAGACGATGAGTTTTGTTTCAGAGACGATGAGTTTAGATTCAGAGACGATGAGCTTAGTTTTAGAGACGATGAGCTTTGTTTCAGAGACTATGAAATGTTTCTGTGTGTGCATCTGTGTGTGTGTGGGTGTGTGTGTGTGTGTGTGTGTGTGTGTGTGTGTGTGTGTGTGTATGTGTGTGTGTGTGTGCGTGCGTTCGCGCGCGCGGTTTAGTGTGTATGCGGAATACAGATAACAGGTTTTCCAGATAATTCATAGTGTTACATACATCATTGTTACTTGTATCATTGTTACATATATCACTGTTACTTGTATCATTATGTTACATATATCATTGTTACATCTTTTGTTATCATCTCTTTTCTGTTCACTGTCATTACACATGTGACTTATTATTTTTCTTTGATGTGGAGGCATTTAAAAAATAAAAATGGTTTTAAAAGAACATGTGGAACCTGTTTTTTTAAGTAATGTAACATTTTTTTGGCTAAATGGTTTCTAAAGAATAAGTCGAATTCATTTTTAAACTCTGTAACTATTTACTTATATTTTATTTGTATGTTTGTTGTCTAACACATTTCTTGATCATTAATACTTCGCTGTTTCACTTGAAAGTTCAGATTTCTGGGGTTCCAACTAATGCACAGAACACATCAATGTTTCTACAGTACCACACTCGTTGTCTGGGCTTTCAACTAATACACAAGACACATCAATGTGTCTACAGTACCACACTCTTCGTCTGAGCCTCTGACTGATACACTAGACACATCAATGTGTCTACAGTACCACACTCGTTGTCTGGGCTTTCAACTAATACACAAGACACATCAATGTGTCTGCAGTACCCCGCTCTTCGTGTGGGCTTTCAACTAATACACAAGACACATGAATGTGTCTACAGTACCACACTCGTTGTCTGGGCTTTCAACTCATACACAAGACACATCAATGTGTCTACAGTGCCACACTCGTTGTCTGGACCTCTAACGGATACACAAGACACGTCAATGTGTCTACATTACCACACTCATTGTCTGTGCCTCTGACTGATACACAAGACACATCAATGTTTCTATAGTACCACACTCGTTGTCTGAGCTTTCAACTAATACAAAACACATCAATGTGTCTATAAGCTCATACCAGGGGTCTACAAACTTTTCAGTCGGAGGGCCGCATTAACTGTCAAACAGCTATTTGAGGGCCGACAACTAACATCCAATTACTAAATTTTGTGGTAAACTACAGTTAAAATAGTAATTTTTTTTAGATTAAAATTTTTCCAGTGGCAGTAGTTTGGAGACCACTGGTCTAGACTACATCCCTTCACTTTGATTTGTTTACTTCTGTTTTATTTGGAGCTGCCTCCCCCTCTCACCAAATCATATATTTCAAATACAGTCAAGTTCTCACTCATACCAGACCTATAAGATGCTATCAAACTGCTGGTGGCCTTCTCATTACAATGTGTGCCGGAAACAGATACTTTCAAGGATGTGCTCGTGCCGTTGGTAGTCCTGTGGTAGACATCAGAATTTAAAAACGAAATTGAAATCCTTGAATGTGTATTCAATGTATATTTTATTTGATAAGAATAATTATGTTTTATTCTTTCCCCGCATTCATCACAATGTTCTTCTGTGTGTATACCTTTTAAAAATTTTAACTTTGAAGACTTAACGAATAGAGGAAATTGTTGTTGTTATTTTTAGGCCTACTATCTAATGGTAAAGGTTTTTTCTTTTTTTTTTTCCTTTTTTCAGAATCGGCTTGGAAAGTTTTGGTTTCACGAGTGAATTTTGAAAATCACAATGGAAAGGAAATTAGTCGAAGCACTGATATTAACAGCTGCTTTTTGCGCAAGCTTCGACAGGGCTTATGGATCTAAGGTACATCCTTTAACAACTAAAAACTGAATTACCAAACATCTCAAATTGCTCTCTTTCTTCTTAAACTTTATCTTGGACATAAATTTAAAATCTCAATTTTATAGGGCAGATATTATTTGGATGGGGCCGATCATGTTTGGGCCTCCTGGGGCCACTTATAAATATCAATGAAACCTCCCCGTGAAACATCTTTATATATAGTCGTTATCCTGTATCGTCGCAACGTAAAATTATGTTTCTTTTTTTTAAATATTTAGATCACACAGGGGCAACAATCACGTTGATCTCTTAAGGCCCAAAGTGTTGCTTCGAACAGCCCCCCCCCCTTTTCCCGCACATATACTTGATAGTAGGACGACACGGGTTCAAAACAGCGACTGTCAAAACAGCGACCGTCATAACAGCGACTTCAAAACAGCGACTGTGTCAAAACAGCGACCGTCAAAACAGCGACTTCAAAACAGCGACTGTATCAAAACAGCGACT
This sequence comes from Radix auricularia, assembly GCA_002072015.1. NCBI lineage: Eukaryota > Metazoa > Mollusca > Gastropoda > Lymnaeidae > Radix > Radix auricularia. The sequence continues at coordinate 436,841 of MUZC01001187.1, read as the reverse complement.
GTATCAAAACAGCGACTGTATCAAAACAGCGACTGTATCAAAAACAGCGACTTCACCACAAAGCTATTCTGGTCCAACCGTAAACCTAACACAGTGGTTCTCAACTTTTTGACTCATAGACCCCTTATTCATTTTCTAAACTTATCCAAGGACCCCAAGTGAAAAAAACTACATAAATGCATAGAGAAAAAATAAAACCTAAAACAATAGCAACATTTTGATGAAGTAGTTAATGAAAATTATATATTTTGATTTAAATAAAATTTAAAAGCAATTAATGACGCAGATTAGCATATGCTACATACATATGCACTTATTCATATACAAACAGCTGGTGAGTGAAATAAAATTGTATCAACAAAAAATTAAAAATAACATTTAATTTGTCTTAGCTCCATAATATATAAATGAATTAAAAGGAAGATTTAAAACAGAATAGAAAAAGTGAAGGTTACTTAAATTATGAGACATTTATCTCATTTTGATAAAGTATTTATTGAAATTAAAAGTTTTGTTTAAAATAAAATTTAAATCAATTCACTGAGGCTACGTACACACTCATTTATTCAAATACAAAAAACAAAACAAAAAACCTACTAAGGGAAAATAAAATTATATTAACAAAGAATTAATAACATATAATTTGTCTTAACTACCTGATGCATAAATGATTTAAAAAGAACAATTAAAACATAATAGAAATTATCAAGGTTTCTTAATTTATGTGACATTTATCTATTTATTTATATGCAGTTAGTTTTCTCTCGTTAGCTAGCAGTTAGTGAAATGATGACGTGTGTATGTGGCTTGGTACTTCAGATTTAGTAAATCATCAACAGCCTGTTGTTTGCGAGCATGTATATATACCCAGTATCCTTTTCAGCGTCCAATTAAGCACACCCGATCCGATGTAATCGGACAATAAAAAGGTCACGTGGTCAGGTAAAGGTAAGTACATTCACTCTACCCCCAGTCATTTTATTTACATTTCCCATAAATCTCGCCAGCAAACGTTGACCTGTGGTCGTCGCTTAGTCTAGCCCTCGTAACATGTCCTGATGTAACATGGGCCAGCCAACGAACAGTGCCTGGTCTCGGTAGACTTCAATTAATCTCTCCACCCCGATCAAAGTGGCGATGTAATAGGACTATTAAAATGCACGTGGTCCGATAGTCCTTTGTAAAGATACCTAAATTTATTCTGCCTCTCATTCCATTATTTACCTTCTCATAACACTCGCCACAACCATAGGTATACATTACACTATAACATAAAAGTCAATCTTCCCTCCACTCCCATGCCAAGCATACTTAGAAAGGACCACATTTATCTTCAGTTTTTTTTAAATATTTTTCCCAGCGGTTTTACAATTTTAATCGTAAAATCAAAATCAATTAATGAAATATAAAAAAACAACAAACCAATTTGTTATTAAGGTGTTGACATGAATGGTGAACCTCGCAGACACTGAAACAACCACAAACCTGCGCCCTTTCATTCACTTCTGTTTCTTGTGTAGACCTACCTAGCATAAAAACTGAATTGTAATAAGATGTACAAAGTTGTCAGTATATAAAGTTAATACATTAAATAGTTACTAACACCACGTAGCGGACAATATCGTTCAAGCAGCTGGGCCCGTATGACCTACATTAAATGGAAAAGACGTAAACAAGGTAAGGGTTAGCCTGACCGGACGTAACAAAACAGTATGACCTAACAGAACGTTCCTTAATTGTTGTTGACATTTTGTTCAGTTTATTTTCGTCTTAGTTTTTGAGTATGACGAATGCATTGATAGGATGAATAAAAGTTTATAATGCATTATAGTTCACCATAGTTTGTTACTGAGTGTGTAAAATGAGGTGCATGGATGGTGGCTAGGTTACATTGTATGGCGATCATGAAGGTGAAAATACTGCGGCGTTTATAATGGTTGCCCTGCCAGATTTAAAAAAAATTAAACCCCCCTTGTCGAAACGGCACGTGGTCGACTGTCCGGTGGTTACACAATGGCATGTTACGAAGGCTAGACAAAGTGGCGACCACGGACCGCCTGTTATGGAGAAGGTAAACAAAGAGATTGTTGGCTGAAAGAATGTAGGTACCTTAAAAAGGATTATCTGAACACGTTGCCTTTTTATTATCCAATTATATCAGATTGGGGTGGTGAAGGATTTGGATAGATTTGGAAGGATCTAATATTAAACCATATTATTTTTATTTTTAAAAACTAGAAGAAAAAAAATACAATTTTTTGCGAAGTAAAAACGAGGGTCGAAACATCCGAGGATAAAAAAGTTCTGTAGTCAAACTAATCAAATCTATGTTTGCTAGTCTCTATCGAGCTTTCTGCACAATATATATGACTAAATTAATAGCAGTTATAATTTTATTTTTGAATTTTTTTTTTTATGTGCCCTGAAACTGTGTATACACTCTTTAAAACACCACACCAACATTTATTTATACACACCTATAATTGCTTATTTTAAATTTTATATTGTCCCTTCTCTACAAAAAAAACCTGCATTATCACAAGCAAAAGAAAAAAGTCGCTATTTTGATACAGTCGCTGTTTTGATACAGTCGCTGTTTTGATACAGTCGCTATTTTGACCGTCGCTGTTTTGACCGTCGCTGTTTTGACACAGTCGCTGTTTTGAAGTCGCTTTTATGACGGTCGCTGTTTTGACAGTCGCTGTTTTGCCCGGATGCGTGTAGGACACATGCCTCATATTGATTTCGCAAATCCTTAAAATAACCGGAATCCCACGCTTTATGCTGTTTCAATTTCGCATGTTTAAAACGGAAAGAAAATCTCTAAATGAGTTTACGATTTTTTTTTGAATTATAGTTTTTAAGTTATGCTACTTTGCCTGAAATTGTTTTGCCAAGCTAGACTACTTTGAATACGTTTCACTGGCTCTTACGGCATATCCATGTTTTATCTTTAGACATACAAAACATGAATAAAAGATAGTGCCTTTGCAATGTCTTTTAGGTTAGACGTTCATCGTATAATGAGGTCATTTATGTTAGAACTCACAAATATGCTCACTAAAACCCCATCTTTTGCAACCTTACTTTCAAAATTAAATAAACAAACAACAATACAACTTTTCTCTAAATGATAAACGGTGCTTACGTGCACTATCCAGCCATATTATATACATTTATTTGATATATATTTGTGGTTAAGATCAGTGGCGGATTTAGCTTTGTCTGCCTGGGGGGGGGCAGGTGAATTTCAGGGGGGGCGCCGGCAAATTTTACTAATAACCGAGCATTCCGTAAATGCTAATACTGATTACTGATGGACCTTTTCATGCATAAAAATCTTTGAAGGGATAATATTCAACTTTTTTTTTTCAAGATTAATATCGGTATTGTAAATTTTGCATAAACTTCGAAATAATCTTTATTTTCCGGAAGTTTGTGATGGATCAATACAATAGAAATAAATAATTGTGCCCCCAAAGTCATTAAATCTGTTACAAATGTATCCAAGATAGTGAAGTATGTTTCAGATTTTAAGATTGTAGTAGGATCATCAGCCCTTTCATCTGTGCTAGGTTCGCCTACCATACTTTTCTTTTTTTTTGCAACTTTCTTTTCAATAAATTTTGTTTTTTTTAAATCTGGTTTGGAACGATTTTCGTTAATAAATGATTGACTGACATATTATTATACTTTAAGTTTCATAATTTCAAAAGCTTTATCGCTTCTCATTTCAAAAAACGTATTTCTTTCAACATTGATAAATTGTTTTGCCATTGCAATGTCAATACTCTTGCGCTGCAAGTAGTTTGATAAAACGGAGATATTATCCAACAACTTTTGTACAAATAATAAACAATTGAAAAAACTAAAGAATATTTTGCTATTAAAACAGATAGTCCTACAGTTTCTACTTTAACACTTCCTTCTTATTCCGTTGAGTCCCTTGAATTTATGTGTTCTAGAGTGGCTAGAATAGAAGATAATGATCCAGCAACTGCATCGACAGCATGCTTATAGCTAGCCCATCTTGTATTAGAAAGTCATTTTAGAGTAGCTACTTCGATTCCTATTGAGATTTATGATGCTCTTTAAGAATTTGTAGACGTGGTAAACTAGATGTAAAGAAAGCATACAACCTTTCAGCTGTGCCAAAAACAATTGTGCATCAGTGTTTATACGGACCAAATTCAAAACATGGGCACAACAATGAACATAGATGGAAATGGGTGAAAGTTTCTTTAAATGAGTTTGAAGGCCACTCTTAATTCCAGACATCACAGATATGCCATTGTATGCCTGTGCTCGAAAGAGTGTAATATTAATGTTTTGGTTTTGTTATTGGTAGTTCCTTTAAAATCTTCTCAGCAAATGCGGCAACATTGCTATTTTTTCCAAAGAATAAAAGCATGGCAGGATTAAGCCATCTTGTTGACCTGGGCATAAAACCACATGAGTGGCCCCCATGTTGCCTCTGGCCCCGATCCTCCACTGACCGCTGGTATGCACAAGCACACACAAAGAAACAAAAATTAACAAATAACAACAGGTGTTAACACATATGTTTGTGCTGATTTCATTCACATTTTTCGCTAAATAATAGACGAAAAAAACTATAACTTTTAAAATATATTTTAAAGTTCTTCTTTCTGGATTTACATCTGGTAAAGTTTTTGAGTACATCATCAGCATTAAGTGAGCACATGTCTGACTCAATCATCAGCAGAGATAAGGGACCATTTCTTGTGTCCTCTACTTGGATAATGTAACCTTTCATCTGAGAGAAAGAGCCCTTAGCCTTAGTTGAACAGGTGTAATCATTATTTTTTTATGCGCAAGGCGATTTTTACATTTGAAAAAGTACACTTGATGTTGTCTCTATCACTGAACGTATTGTACTAAAATTTTGAGGATAGAAACTTGTTAAGAATAAATGAGTGGAACGTTCGTAGTTCAGTACAGGTCTTCAGGATAAGCATTTATTAGTCCTTGAAAACACTGAGATGTTTATGGTACATCGACCAAAGAAGAAAATCGAACTACTATATCATTATGTACCCGTCCTTAGCTACTCATCTCTGCTTCAAGTTTGTCAACAATGGCACAGAAGGTAGATTAATAGTAAAAGAGAGTGTTCATTGATTACGGGTCAAAGTTGACCTAGTTTTATTTCTTTCGCTGCTTCTTCAAAACTTTCGAATTCATTCCTAGATTCAGGCAAGTGATATGCTAGTGAAGAATGCAAATTAGAACCCTTATTTAAGTTCACTCGCTCATTTTTAGAGCTTGACTGACTCCGTGAAAATGTTGTAACGCTTCTTCCCTAAAGACAAGCATGAGAGATATTTTAATTCTTGCATCTTCTTTGCTATGTTTTCTGCTTCTCTTCATGTGTCGCCCTTCTGTGACTGGTCTTCTTTTAAACTTATAAACATTATAACGTTTTTATAATATTAGGATGTAACCTCAGAGTAATGTGCGACTCGATTTTACATTCGCAATTGACCAATGTCATGTCGATGACGCATGCTATTGAAAAAAAAACACATTTTTCTTGAGGACTTATGGTGCCCCAAAATAAATGCTAAGTGCCCTAAGCGTGCGCCTTGTATGCCTATAATGGTTAATTCAGTCCTATATAAAAGCCTATAAAACTTTCTACAACATGTTCAGATATTAAAACTATACGTAAAGAAACTGACATCTGGTCAGATTTAGATATATAAACGGTTTAATCAATGACAAAAGATAAGAATTGTGCAGAATTAACTTCATTATCAATTATCGCCGATAATTTAAATGCAAGTGATTGAATTATATCATGGCTTAAATAAAGTTCATTTTCTTTTCAAACTTAAGATGACTCTCTTAAGTGAAATCATATTAATTTTGGCTAATATAGATACAATTTAACGACAGTTTCCAGTATTTCTACAACTACCATCTCTAAAGCAAAAATTTTCTGTGTCCTCTAAATGGCAAACCTTTTTTTTTTTTTTGGGTCTATATTTCATTTCAATACTTCTCTTTTCTTTTCAACTTGGCGACGCTCCTGACTGATCAAACCAGATATTACTGTTTTGAGATATGATATTTAGCAAGCCAATATTGTTGTATTGCAGTTTAGTGTTGATTAGAATTTTCGTGTTTAGCCATATTTTTTTCTGCTCTAGTGACACCCTTTTTTTTAGTGTTCATCGAGGCCGTCTTAAGGGGGGCGCCATTTTAGACCCAACAGGGGCGCGGGAACAAGCCGCCCCCTGCCCTGTAGCTAAATCCGCCACTGGTTAAGATATGAATGTTTTACATTGAATGCATGTATTCATATGTGGGCTTTACTATTTTTATGTGAAGCGCCGTTAGCCCCGCTTCTTGTTGGGGTACTACGCTATATATTATAAATTATATATGTTATTATTATTTTTATTGTTATTATTATTATCCTTATTATTACTATTATATTAAAGATCAATCCTACATTTTCTTTGAGATACCCAAGCTGGTTTATAGAATTAAAAAAAAATATTTTAAACTTTAATTCCTCGCACAAGTGCTTTAAAAATCATCGTTTTCTGATGTAATTGCTTTTAAATGACAAAAATAGTTTATTTCATGCACTTTTTTAATAATGCTTTCATAGATTATGAATTTACAGCAAAATGGGTTAACAAAAAGAAATCACTAATATATTTATTATTTTAAAAATATTTCACAATGTGTTCCGTTTACTATTTAGATTATCAGTATCAATTCAATTTCAATTATCTTTTTTTTTTCTTTACAAAAGGTACATTCCTATACACCACATTGCGGACCTTATTTTGGTGGCACTCTTCTTGAGTTTAAAGGTGAAAACCTTAGTGTCAGCAACATTTTAAACATCACGGTAGTTGATCAAGAATGTCGAAATGTGAATGAAACTGTCAAAGAGGACAACAGGTAGGGATGGCGCATCATTGTAATATACATTTAATCAAGAAATTAGCATATTATATATCAAAAATTTAATTTTAATCAAATGCTTATTCTGAGATTACAAGTGAAAGTGGAATTTTTGGAATTTTAGGCCCCAACTTAAGAGTATTTTATATTCAACAGTGTAGCGTGTATCTCCGTTTGTGTGATAGAGTAATGCGATATTCGTATTCAGCGTGTTAATGGCAGCTACTTTTGCCCCTTATTAATTGAAGAGTTCTGTGGTAACTATCCGTCAACAAATCAAAGGTTTCGCGTCTTTTTGTTCACATTTAACACGTTTTGGTATTTCATCAGCACTGTCCTTCAATGTCTGACAAGGGAGAGAGTTAATACAAGCGAATGTGGGAATGTGACCATTACTTTCTCGAATGACGAAAAAAGTGATCTGAAACCACGATATTGTTACAGAGTCGACCCCCTGGATGTCCAGCCGCGGGATTCGCTAGCAAGGTAAAGTCACGTGTTGCTTAAAGACGTAAACAAACAAACATACTTAAATTACACCAACTCTAAAAAAAAATTTCAAGAGGGTATTTATCTTATCTTATCTTATCTGTTACAGACCATCCTACTAAAAAAAAGATCACGGAGATGTACTCTTATCCATGGTTTAAGCCTAGTGATGCACTTTTATTAAAATTCTATTTTGATTAGAGTATTGGTTTTCCTGGTTTCCTGAGGCATCCCATTCCAAGTCCGAATTCCTGACGGGAAGTACGATAATTTGTATCAGTTTATTCTTGCATACGAATTCAGAAAAGCTTTTTCATACCCATGTCTGAACTTTTAATTAGATTATCTTTGTGTTGTATCTCCAAGCTAGGGCTAGAGAGTACTGACACCTGTATATATATATTTTTTTTGTTCATTGTTCTTCTTTCCTCTAGTGTTTGCAGGTTTAATGATTTAAATAATGTTAGTTTTGAATATTCTTTAGTAATGAATCAGGTTTTGGAATTCGTTCTAATTTATCAAATTTCTTTCGTGGATGGGTCCCATACCGAAGGTTTTAAAGTTTATCATAAACGTATGTGCTAGTCTGCAAAGGTTTGTTCTAAATAATTGCAAATAAGCAGCACTTTATTAGAGCATGAAAGTAGCCAACGTTCACATACAAAACTGGGAAAACCAGTGTAATATTGTATATGTAATAGGTTGTTATATTTTATGTGCAATTTACTGTAATATTCTATGTATAACAGGGTGTAATATTGTATGTGTAGCATCAGGGCCGGCCTTAGGAAATTAGAGGCACTAGGCGAGGTGAATTTGATGGCCCTAAATGTAATAGAAAAATAAATAAATAAATACCGAAAGAATAAAATGTATTAAGAACTACCCGTTTTGTATATAAATCAACAAATAACTGAAATATATACAAACATATTTGTGCAGATGTCATAAACCTTCAACAAAAAACAAATTTCAGTGTATTGATGGCAGCAAAGTCTGCATTAAATTTTCAAAAATCCAGAGACTAGACGATTTCTCATTCGATAGATATCATTACCAGACTTTTCAGGCATTCTTGCGTTATAGTCGTTCTCAAATACTTTTTAAAATTAATTTCAACTTGGAACTTCTTTCCCCCGATGCAACAGTAATTGGAATTGTCACTGTTATATGAAGAGCTATAACGACATTTGGCACAGCAGTATTCGAAACATAATCATAATAAAACGTAAATCATCAAGAAAAGACGGAACAGTATCCCGAACAAAATTGGAAAATATTTTAAATTCACTGTATCAATCATTTGTATCAATACCTGAACCGGATGCATCGGGGAGCGACATTTTCAAATTCATGCAACATTTCTTAAAATCGTTTTGATCGAATTTTTTTTTATATTTTTTATTTATTTATTTATTTTTTTTTTATATTTAT
>MUZC01001187.1:389218-420194 GCA_002072015.1 Radix auricularia | reverse complement strand
TATAATATATATATATATATGACATTATACTGGAAAACTAATAGTATAAGTATATGGCAGGGTCTAATGTCAATTGGACCTGTATTTCTCTCTGTACTGTAAATTGACTTTGATAATATTAGTAATATTTCTAATACTAGTCAACTAAGTAAGTTGCCATAGTAACTATTACTATTAGAATTGTAGTAATACTATTATTAGTACTATTACTAATTACTAATTTATTACCAGAGTCTGTCAGAGTAACCGTAAAGCCGTAAAACAGTATTAGTATTAGTAATTGTATTAGTTAGAATAGTTTTAATAAAAATTAGCCAAACATTTTAATTTAAATATTAATTTTGAATTTAACTATAACATTAAATATTAATAGTAAATTTTAAGTATAAATAATATATTATGAATAATGAATATGAAAAATAACTCAAATAACTGCATAGTTTTAATTATTAATTTGAACTAAAGTTGTTTAAATAGTGAAACAAGTGTTTCGTCGTCTTGACCTAATTCAATTTTTAACCACTTTGACTTGATGTAGTCCTAAAATTAATACTTTTACAATTATTTTTAGACTCATTCTTGATTGAATTAAATAAACAACAGCTACAATAATATTTGTGGCTTACTTATTTGTAGAATTTTGTTCGTCTGCAATTTCAAGCCAAAGTTTCCTTCCCAAATTCCTATTACCTAGTATCATTACTACTGTGATAACACTTCGACGACGTTGAGGAGAGTGGGCTCACGACTCATGAACTTAACTTGTCAATATCCATAATAAAAATCAAAATGATTTTAGTTTCAAATTGAAATATACTGTTTTAAATGTTGAAAATCATGCATGAAAGCCTATTCTTATTGATTAAATTAGTATTTACACACATAAAATGAGACGAAGTGGCACAAAATTTCCGCCATTTTGTTGACTTTTGAAAGCCAATTCGCGCGATGCGCTAGAAAAAATCAAATTGTTCGCGCGTATACGCGCGTATACTGGCGTTTTTACGCTGCCAGTGTAACCACGCACTATATGTTATTGCATTTGTTTTTCAAGAGGTTTCAGATGCGCGACTAGATGAGCGAATTCGCGTGTAGTGTAACCACAGCCTTAGCTTTACTGACTTGATTTATAACTACGTCATGAGAAACATTCGCAAACGAAAGTCGTGGGTTGAAATAATCACTATAAATATTTTATGACTTTTTGATTTCAAATAGAGAAAATAATTTGTTACCCCTTAAAAAATTAAAAATTTACATTTTTTAAAAAAGCATTTAAAAAATACGTAAAAACGCGAAATATTATTATTTATGGTGGCGCGTTTGTAACCACGAAACAGCGCAAGTCGGGATGAGACCACGTTAACCGGAGGACTACTTGTATATAAACAGGCATATCTATTCTTGCACGCATTTAATCAATATCAATAAAACAAAATGCTAACTCAAAGACATTGAATTCATTTTTTAAAATAAATATACAACGACAAAGAAAACCCATCTTTTGACTATTTTTTTAAAAAGAAAAATCGTTCTCCCTCCATCCCACTGTGATGGATGATATAGGAAAGTGTGATTCGTCCATGCTGTCAGTGTGTCAAAGTCCAAATGGCCACTCTCATGTTCAGGCTTTTTAAAGATCTCTCTGCCTCGACTGTTTCTCTTCTTTTTTTTTTTCCTAATTTGTTTTAAAAGTTTGTATCGTTTGATTTTTTTTGCGCTGCGTATTATAATGAACATTCTTTTAGTTGCGTCTCGTATATTTAGGAATTATAGTCAAAAGCATTTTTTTTCTTATTTCATTGTATTTCTTAACTTCTTTCTAGTTGAAAGAAATGTGTCTACTTTTTTTCTAACACAAAATCGAATACAGTAAAATTTTAGATTTTGATGTAACTCCCTAATGGGGTCACCAGGGGAGGCCCGCACCCCCTACACGCCACCCTCGCGACGCTACTGTTTCAGACACTTCCTCCAACGCTTCGTACACTGCTGCTGTTTGATCACGAACACCTTTAATAGTATCATTCCGCAGAGTGTATCGCAAATAGGCTTTACTGTCAGATTTGTTTACATGTGTTTTCAAGATCTTCCATCGATGTGTTTAAGCATCAAACAAAACATAATTTTTATGCAAAACTCCAAAGAGTGTCGTTGCGACCACTGAAGATTTTGCCATGTCTCAGCTTAATTTCTTCAAAGAATTTTATTTTTAAAAAAATCTACATCCAAACTCAAGCTTAGAGTCGTTTTTATATTTTGCTACTTACAAGAGCATTTAACATTCAAATATTAAATGTTTACTACTTTAAACATTTGATATTCAATACTTGTATATTTAGAAGCGTGAATTTATGTTTCACGTTTGTCAATCTTGTGAAAATGTGTCTGGGCAGATGAATAAACATTCTAGATATTACATGATTTGAAATAATCAGCCGGTAATGGTATAGAACCGATTGGATGTTTCTGGTTGTTTTGACCTTGGTCGTAGCTCACTCTTTAAATATATAATTTTATTCTGTGCGAGGCGTCTAATTATCGGAGACCCTAGGAGGCTGCCTAGTTTGCCTAGGCCTAAGGCCGCCCTGGTAACATGGCATAAAATTGTATTTGTAACAGGGTGTAATATTATTTGTGTAACACAGGATGTCGTTATATGCGTGTGTTTGTTCTTTGAAAGTTTTAATCAAGTATCTGCTTCCTTTAAGAAAAGTTCAGAAACCACATTCCTTTCTTTTAACGTGCACCAACAAAAAAAAATCACCTGTCATTGAAAATCAAAGCGTATAGACCTAAATGTGGCCACCAAATCTTCATGAACCAACTTGTGAGCTAATGCATGAATTTAAAATATTGTTTGTTTTCAATTAATTTTAAAACCGATTATTTGAATGGCTTGAATCTCCAGAAGTCATCTTGGTCATGAGTTAGAGCGTTTACGTTACATTGGCTCCAGTAATTGTTCCATTCGAAAAAGCAAATAACTTTAATAAATTTCTTAAGTACTATTTTGATAATAAAGGGTGTAAAAAAACGCATATGAATAAGGTATTAAGTATTAATTCCGACGGTGGGAGAGACTACCAATGTCTCACTGGACAGCTACCGCCCGCCTCAAACTGGGCAGCCCCCAGTCAAATAGGTGCTATCCCGTCATGGCCTGCCTTCTCCACTGGGTGCGTGGAGATTAGAGTACCACTCAACAAGTGGGCCACTAAGCCCTGCACCAAGAAATACAAAAAAGAAAAAGAAGACCCCAGCTCTTCGAATCGCTAGCTGGAACGTGAGGACTATGTGTCCCGGCATCACTGATGATCTGCAGTCCATAAATGACACACGGAAGACAGGAATAATCGATAGAGAACTTAAAAGGCTAAAGATTGACATAGCATGCCTTCAGGAGACCAGGCTCCCAGACAACGGTTCACTCAAAGAGGCCAATTACACCTTCTTCTTTCAAGGCAGACCGAAAGACGAACCTAGACAGCATGGTGTGGGTTTCGCTGTTAAAAACACTCTTCTACCATCCATTGAACCACCGTCATCAGGCACGGAGAGGATCCTCACTCTAAGACTCAGAACAACTGCGGGCCCAGCAAACATTCTTAGTGTGTATGCCCCAACACTCTATTCAACTCCGGAAGAGAAGGACCAGTTCTATGGAGCGTTAGACCAGGCAATAGCCGGCATCCACAAAGACGAGGCAATCTATCTCCTAGGAGATTTCAATGCTAGAGTGGGGAGCGACCACGAAGCCTGGCCCACCTGCCTTGGACTATTTGGAAGAGGAAAGTTAAATGAAAATGGACAAAGGCTTCTGGAATTGTGCTGCTCACGAGGCTTGTGTGTGACCAACACTTTCTTCAAGTGCAAGGATATACATCAAGTATCTTGGAGACACCCTCGATCCCACCAATGGCACCAGCTGGACCTCATTATCACCAGGCGTGCACAACTAGCTAGCGTCCTACTCACTCGCAGCTATCACAGTGCCGACTGTGACACGGATCATTCCCTTGTCGCCAGCAAAGTACGAATAATGAGGAAAAACTCGTACCACACAAAGAAAAAGGGAAGTCCACGCATCAATACCTCCTGCATGAAAGACCCTGCGATAGCGCAGCTGTTCAAAGACAAGGTGAAGGAAAGTCTCTCAAAGATGTCCCCATGCGTCACCATTGACTCCAAATGGACGCAACTGAGAGACACAATCTATACATCCGCAATACAAGCCTTTGGCAAAAAATCTCACAAAAACACGGACTGGTTTGATGAACATTGGGACGAGATGAAACCCGTCACTGAAGCAAAAAGGAAAGCTCTTATGGCTTACAAGGAAAAGCCTACACCTGACAATTTGCATGCTTTAAAAACAGCTAAGTCACTTGCCCAAAAGGTTGCACGTAAATGTGTCAATACCTACTGGCTTAAGCTCTGTTCCAGTATACAATCAGCTGCAGACATGGGCAATGCAAAAGTCATGTACGAAAACATCAAAAAGGCAACGGGCCCCTTGACGTCAAAAGCTGCTCCCCTAAAGTCCAAAAATGGAGAAATTATTCAAGACCAGGCAGCACAGCTAAAACGGTGGGTTGAGCATTATCTGGAATTGTATTCAACAGTTACCACAGTCTCCAGCACCGCTCTAGATGACATCCCAGATATGCCACTCATGGAAGAACTTGATGTCGTGCCCACACAGGAAGAGCTGAGCAAAGCAATTGACAGTCTAGCTTGTGGAAAAGCGCCTGGGAATGATGGAATACCACCAGAGGTTCTAAAGAGTGGCAAGACAGCTTTACTCCAACCATTGCACGAGATTCTGTCCCTCTGCTGGGAACAGGGCTACATCCCCCAAGACCTAAAGGATGCAAATATAGTGACACTATATAAAAACAAAGGTGATAGGAGTGATTGCAATAATTATCGCGGCATTTCACTCCTTAGTATTGTAGGAAAGACCTTTGCCCGCGTTATACTAAAACGTTTACAAAGCCTAGCATCCCGCGTCTATCCAGAATCTCAGTGTGGTTTCCGGTCCGGTAGGTCTACCATAGACATGGTGTTCTCCATACGACAGCTCCAGGAAAAATGCAGAGAGCAGCAGATGCCACTATACATTGCATTTGTGGACCTTACAAAAGCCTTCGACTTAGTCAGTCGCAACGGGCTATTCCAAATACTGGCAAAAATTGGATGTCCCCCTCACCTACTTGCCATCATCAGACAGTTCCATGAAAATATGCTTGGCACAGTACAGTTCGATGGAGCTAAGTCAGAGGCCTTCCCTGTCAGCAGCGGAGTTAAACAAGGTTGTGTACTCGCACCAACACTCTTCGCAATATTCTTCTCTGTACTTCTTCGATACGCATTCAAGGATAGCAGTGAGGGAATCTGGTTACATACCAGAGCTGATGGAGGACTTTTCAACACTGCCCGCCTCCGAGCCAAGACCAAAACGACGGATGTCCTAATTCGAGAGCTACTATTTGCGGATGATGCGGCACTAACAGCACATACAGAATCTGGTTTGCAACAACTCGTGTCAAGCTTCTCCAATGCCTGCAAAGAATTTGGTCTGCAAATCAGCTTGAAAAAGACAAACATCATGGCCCAAGACACTCGACCTCCTCCTACCATAAATATCGATAATGAAAACTTGGAGGTTGTGGACAGCTTCACCTACTTGGGATCCAAGGTCTCCAATACACTGTCCATTGAAGAAGAAATAAACAGCAGAATTGGCAAGGCAGCCGCAACAATGGCTAAACTAAATAAGCGGGTCTGGCAAAACACCAAGCTAACGGAGAAAACCAAACTGTGCGTCTATCGAGCCTGTGTCATCAGTACACTACTATATGGGAGCGAGACATGGACCACTTATACATCACAAGAGCGTAAGCTTAACAGCTTCCATTTGAGATGCTTGCGCCGCATCCTTGGTATTAAATGGCAAGAAAAAGTGCCTAATAGTGAGGTACTAACGCGTGCCAATACCCAAAGCATGTTCTCAATTCTTAGTGAAAGACGCCTGAGGTGGCTAGGACATGTCAAAAGAATGAGCCCCGGCCGCATCCCGAAGGACCTCCTATATGGTGAACTTGCTTCAGGAAAGAGAAAAACAGGTCGCCCACGCTTGCGATTTAAAGATGTCTGTCAAAGGGACATGAAAGCAGCCAAAATACATACAAGTGACTGGGAGTGTAAGGCAGAAGACCGATCTACGTGGCGCACAGTTGTCAAAGAGGGCGTCATAGTAGCCGAGGAGCGAAGAATGGAGGAGGCTGCAGACAGAAGAGCTAGGAGAAAGGCCAAAACATTTGGAAGCACAGAACTCGT
This sequence comes from Radix auricularia, assembly GCA_002072015.1. Taxonomy (NCBI): domain Eukaryota; kingdom Metazoa; phylum Mollusca; class Gastropoda; family Lymnaeidae; genus Radix; species Radix auricularia. The sequence goes on along the minus strand of MUZC01001187.1, from coordinate 413,852 downwards.
GTGTAAAAACTGTGGCAAAGACTGTCACTCAAGGATAGGACTGCACAGTCACTCGAGGAAATGCAACCCAACCCAACGGTGATGCACCATCGTCTCGCGAGACGGAAGGATGCCGGATATATTAATTCTATAAATATTTATTGTTAAAAAAGGGTTTTTTTATTGTTTTTTTTATAATTTACTACTTTTTAACTGTAAATATTCATTGACATGTCCTTTTACACGAATATAGTATGCAATGAGCAAACATAGTTATTTACTGAAGATCTTTATCTTTCAAACACCAAACTGTAGGAAGTATTCAAATACTTCTTATTCTGTACATAAGTTTATCAACTTTTGAATCTACTCTGCTTTTCAGTCTATTCTCATATAAGATTTATTTACTTGGAGGACCTTAACATTACCTTCAGAATCTACTAACCTTTAGAATTTACTCACCCATACAATCTGCTTACATCTCGAAGGAGGTCTTTATTTACTGAACTCATTTAATTTCCAGCGGCGGTATCAAAATGTACTTGATTGGCCGTTGCCTCGAAGGTCTTACAGTTACCCATCTTGAGTTTACTTACATGAATCAGGTAAGTAATTTTAAGCAATGAAATAAGATATTACAGAGTATATGGCTGGACCAGAACGAATGTATGGCTAAACAACAAATAGATCGATTTAAGCAGACATAGAAAAAATTAGTATAACAGCCATCATAAAATATTATACGTCTTAGGAAATTTTTAAAGATGTCTTACAAGTCTGTTCATGAGAAAAGTGGTAACAGGAGTTAATAATAGTAATAATATTTTGATAACTAATATAGTTCATTACCCAATCCAGCAGCAGGGCTAACAGCGCTTCACATAAAAATAGTAACACATACACGTATAAATGCATTCATTTTCAGATTTAATACCATTAGATCTAGATTTTATATCCAGATTTCAAAATTCCACATAACATGTGGTGCAGATAATACGTTATTCAATCAGAGAAATTTTTTATTGTAAATATGAAAATTAAATTTTGAAGATTAGTGTTTTAGTTCAGTCGAAACCAAATACATGAAGTCACAAATTAAACATCAAATTTTTTCTGGTAAGTACGAATTCGTCCAACAGTTGCTGGCGCCACTACGAGAATTTCGCACCATGTTTAGTAAGAATACATATGTTCAATTAGTGCGCACCTCCATGTAATGTAAATTGAGTTCACGATTTTAATCATTTTACTATATTTTACTTTATAATTATGTTACATTTACTCAAATCTTGAACAGTGCACATTGATTGCACGGATCTTTTAATGAACTATATATATATATATATTATTCGGCACCCGTAACGTCAAGGGTGTCAGTAAAATGGGCATTTAACAAAATATCTGACATTTTTACCTGGGTTCTTAAATGAAAGGTTAATAAGAATAATTTTTAAGGACAAAAATCGTGTAATCAGGTGATCTTGAAACTCTCTTGGTCTGCAGTTAAAGAAGTTTTAGTCAAAATGTTTGATATTTAATTTTTTTATCTTTAACATTTTTTTTTATTCTCTGTGAAAAAAATGTTCACTTAGCTTAAGCCTTAAATTCAATATTTTTATTTCAGTCTTATTTTATTAGAACTTTAAGCTGTTTTTACTTTTCCACTAAAATCTTTCTATTTCTTTTCAATTTGGTTATACTACTGACATTTGACTGTACTCTGCAATTTGACTATTTTACTTTTTTTAACGGAAATGTAACCATTTCACTGTAATTTGTTATAATGAAATTGGAGAATTTCACTGATATTTGATTTTACACTGAAATGTCTCTACTTCCCTGAGTTTTGTTTTATTAAAATTTATTCATTTCATTGGATTTTTTCTATAATGAAATTTGACTATTTCACTGAAACTAAAACAATCCCAACAAAAACCTTCGCCCTTATAAATAATGTGTGTTGTATCATTTAAAAAATATGGCCATATGTTTAAGTTTATTGAGTGAGTCAATTATCTAAAAATATCAACAATCTTCTTTTTGTAAGTATTTCGACATAGTATGATGTTCGAATATGCATCCACCGAGACACGTGCTACTGATCACATTTTAGCAGGAGTGTGCAGTTATCAGTCCATGAACACAAGACGACCACCAAAGAGACCGGAAGTTGCGGATTTAATTTGCTGCCATTTAAACTTTAGTTGTCGTTAATTTTACCAGACTTACATTAAATATTAGCTTCATTGTATACATATTTTAGAAAATAAATTTAATATATTTAGACATCACAATACTCACATTTGTTTTCCTATTGAATTGTAACACTATTTTTGCAGAGCAATTCTGGACCATGTACTAGAAATGAATTGTCTACAAATATCACATGTAAGGCGCCCGATATGTCAAAAATCTCAGCAGATGTTTTTACCTACTCTGCTCCGTACTTTGAGGCACAAATTATGATTCGGATAGCCGACAGGCAATCGATTCCTTTAAAGACCATAGGACTAGTGAAAATTCACCGTGATCCTACTTTTGACGATATCTCTTCAAGGGAGAAAAGTCTCTCTTTGAAAAACTCTGAACTTGTGTTGAAGGTATTTACCATAGGCTGGTGTTGAGATTATAAACTTTCTGATAAATGTATACATTATCTCATATTTAAATTTAACTAATCAAATATTTTGGAGAGAGAGAAGGGTATTTTAAAAATGTACCTAAGTCCTTTTTCACTTAACAATCACGTATTCATAGCACCTCCCCCACCACCCCACCCCTTAATTCTTTACATCCATACAATGAAATCTAATATAGTGGGGGTGGAAGAGTTCTGAATTTCAGTTTAGAGAGCTAACTTTTTTAAAGCGTACTTGCGGATTTTTGGTATTTCAATTCTGTATGATGTAATTTTGTTAACATTACATTAACCTAGTTTTTAAAGATTGTTTTAAAAAATTGTTGTGATTGTTTACACCAACTGGATTTGACGTAAAGAAACAAAGTTGTTGTTTTTTTACTTGAACCAGCAGTTTAGTCAAGTGATAACATTTCCCGTAGGGCTACCATTGAAAACATGATATCACTCAACAAAAAAAAATCGGTTTTGCACTTTTATTTCTATTTGTATTTCAATCTTGTCTTTATGTGAAAGCATTACGACAAATCTAACCGTAGATAGTCTATTAGCTAAAATGGATCCTCTGTGTCCTTGTACTCTTTATTTAATATCATTCATAATTTTATTTTAAAAATCCTTTGGGTAATCAATTTATAATGCATTTTTTTAAAATTGTCCTCTGCCAAAGCCACAGTGGCTTGCACGTTCATTCTTTATTCCCAGGGCCAGTACATGCCTCATTATTTAAGTAAAGAAGAAATCAAGGTGAACTTTGGAGGGAAGCCGTGTCTTGTTGTAAAAGTGTGTAACAATACTATTACATGTGACGCCAGCGAGGCGGTCAAACAGCTGATAGAAGAACAAAAGCAACAATCAAATTACTCGACAACCATTGACACAACGCCCAGTGGTACGACAACCCCTGAGAGTATATCACTATCAGCCAATCCTGTCGTCATACCCAACACCACTAGCACTCCAACCAAAAGCCCGAGAACGACTTCTACAATAAAATATTACACGACCACTGAAAAGGCTAGTAAAGATCTAACCGTTTTTAAGGACGTAACAGTCGAGATTGGAAACTTTAAAAAGAACATTGGTGTGGTGAAGGTGAGCTTAACGGAACATGACGAGTCTAAAGATTTCTATCTGTGGGTAGCTGTAGCAGTAGCAGGACTGGTCTGCCTGATTCTTATTATAGTAACAGTGTCGCTAATTATCAAGATGAAAAAAGTGAAATCTCTTAGAGAACAGCCGGTATCATTAGCGGCCCTAGCTCAAGCTCAATCAGGTAGACACCGTTTAAAGTCAGTATTTATTAGTGTATTTATGTACCATTATTATGTATCTATTGCATATTCGAGTATATAGTGAATGTGGGCATTCTATTTACTAACAATGTTAATTACATATAATTAATATATATGTGTTATTCTTTATTATTACATCAATGCCCACAAGACAATTATTTAACGTATTTATGACCATTACGTCAGCGAGCCGAGAAGATTCTACACCAACGCTAAAACAAATTTTGGAATCGGTTGTTGAGGCTGACGCAAGTGATGACATGGACAGATTGATTTACCCTTTGGACAAACTCACCGTCGGAAAGTGTATTGGATCAGGTGAGATTTCAACAATAAATCATGCTTTTTGAGCTTTCACCAAACTACGTGCACATAAAGCAGTGCTGCCAATGTTACGTTTATAAGCTAGATCTAGGTTTCTTACCTCGTCTAAGTTTCTAGGTTTTTTATTTCAAAAATAGAAAAATCTAGGTTTTAAAAAAAAATAATAGTAAATATGCGATGTGAAAGTACCAAAATAATTAAATATGTGCAATTAACGGTCTAAAAAATTCTATTTTTTCACAAATAAAAGTATGCAGTATGTAGCATTCAACAGTATTTTAGCCGCTCTGTGATGTTCCATTATTATATGTATGGATGTATGCTACTAAATTCGAAAGGTGGCACCATCTCTCTGAAAAATTCTGGTACAGATTGAATGAGCAAAAATATTCAATTTGTATAGGCTACAGATAATCAAATACAAGACTCCGATAGGAATAGTTATAAAAACCCTTTTCCTATTCCGTATGCATCAACAAAAACATAAAAATTCAAATTCTTTCCGTCCGGGATTCGGAAGTGGAATGGGTTTCCTAATTAAACGAGGAAACCCAACATTTAAAACTCAAATAAAAATCCAAGACGAGGCTAAAACATATAGGATGCAATTATCTTCTGTATAAAAGGATCGTCTACAATATATAAAAGAAAAATTATTCCAAGAATGCTGATAAGATTGACAATAAGATTTATAAAGAAGTTGAGATAAGTGATGAAAAATGCAGATGTAAGTATTTTTACAAAAGGTTCTTTAGAATATATTAATAAAAAGGCTATTTAGAATATATTAATTAATGCCAATGCCAAGCCGATTTAGGAGAAAAGTGGGGGGGGGGATCAGACTTATGTGAGATGTGTGACAAGGGGGAGGGGGTAGTTTAAGTACTTTGATGTCAATTCAAAAACGCGCAACTTTAAATGAAAGTTCCACTTACGTATTTGATTCCTAACTATTTATTTAATAACATTTTAGATGGCTTCCCACGCTTTACGATATTAGAATGTAGCCTTACACTAAATACATACTTGAACTTCAATAATACTTAACAATAAAAATTATTTGAGACTTGCTTAATTTGAAATAAGAAATAGATCTACGGCTTTTTCGTCTAGGGGGAGCTTGGGGACGTCATTTTTCTTTATTTTTAGCATGTCTAGGTTTTTTCTTTCGGATCTAGATTGATTTTGATGTGTTGGCTAGGTTTTGCCTAAAATTGCCACTGGCAGCACTGACAAAGATTTTAAGGTGATTTTTTTTTCTTGTCTAAGAAATTACGACATAGTAGAATGACATGTAGGTAAGTGATGAATTCCATGAATTTAATAATTTTTGGAGTGTTATTTTTCCTGCTGCATTTAACAATGCCATTTTTTGAATATTCAATTTTTGTCCAATTTATTACATCAGTAATTATGAATTTTGTTTTATATTTATTTAAAACTGAGAATGTTTAGAATTGATAATATTGAAAATATTTTTTTTTTAAATTCAAAGGCAATTTTGGCTGTGTGTACGAAGGTGTTCTAGAGATGGACGCAGATTCTCCCCCTTTGAAGGTTGCCATTAAAACACTCCAAGGTAGGACTCACGATTACAACAGCCAGAAGACATTGTAATAATCAAAGAGGTTATGAGGCAAAGGTCTGTTTTAGAAATTGTTATCGCACCAGGATGTTGCTATTTACGTCATTGTTGAGTTTTAAAACAATGCCAAAATTGTTTAATTTATCCTTGTTTTAAAAATGCCTTGTAAATTGAAAGAAACAAAAGTAACCAAGAGTTGATCAGAATTGTTTGAAATAAAATTTAGTATAATACATTTTATTTGTGTAACACGATAGGAAGTCAATTATAATTTTGTTTCGAAAAGGGTAGACAAAGGGGCATAACAAAAAGGTAAATTACCTCAAATCTAATAAAATTGAACAGCTTCGGTGGAATAATACTCACAGGCTGAATGTAATTATAAGTCTTTAAGAATATTCCTAGACCTTCTGTCCAAGTGTACTTTCATAGTGTGGCTGGGTTTAATAAGCGTTGACTCATTTTTTATATTTTGTTTTTTCCTCGGGGCTTCGTGCACAAATATTCAGCATCTCTTTTACGTAGAATGATCCTAACATCTTTAAAATACATTTTTATATAACAATTAACACGTGGCTGATTATTTAATATGCGATTTGTCAAGTAACGTGATTCGGCTATAAGTCTAGACATGGGCACAACATTTTTGTGTTAAAGATTATTATTATTGTTTTGTTAATTATTTATATCCATCATTGGTACGTATGTTATTTCTTGTTTCTATAAATTAAAAACTGGAGTCAGCTAGTTTACAAGGAAGTTTTTCATTCATGAAAGGATTTTAAATTTGAAAATTAGAAGTGCTTTTAACATATCGGTCTTACAAGTAAAACTGTATTATCTATAGGAAAATGGCTTTCAACATCAGTTGTTTAAATTTAATCATCTTTGTTTTCTTGCTTTTTTGTAGGTAGTGTTTATCATGAAAATAAGGGATAACGTTGTAATTAAGTTTGAAAAAAAAAAGGTTGGAGTTTTTATTGAGAGTATAATAGTGTAATTTACGGGAGGGGTAATTGATGATTGAAGGTGTAATTAAGGGAGGTAATTGGTGATTATGTAATTGAAAGAGTAATGGGGAAGTTGTAACTGGGGTAATGGTGCAATTTTGGTGTTAAGGCTGATTAAGGGGGTGATGTAATTGGGGGTATGTAATGTTAATAACTTAGTCATCCTCATACAATTAGGGATGTTGAGTAAAACTGTGATCCAGATGGTCAATGATGACCTAATTAATATTTGACGTCATCAGATCCCGAGGCTTACAGCATTGACCTACTGGGATTCGTCCAAGAAGCTGTTTTTATGAAAGACTTCCAACATCCCAACGTCCTTGGTCTGGTCGGCCTTGCTGAGAAAGAGGCAGGAGTTCCTTACGTCATATTGCCTTTTATGGAGAAGGGTGACCTACTGACCTATGTTCGAGACACTGCTGTGGTATGTTGGTAACACCGCAGTCAAACGTTACTAAAATGTGTTAGACGTCCGCTCACAACTTTAACTTTAATTATAATATCTTATCTTAGTTTATGTTAATAAACTCTACGTGAGATTTTTAAAGAAAAATAGATTTTTAGCGCATTTTCGAGAAGTCGAATGCGCTATTGCACCCGTTTTGTCCGTCCGTCTGTCATCACCTTTGATCACAGCATCCATAAGTCCTAGACCCATGATGTATATATGTTTTTTGTATGTCCTGACCTGCCATTTGTGCATCAACACTCAGTTACTCGATCCGTTAAAAAACCCCGTTAAAACTACCAAGAAACTTTGCGAATCGAGAGGTAACACTGGCGCAGGGAACGGCCGCCATTGCCGGAAGTCGAATACATCATTTATCAAGCATTCAAGAGTGGTGCGAAGGCGTGCAAAAGAATTAGTTGGTTTTTTTTTTTTTTTTTTTTTTTTTTTTTTGTTGACGTAATTAGAATATGTGTAAAAGTTTAGAGAGTTTTACGTCATCATTTGTGGTGACTTGTAGTTAGATTAAAGAGAAAATAAATTTTTTTAAAATGTAAAGAAATGACTTTTAAATTAAAAAAATGTCAGGTATATTCATTACAAAAGAAATTTCATAAAAATATGTCTAAAATCTAAACACAATTACTGATAACTACATAATGCTGATATCTAAAATAAGTACTGATACATAATACGAAAATGCGCTAACACGTCCTGAGTTCCAAAAGGGACCAGGCTTAACATGATTTTTTTCTTTTATAAATATATTTCATAGCGTCCGGAGTTTATACGCAAACATAAAAGCAGAAATGTTAAATAAGCGTCTTGTCGACGTACCTGATTATGTTTTTTTTTTTTTATTTCAGCTCATTGGGTTTCTTATAATCATCTCTTATCATTAGGCTGCTAATAGTTTTTCTCCGTATTACTCTGCATATAATCTCTCAGATCATTAGGGTGTATCTTGAAATAATCCTCTTCGCAACATGGAATTTGTGGAGGTGTACATCTAACGCTGTCCTCAGATATGTTTGCATGGCACAACGCAATATCAAAAATAAAAATTTAATGCAAAACTTAAAAAAAAAAAAAAAACTTCACCTATTTCCCTCCTCCTCCATGTGCCCCAAATCATGTAACGAATAACCAGGTTGTTTAAATGGCATCAATGTTTTCCCAGACACTAACGCTCTATGACGTCATCAAGTTTGGTGCTGACATAGCTAACGGTATGGCCTATCTGAGTTCCCTCAAGTTTGTCCACAGGGACCTGGCAGCCAGAAATTGCATGTAAGTCACAAAATGTATGCCAGTTAAAACTGCAACTAAAACATCTGGCATTTTTACCGGCATAGATGTGTATGATTAAGTTGTTGAAAATAATTCAGAGACGATTAATAACATTTACAGTTACAATCATGTTCTGTATAGAAATAAAGATGGAATAAAAACACGCTTAAGGTATGCAAACCTTTAAAAAATATGATAAATAGTTTTCAAGTTATTTATGGTGTCACGGATGACCAATTTGCCCTTGTAACTTGTTGTTGTGAGTTGCGCACGGTGGTGTGTTTGATGTTTGCTTTTGTGGTATTTAAAGTTATTGGTTAGTGGTGCGAAAGCGTGCAAAGTGATTGTGTTGTTGACGTCATTTGGATATGTGTAGAAGTTTGGAGAGTTTTGTGTGTTCGTTGTGGTGGAGAGGATTAACGCCATTAAAAGTTGTTGTTTTTCTAGCAGTGTCTTTATTTCTTGTGTAACGGTAATTGTATGAATCTTGGAGCAACCAGTCAAGATATAAGTATTAGGACGCTTGTGACATTTCTGGGGGCTCAGTCCGGGATTACACGGAATACATAGACACTGCTGAAACAACGAGAATGCCAGTCAATACTCTGGAGGAGATATTAGCACTGGTGGATGCCCTTCAACTGAGAGGTGAAGAAAGGAGAGAGTACATAGAGAAAGAGGTACAAAGAGCGAGAGATTATGAGAGAGAGATGGCGGATAGGGCAGCCGAGAGAGAAATGGTGGATAGGGCAGCCGAAAGAGAGGCGGCTGAGAGGGCGGCTGAGATTGCGGCCGAGAGAGAGAGATGGCTGACAGGGCGGCCGAGAGAGAGATGGCGGATAAGGCGGCCGAGAGAGAAATGGCGGATAGGGTGGCCGAGAGAGCAGCCATGTTAGAGGTCAAGAGATTAGAGGCTGCCAATGGAGGGAATACGAATGGGACAGATAACAGGCCCAGGCAGCCCAAGGTTCCACCATTTATAGATGGTGTTGATCAGCTTGATGGATACATTACAAGGTTTGAAACTTTCGCTAGAACCAGTAAATGGCCGGAAAGCGACTGGGCGTGGTCATTGGGTGCGCTTGGAGGCGTACTCCAGAATGCCTTACGAGGACGCATTGGTTTATGTAAAGGTGAAAGAAGTGCTCCTAAAAAGGTACAATCTCACAGAGGAGGGGTATCGAGACTTATTTAGAAAGAGCAGGCCTCAGGCAGATTAGTCACAATCCATCTTTATAGGAAGAATCAAGGGCTATTTGTGGAAATGGATTAGCCTATCGGGAATTTACAAAACATTTGACTGTCTTAGAGACCTCATAAAGAAAGAACAATTCGTGAATGTGTGTTCTGAGGATCTGACAATACATTTAAAAGAGCGAGGTATAGACAGCCTGGAGGAAAGTGATAGAGTTGCAGAATTGTTCCTGGAAGCAAGGAAAAGAAGCTTCGTTTATGGCTCTGGTGCAATGCAAAGTGGCAACGGTAATGACCTGAATGGGAGAAAAGGTGAAGTGCAACGGACCGAATTAAGTCAGAGAAAATAGCAAAATGTGGCTGAAGGAAGTTCCAGACCGGACGTGAGTTGCTTCGTGTGTCACAGGGTTGGGCACATAGCACGCTATTGTCCCAATACAAGGGAGGCCGGAAACACGAATGCAAAGAGAGTTGCGACGACGCGTGTTCTTGAGCGTAAACGGTCAAAGGGCAAACGCCTGTGGGATAAGAGCCTAAACGCATCTGTTGGAGGAGAAAATGTTGGCCAATCCGTGAATGTCAGAGGTGGAGAATTAGCAAGAGGTGGTGACTGCAAAGAAGCTGGAGCAGGAAAGTTGGAGATGGTAGATGGGTTCGTAGGAACAAATAAAGTTGAAGTATTGAGAGACACAGGAAGCGAAGTAGTGGTGGTCAAAAGAAGGTACGTGAGAGAGGACCAATTAACTGGCGAAACAGAGCTGATCAGAATGTTAGATAACAGGGTTATCAGAGGGAAAAAGGCGATGATAGACATAACGACACCATACCTGAGTGGAATAGTGGAGGCGGTATGTGTGGAGAATTCTATAGTGGACTTGATTGTGGGTAATGTGTTTGGAGCAAGGACCGATGAAAACATGGACAGGGTGGCGATAGTGACAACGCGAGCTCAAAGAAAAAGAGAATGTCCTACTGCCCAAAGTAGTATCGCCAGGGATTGTTACAGGGAAGGAGTCGGGCCCATTCGCTCGGCTGGAGATAGACTTGTTCGAAACAGTGGGCCACATCGATGGTATGCTGACAGAGAGCGTGGTGAGGGGAAGGTGAATTGCGGTTGTGAAAATCGGAGGAGTAGAAACGTCAGCATGAGTGGAGGAGTTTGTTACAAGTGTGGTAGGCCCGGTCATTGGGCCAGAGACTGTCGCAGTGGCCAAGGTGGTGGTGCGGGGAGCTTTAGCGGGCGAGATCGTGGTGGTGCTCGCATGGACTTTAGAAATAGGAGAGGAGCCGGTGAGGATAAATGCTACAAATGTAACAGACCTGGTCATTTTGCCATAGACTGTGAAAGGGGCATTGATACAAGTGCTCGTTGTAACTGCAACAGCCCTGTGTATGTTTAGCGTGACCATCCTGAAGTACTTTAACACGGCTCGTTTTGCGCGGGCAAGGATTCTGAGAATAGTGCCTGTTCCTGTTGAGAGTCACGTTCTTACAGGTGCACAGTCATCCCTAGATCAAATAAAGTTCTATATATTGAGACATTGACTCTAAAGAATATTATGTTCATGTTGATTTTTGTGGGATTACCCTGTTAATATAATAATATTTTGAGTTGTTATAAGTCATAATTTATTGGGTTTGAAATATATACTGATTTGTATGTAAATGCTTTGTCGATATATTGGAGAGCAATATTAATAGTTACTGTATTTAAGAGGAAATGGTAGTAGTGTTAAGGGATATTTGAAAGTATATATCCATAGAATATATTAAGAAGTAATCATAGTAATGAGTAAACTTGAAAATTGGTCATTTGAGATTGTGGAAATTTGTCGACCTCGAAAAATTTCTGGAAAGGGGGGCATGTGTCACGGATGACCAATTTGCCCTTGTAACTTGTTGTGAGTTGCGCACGGTGGTGTGTTTGATGTTTGCTTTTGTGGTATTTAAAGTTATTGGTTAGTGGTGCGAAAGCGTGCAAAGTGATTGTGCTGTTGACGTCATTTGGATATGTGTAGAAGTTTGGAGAGTTTGGTGTGTTCGTTGTGGTGGAAAGGAGAAAAGCCATTAAAAGTTGTTGTTTTTCTAGCAGTGTCTTTATTTCTTGTGTAACGGTAATTGTATGAATCTTGAAGCAAGCAGTCAAGATATAAGTATTAGGACGCTTGTGACATATGTTTTATGTCAATCTATTCCAGTATAGAGAAATATAGTGCACTATTTTAAGGTCCATTTGAAAACTTGTATCTTGACTTTATGAGCAAAAAAGAATGTGAAAAAATGTGATATATAAAATGCCAAAATAAAATAATTTTAAAAAAAAAAAAACTTTTCGGTTTTAACAAATTATCACCCTCCATGTATAATTTATTTTACTAAATAGCCCCTTAACTTAAACTTTTTTAAAAATGATATTTTTAAAAAAAAAACTAAAACTAATGAGTCTTCCATTCTTGCAGGTTAGACAGTAATCACTGTGTGAAAGTCGCCGACTTTGGTCTGTGCCGTGACATCTATGAGAAGGGTTACTACACCAGTGACAATAAGAAGAAACTACCCATTCGGTGGATGGCGTTAGAGAGTATTGATCACGGAGCCTACAGCACAAAGTCGGATGTTGTAAGATTCAAAACCTTTGTGCAAATTTTATATGTGACAAAGTCGAAATCATTTTCTTTTTCATAGATTTATATTGTGTCATTGCTTAAATTTCAATCTGCGATGAAGCTTTTAAATAAAATACAAGATACGCAAACGTCTTGTGTGATCAAAAGAATGAATTAAATGTTATTTTTTAAATTGGCTAATATAAAAGTAGACGTTTCGACAAATGACTCCATCAGTAGATCTACCAGAAACTAAAATGTGTGTAAAAATTATATTTTCATAATCAAGATATTCTATATCGTAGAACAATAATAATTCAGGAAAGATTTTAAAAAATAAAAGAAGAAAAAATAATCCAGGATTTAAATTGAAATGCTTCCTTTTCTTATATCATGTGTCATCTGTGTTTGTTTTTTAAAATGTTATTTCTTATTTCTTAGTTTCCCAACATAAAAGTATTTTTAATTACAGCAGGTCGTGTGTCTTGTGATTTCTTTGGTATCGTGTTTAAATATATTTCAGTGGTCCCTTAATGTTGTGATATCATTGGCCCCATGTTAGCTTATATTTTAGTGGTCCCTTGATGTTGTGATAATATTGGCCCCATGTTTGCTTATATTTCAGTGGTCCCTTGATGTTGTGATAATATTGGCCCCATGTTTGCTTTTATTTCAGTGGTCCCTTGATGTTGTAATAATATTGGCCCCATGTTTGCTTTTATTTCAGTGGTCCCTTTATGTTGTGATTACATAGGCCCCATGTTTGGTATTATTTCATTGGTCATTTGGTGTTTTGATTTCACTGTGCCCATGTTTACTTTTAATTCAGTGGTTCTTGGTGTTGTGATATTATAACCCCCCTTTAAAATTTTATTTCAGTGGTCCCTTGGTGTTATTATTTCATTGGCCCCATGTTAACTTTTATTTCAGTGGTACCTTCATGTGATTTCATTGGCCCCATGTTGACTTTTATTTAATAATAATAATAATAATAATAAAATGATGATTTATATAGCGCTGTATCCCAGCAAGGAGCCAGGCTCACAGTGCTTTACATGGAAACAAAAATACATATATAAATAAAAAGAAACATCCATAGCATATTAACTACATAAATAACAATACGGTATACTCAATACATCAGCTACGCTAATCAATTACAGAAATGTGGTTTTATTATTTTTGAAAATAAATTTTAAAAAGATGTGTCTTAAGTGCAGTCTTAAATGACTGGTGTTGTGATTTCATTGGTCCCATTTTTACTTTTATTTCAGTGGTCCCTTGGTGTTGTCCTGTGGGAGATGTTGACCCGTGGTCTGACTCCTTACCCTGGTGTAGACGGTTGGGACGTTGTGAACTTCTTACGTCGACGGCGTCTACCACCTCCGTACTTCTGTCCAGAATCTTTGTAAGAACTGAATTTTATTTCTTATCAATTTTTTTTCCCATAATCAAATTCATCTCTGACTCTTTTAACTATTTTTAGATAACTCAGGACGTTTTGTTCACATTAATTTTTAACGGTGATTTATACATTACTTTTTCTTCATAAACGAAAATTACTGGAAAATTAATGGAATAAGTTTGCAATAAAATAAAGCTGGAAAAATATAATGTTTATTATATATCAATTACATGAAAATTTGGGGCCCTTTACTTTGAAGCGATTGGGTAATAACTCCTTAAGATTCTTGAAAAGTCCATTACTGGTAAGCGTTATTTTTTGTTGTTGTTGCTTTGTTTGTTTGTTTCTTTGTTTTTGCTGTTTGTTTGTTATTGTTGTTGTTATTTTTTTATTGGGGAACTCATCCTCCAAATATCTATCTGTTATTCTCTATTTATATTATTTGTAGAAACATCTGTTGTTGTTTTTTTTAAATCAAAATCTGATTTTTCCAGGAGATTAAAATATGATATCGATATTAATGCATGTAACAATTTGACTCCGATACACCTTTCTATCCTCAGATACAGTCTCATGATGCAGTGTTGGGCTAAGGATCCCAACCAGAGACCAGATTTCAGCACCCTACAAAATGATCTGTTGCAGCTCATTGAACCAGGCCCTGAACCTTCTCCAAGCGCGAAGTCCAAATTTGAAATCGTACCCAACTTGTACACTGATTTGCCCTCGGGCGTGAACAAAATGTCCGTCGAAATCAAAAAGAGATCTGAGTCTTTAGAAACCATAGATGAAACGAGGGAATCCATATCATCCCCGACATCGCTAAGAAAAGATTCAACGCCAAGAGACTTAATGTGGAACGGAATTCAGACGGAGCTCAGCGAGAAATTAAAAAAATCAAAGCTAAAAAAACCTAAGAAACCAGAATCGACTTCTCCGGAGGATTCGACTAAAGCTCAAGGGGAAAACGCCAAGTCTGTAACTTGGACAGAGACGCCTGACGACAGCCCATCGTCGGTGCGACGTTCTAAAGTTGTCAGAAACGTCACCATCACCATACCAGAGAGCTATTCCGACAGAGGCGTCAGCAAGTCAGCCATGGGCGTGTACGTCAAGCTTGTGGGCAACTACGAGCCGCCCCGGAAGTTCTCGAGCCCGTTCCGCAGGCTGACGAAGGGTCACGCGAGCAGGGCGTCGGATAAGGTGAAACAGGACGCCAAGGGAAGACAATCTGACCAGTCAAGAACTGCCACCCCACAGGCAATGGACTCGCCCGTTGTGTCACGTGACAAACCAGCCAACCCCACAGTGGTCATGGACCCCAGCGGAGGCGCGTATTTCGAGCTGGAGCCCCTCAAGTCTCACAGGACAAGTTCAGCCTCGGACGACGCCAGTGAGTCGGGTCGGTCATCTTACACGATGAGAACCTCTGGGTCAATGGGATCGATGTTGGACACTACCCATCCGGGATCTTCGTTCATGAACGCCACTGGCATCAGCAGCGGCGCGGGCTCGTTCCTTTCGCTGGCGCATCCCAACGGGAAACCGTCTCGATGCTCGAGCCAAAATAACATGTCCACACATGAGGTGACAAGTTTGTAGCACGCCTTTGACGTTGAAATAGTATGTAATATAATAGTACTGTTCCAGAATGTTCCAGGTTAAAAATAATTTATTATGATCGACAGAAAAATGAAAGCCGTTGTTGATTCATTCTTAATTAAACTAATTAAAGACGACAGAATAAACATGGACTCAACATTAGTTTACATTATACGTAATTTATACTACAATGTTTTAATAATAAGTTATGGCTTTAAGACCTCTTGTTTTGTCTGGTGAACAATTACTATGTCCCTTGACACCTTGACTTTGTGTGGTGGATATATTGTGCTAAAATATTTTAATGATATGGTGGTAGACATGTGTGTCCTTCTAAATATTGTTGCTGATTGATTCTTACATGTTATTTGTACTTTTTGCTTGATTTATTTAATGGGTGGTAGAGTCTTTCATCTCAACATTGATCTCCCCTTATTAGTGTCCGAATTTGTTGAAATGTGTTTGCAACGAAATGTGATATGGTGAGTGATGGAGCGTGTTTTGTCGGCGCCAGGGGCTATGCGAGCATGATGCCCCCATTGTGTCCTTTGGGACTGTTGGCTGTCCGTTTAATCTTGATGACCTTGACAGGCGTCAGGTTTTTATTTTATTACCCATTGTTCACTCCCCTCCCCCCCCCCCGCCACCAATATTTTATTGCATCAGGAACACAGGCTCCAGCGGCTATGCTACAGAATAGTGTCATTTGGGTGTTAAACAATTCATTCATGGATTATTCGTTACAAATTTTCATCTATTAAAATTAATTTGATCGATTAAAATTCTATTAAAAATTAAGAAGATGTTTCTAATATTTTGTTTCCACTTTATTAATAATTTATATTTTTGTTATTTGAAAACTTTTCTCTCGTATTATTATTGTTATTTAGACGTGCACACGTAAATAAAATGCATTTCTTCTTTATTTCTTGCATAGCTGAACGAATTGAATATGTTCCGTCACAAAATTTGGAAGTTCGTGACTTAACCAACTTTGAGGATTAATGAATCGCGACTAAATGGGATCTACACATATCTGCTATAAAAATGTATTTAATCGAAATTAATGGAGTAATCGATGAAATGTTTTCCCGATTAAACGAACAATAAAATCTTAATCAGTACCAACGCTGGTGTTTGCTAAATCGTATTACATTGCAAGTGGGTACTGGTCCTTGAGGTGGTCATTGTTGAGAAGTTATCATTTACTTTCCAGTACTGAGCCTAGAATGTTTTTATTGTTTATGTAACGAAATTATATGCGCGCCTATAGAAGGGCTAATTAACTTACATGAAAGTTTGGATTTTTAATTTTTTTAGCATAGATAGCATGCAAGCATAAAAAGAAGATAGGAAAAAATGAGACCTCGTGGTCGTAGGGAGTTCCACCTCCTCTCCAGGTCAGAGTTGAACTTATTAGCGATAGTCATTCATCAAAAATGTTATTGTGACCTTAACGTGGGCTAAATCCCACGCCCCTCAGCTTGTGAGGCAGGCGAGCGCACTATTGGCTTTGCTACCCAGTCTTAATCTTTTTAAGAAGTGCTATTTTACTTTTTATTAGTAAGTTGTCTCCACATGGAGCTAATGAAAGTATACACTAAACACCAAAATTTAGATTTGCTATAATTATACCACCTAATAAAGTAACTTTATCATTGAAACAGTGGTAAAGGCGATGCTCCCATAAATACAATGCATATGATTTCTCCTATCAGCCTTATAATACCGTTGTATTTTTTCCAATGATAATGATCAGGACGCGTGTTAACAAGGATGTTGACTTTATAGGCAACCAGTGAGCTGTTTAAACACTTATACAGCAAACAGCTTTCATTATAAATAATGATTTTTTTATTTATTTTGATTTTATAAATGCCTAATAAAGTATAAAGTATCAACTGACATTTACTTTATTATTGTTATTACATTTTATATAATGTGTTTGTTGTTGTGGTTGTTTCTTTTTAAATAATTGTTTTTAAATATTGCATCGTAAAAAAGCAATGTGCTAAATTACTACACAAAATATTTAATGTGGTTTTACAAACATTGTGTGTTTAGTAAATAGTGTGAACCCATTACAACATCGTTCATTTTTTTAAATACAGTTTAATAAGACACTTAACAATCACTCAAGTTATTTATGACACGATAAGTGTAGCACAAATATGTAATGTATCCTGTTGATGCGTACATGAGCAAGCGCACGACGGGGCTGAAGTAGCGAATGACTGTGCAGTGTTGAAAATTGTAACACAAGTGAGTTTATTGGGTAAGTGAGAACATGATACGGTCAGAATGCAGTTAGCTCAATCTACTCAGGATGGAATCGAACACACCTACCGCCAACTTCAACAAACTGTCTGTTTTTTACATTTTCAATCTCTGTAGCTGCGCTTCTTAAATGGGCCACCGATTCATTTAACCGAAGAATGCAGTCTAATTAATATGATTTCAGCGCCTTTTAAGACTGGTGACCTATATCATTTAATCAGTCTACTAATGCAGTTTAAAACCTCCACCAATCAGACTTATAAGATGGTTAGGCTAAAGGCATCTCTACGGTCAGTGCAAGGGTTAACAGTGGTTTGCAAGTCACGTTGACCATGGCTGTGATTACAGGAGTTGGAAGATTGCCGGCTGACCAATACGAGCTGGCCATTATGTTATTCAAGATGGTCAGCCACCGATAATGTAATAAGAATTATATTTCAAAGCTTTCATAGAGTATCTTGATGTGAGATGCTTTAAAAGAAATTACAAGTTAACAATCGAACTTTTTTTGTTACTGTGTGTATCTTCTTGTGTATAAATTACTTAGATATACTATACGTACTAAAACCTGACAAAACTGTTTTGATATTACAAAAGGCCGAAAATACTTTAAATGAAATTAGATTTTAAAAACACCATGAGCTGATTACCTTAATATCCATTCCTCTTATTCAAAATAAAGGCTGAAAAAAAAAAACAGTCACCGATGATAAGTGGACTGGCACTCAACTAACATGTGCAATAATGGCTGCAATGATGATACACCCACCACTAGAGGTTACATATTACTTCCTGATTTCAAATTTTAAAGGCTTATTTGAATCACGACACAAAATAACACGTCACGACAGCATGGACGCTGAAAATGTCTCTGATATATGCGGGGTTTCCTTCTGAGAGTTTTTAACTAATGAATTGGAGATAATTATTTCAGAACAAATTATAAGTAGGTATTCATTACATGTATTTTATGTTTTTATTACTGCTTAGGCAAAGACATTGTAAGGTCTATGAGCAGAAGTTTGCAAGAGACAATCGTGTATTTCATCTGGGATTTCTAAAAGAAATGTGTAATAATTATCGAAAAAAGATCGTTAAAGAAAAAAAAACAATCGGATTTTTAAAAAATGAACAAATCTATTTTTGACGATAATTTAAAGTTTTTATATAAAAATGAAGGGAATGTTTATTTTTTAAATTATTGTCTAAATGAAAGAAAATTTTATTTTCGATTTTCAGACAAAATAGTTGAAAATCTTTACTATCGATATTTTTAAAAATTTTATCTGGATCTCAAATATTATTTTTTGCACCCATCTAATTGGAGAGACAGACAGTGAGTGACACAGTTTAAACTATTGCTTAAAATGTGAGTAGAGTTTGAAATAACATTAGTAAGTTCGAATTTCAAGCTAATATTCTCGATGTTGTTGACCACACTGCATTACATCTATCAATAGTATGGCCTGGGATTTTAAAACCATCCCCCCCCTACCGCCAGTTTTGTTCTCGTTAGGTCTTTACATGTGTAGCTATGGAGAGAGGAGTTGTTTTTGTTGTGTTTTTTTTTTTTGTCGATACTATTCCCCAAGAGACCACACAAACCTCCCAACTGGGTATACACATTTAAACATTGACCACTGAGCGTATGGAGTTCGATTATAAAAATTATATACCGACTGCTTAAGATAATCAGCTCATGTTCAATATTAGACCACGCATGATGAACAATGGACATTACACAAATGAGTTGAACATTGGACAAGTGATGTTCATTGGTATAACAATAACGTTAAACACATACATAAGAGTGCCTGTATTCACTGTTGCTATCGGGCACATACCTATTAACATAGAGTCCTACCACTTGAACTCTCATCGAAACACTGCAGACATTAGGAATGTTCGTCTCAATCTTGAGGATGTTTAAAATTAAATTTCTCTTCAAACGTTCTTTGTCCTCAGGGCATAGCATTTCTAGCACTTCAACACGTCACATCTTAAACGTAATGTTGCTACTTTTAATTAAAGATTTCATTGTTATTTTAAACATTTTAACACGTATAAGCCGTAACAATGTGTTAGCAAAATATTTATTGTAGCATAGTTATTGTACACAAGTTTTAGTCTACGTCAATCTCACTAATCTCATATTAACTTTGTTTACAACTATTACGCTTAGAGAGGGGATAATGGGGAAATCCATGTGACTTATTACTATCGTTATATTGCTGATCCAACTTAATATTTTAATTTTTATACATAATTCACGTTAACGACCATGGGCATATGGGCATGACGAATGACCCCAACTGGGGTCAAAAGATCGCAGAGGGCAAGCGTTTGGGGATGAAAAGAAAAAAGTGAAGGGGGTGTGGCAACAATGCTTCTTGCGTTCAGTTGCGTTGTTTCTCCACAGAACAACATATGATTCGAAGAGTAATGGTTATCACGACAACCTTGCACGCGGAAAGTCCTGAGTTCAATTCCTTGATAAAACAATTTTAAAACAAAATTAAATATTTTTATGCATGTTCTTTTCTCCATTTTTTGCGAAGATGATGGTAGTAAAGGGTGGGGGCTAATAACAACAACCACTGTGCATGTGTCTCCTCGTTTACTCGCTTTTTTTTCATTTCTTCGAGCTACTGTTTGTGTTCGTTCTCTCACCCCCCCCCACCCCTTTCTTTGTCTTATCTGTGATGAGCATGTCTGCGGCGCATACTAGGCTGCGGGTCATCTTGTGTTTTTATAATACATTATCGTTCTTAAATTATGTCAGACATAACATGCTATAAAATTGCCAGCTTTTAAAAAAAAAAATACGCAATGGAAACAACTTCCAATCTCTGTAAAGTTATTTGACAAGCATCATTTTGATTAGTGCATGTAACGGGAATGTGAATTTATTTATTTTTCTATCAACGTTTTTTTTTTCTTTGACTAACAGAGACGCCGAATTACAAACAGGCTTCCAAGAAATTGTTGTTATGAGTTTCAATAAAACTGTTTTTAAATTCCTTATATAAACTTCACCGCAGGTTCTGTCTTGGTCCGTCTGCCTGGCGGAAAAAACAAAAGTCAAAAATGGCAAACTTTCCGTGATGCTATCGAGCTGAAATGTCGCACATAGACTCGTGTCACCTAACAATGAATTGTATGAAAATTTCAGATCGATTGAATGCACTGTAATTAAATCAATGCACTTTTAGTTTATCTCTATATGAATGTATGGTAGCCGTCTGTTGTTGACATTCACGTGTTTGATGGAGTTAAGTCTCGCCATGGGTGACCACACCTCCATCCCCACTCCTTCCATTTTACACCAAGAGAGTTCTGTCACAGTCAGTCTGTAAATGTTTGTTGTCGCGCAGTGCATATTGTTTAGAATATTATCAATACGTTTAGTTCTGTCACATATATAAGGGCTTTATGGTGAACAATTGTGTTTTTACGGGTTGCTTTTATTTCCATTACAGCTCGCAGTGTTTCAAAGTGATTTCCGTGGTTCTAGCTGGGGTTCTATGTTAACAAATCATGCATTTTTGTGCTACAAACACCAAACCTGGCACAGATGTTCAGTTTTGTATGCTGAATAAAATGTGATACAGAGCCACGGCAAAATTTTGATCAGTTTCTATTTATAGTAACATTAAAAATGGCAGCTTAAAGAAATTCATGTAAGGGGGACAAACTGATAATTTTTAAGCTACAAACACCAAACCTGGCACAGATGTTCATTTTTGTATGCTGAATAAAATGTGATACAGAGCCACGACAAAATTTTGATCAGTTTCTATTTATAGTAACATTAAAAATGGCAGCTTAAAGAAATTCATGTAAGGGGGACAAACTGATAATTTTTAAGCTACAAACACCAAACCTAGCACACATGTACAGTTTTTTATGCTAAATAAAATGTGATAAAGGGCCACAGCAAAATTTTGATCAGTTTCTATTTATAGTAACATTAAAAATGACCGTTTAAATAAATTCACGAAAGGGGGACAAACTGATAATTTTTAAGCAACAAACACCAAACCTAGCACACATGTTCAGTTTATAATGCAAATCAAAATGTGAGACAGAAAATGCACAAGTTTGTTAAGTTTCTATTTTTATTTACATAAAAATGGCCACAAAAGTAAATTTTGAGTATGATGATAAATTGTTTACATTTTTGAATCTGGTTCAATTTGTGTTAGATGCTTGAACTGGATGTTGTACTGAAAAGTCGGCTCCACAGACACAGCTGCATAAAGCAGGGCATTTTAATCCGGCCTTGTTGCACTTACAACGCTTGGATCTGCATTCTTTTTTACAAGCACATTTCAACATTTCACGACAAGTCATAGATGCTTGTGGCTAAACAGTCCAAAAAAGCTACCATTGTCTGTCCATTAACTGCCAACCCTAATCACTTGTATCAGGAAGCACTGGTTGTCGTTCATGTGCCTGGCTCAAATATGGCCTGCATGGTAAATTGCCCGTTTGCAGTGCTGAAACAAGGCCTCACTAGTTGGAGGAATGTTTTCAATTTGGCGGCCAGTCTTTGTAAACATGTATTTCCTGGCACTGTTGACATCATGGCAGTTGCTACCTCTGTCATACAAAAGCGTCACAAAACGCTCCAGAACTGTCATGTCCTTAGCTGTTAGTTCAAATGGAACACAACACAGATTTTGAAATGTGGCTGTAACATGGTCGCATTTGCTCCAGACCTCCCAAGCTGTCTTCTAGCCGATACCATTAAAACAGCTGACGGTGTCACAACCGGTAAAACTGTGAAACAAAGGCAGACACTGGGCTCTGGCAACACCTGAAACTGTGCTTATGTCATGAGCTGCAATGTATCGGTAGTCTTTTCCTGTACCCATGGCAATCCATAATTCCAGGTGAGGGTGGCGAGTCATGGCAGCCACAGAAAGAACCACCACATCTGCGTCGACAGTGCGAATCAGAATCCTGCTACAATGTTTCCTCAACACCATCTCCATCATCCAGTCTAGTTAAAAAGCCAGGTGACAGTGCACCACATTCACCAAACTTAGTCAGATTTTCAGCCAAAGTCACATATGTAGATCCTTGATTTGTTTGTCTGGCATTAGTGGGACACTGTAATTTTTCTTTGGTATTACTCTGACAAAGCGCACACATACTAGCAGCATCTTGGTTTTCATGGCTTACATTATGACTATCCATGGCTGAATAAAAAGTGGCTGCATAATCTAAAAGAAAGAGAAAAATAAATGTTTAAACAATTTCAAAAATCTCATAGACAGCAATCCAAAATTTATACTAAAGTTTAGATGCTATGACTCATGACGAATGATAATGAAATAGGTAGATTTAATGCATGCATAAATCTGACCTTATATTAAGGTATATAAAGTTAACAAAGATGGAGCACCTAAAAGGCCTAACAGCCTGTACATCAACAAGCTACTACTACTACTACTACTACTACTACTACTACTACTACTACTACTACTACTACTCCTACTTCTACTACTACTACTACTACTACTACTACTACTGCTACTACTACTACTACTACTACTACTAATACTACTACACTACTACTATTAAAGTTTAAGTATTATTTTTAATTTATTATTACTATTATGATTATCACTACCAGTTTGTTGGGTTTTTTTAATGTGATTACTGATCCAATATAAATTATCCGCATTCTATATTATATTATCATTATCTAACAAAAATGAATAAACGCACTTTGCAGCAAAATAAAAGCTAGTACTTACCCAAATCAATAAATCTTCGCCTTTTCGGAGTTTCCTAAGATACTTTCACTTTCTGTTTGTGTTCGGCCATCTTGTGATTCAGTTTGTGCCGCACTGTACTCTCGCACTGAAGGCTTTATTTTAATTCTTAAAGTATGTGTATTCGGTAACCAATAAAATAATAAAATAAGAAAAAAAATATATTAATTTTGCTATAAAAAAGGAATTTTTTTCTATGTTTACTGCTTTAGAAAACGTGTTGCAATATTTGAGTTGGAAATAAGTAAATTCCTACGCGTCTGCAAATAATCCCTACGCTTTATGATAGCATACGTTAAAAAAACAAAGGTTTGTTTTGGCTCTGTTTCTAAGTTTAAAATATTATTATTTGTGAACACATTTTAACTCATGTCATGTTTGTAGCATGATGATGCACGATCTATATTTATAAATGCAACATAGAACCCTAGCTATTCGCTCTAAAATGTTGTTCTCATTTGTTATTGTTTCTAGGCTGAATTAATGTTTTAATTTTAAATAAATTTTAAATAAAAATTTTTGTTTGCTTGTGATTTTACGCATGCGCATATTTCTAATAATTTAACTCAGTCAATATAATGTTTTGGGGGGCGCGGTTGTCTAAGATGTAGCGAGCTGGACTACCGAACCACTGCAAGAACACGCGTCGCGAGTTCGAACCGCGGATCTGGCAAAGCCCCCCGGCATTATGCTAACCACACAATCCCATGCTCGCTAGTGGTCAATGAAACTTGTGAACGCTACTTCCTTTGCTCCCATAGACCTTCATGGTCTGTAAGGGATATTTTTTTTCAATTCAATGTTTTAATCAACACTTGTGATTCATTTTTGCAAAATAAAATGTTAGTATTTATTAACCTATTTAGAAATGTAGTTAACTCCCTCGCTACAGTTTATCATTAAAATATATTCACAAAACTCTCGCTTCTTTCAAAGGAGAAAGTAATAGATCATGGATTCTTGGAAAATAATTTAGCGTTTGGATGGAAATTGAGAATTAGCAGGATTGTTATTACGGTCGCTGGTGGCCGAACGTCATGTTAGGTAAGT
Source organism: Radix auricularia (assembly GCA_002072015.1). Lineage (NCBI taxonomy): Eukaryota > Metazoa > Mollusca > Gastropoda > Lymnaeidae > Radix > Radix auricularia. The sequence continues at coordinate 389,363 of MUZC01001187.1, read as the reverse complement.
GTACAAAGTATGTAATGTTATCTCAAGTGTAGGTTAATCCATGTAACATTTCACTTCCTATTTGGGGCCGTCCGCAAAGTTCGTGACTCTATTTCTGACAATTTTTGACCCCTTTACCCCCACATCAAAAACTGTCACAATCTCG
>MUZC01001187.1:372084-389178 GCA_002072015.1 Radix auricularia | reverse complement strand
CCCAAAGTACGTCACACTTTCGAATTTCTTTTAATGAACAACTAATTAAAATATTTAATTTAATATTTAATACTTAAAATACACTTCACCATTTAACGCTAAAAATATATAAATTTCCACTTAAAAGTAGGGATTAATTAGATTCAAAATTTTACAGAATTTACAAAGTGAAATGCGGCGGAGCCGGGAACAGATTTGTTAAAATTGCCGGATTCCAGATTTGTCGAAATCATTATGAATGAAAATAAAGTAGCTCTCTACCACCCTGCCGGATTTACGGAGTGAAATCCTGCCGGAGCCAAAGACGGAGCAAGATTTGTAAAAAAAAAAAATAGCCGAATTCAGGATTTGACGAAGCTGGGGCCGAAGTCTGGTACACCCCTACCCCCTACTGAAAAGAACTATCAGGTTATTAAAATGCCTTTAATAGTAGAATAGTTAATTGTCAACAGCTGTCTTAGTTATTCAATGAAACAGTAACTCAATCTTGATAGAATGCAAACAAAAATTCCAAAATTTAGACTTGACAATTAAATAATACACATCATTTATCTGCTACCTTTTTATTTATAATGGGTTAGGTCGAGTGTTAGATAATCTTCCGATTATCCAATCTATTAACACCGGATAAGAACTAGATTAGCTAAACTTGACCTCACCCAGGGATTAAATAACAAAAAGGAAACAAAACAATTGGACTAAAATGGATTAGGTTGACCAATTATGTGACCAGCTCTTGTGCTATATTGAATCTGTTTATTATGATCCTGTGAATTATGTTTAATCCAAAAATATTCACTGGACAACACCATATACCATGGTGATGTGAAGTTTTCATCCTTAGTTACGACTAGCATCAATCTTTCCCCATCATCGTTTCTTGTAAGGATAACTGCAGACAGATCAACTCATCCTCTTCTAGCCACTCAAAATCCTCTGAATGTGCATTTTCTGGTGCGAACATGATTGTCAAACCTTTCCTTATCCTTCGGTACCAGACCTGCTGCATCCAATTCAGATTTATGAACATTCACGAGTTACGCATTTCATGCTATTTCAAATGTTTCACAAACTTTTTGAAAATTATTTTGAAAGCTATTTAAATTCTACTTTAAAAAAATTAAAACTTTAAAAACAAATATTTTTTAAAAAGTAATGTGTAACAGAACATATGGCCGGACCTCCCCCCCCCCCCCCGTTCTGTCACAAACTATCACACTTTCTTACAACCCTCCCAGTTGGAGCGTGATGTACTTTGTGGAATTTGAAGGATTGTTTTAAATTTTTATTTTCTAGGGATTAAAGACCGTGGATTTACGGCGATCATGGAAATAGACACATTGGTCACTATGTTTTGTTACTTTGGGCTTTGCTACAATTTACATATCACTTCCGGATCAAAGGTAAAGTTTTCATTTCATTCTAATAATTTCCTTTTTTAAAACAATCTTCATGGCTTTTTATCAATAATAATATCAGAATTCCCTCTAGAAATATTTTTGGAAACCTTTCAACCTTTCACGGATTTCAGCATTTCTCCCACACATCTTGTTGAAGTCAATATTCTTGTCCAATCGACGAATAAAGGACATGATGGCTGTGATAAATAAGTATTATACGATTCAAAGTTAAGGACATATATTATCTTTAAAAAAGCGCTTTATTAACATCTCTACACGTTATTCTTCATTTCGAAGATTTTTATGGAGGTTATTTGTTTTAGGCCGTCACGTTATTTTTATCGCCACTTGATTAACTCATGAACACTGACCAAACCCAAGGGGGGAATAAAAGACCTAATCAGGGAAGATAATTCACGCTCAGCACTATTTTTAGTTGTTATTGATGATATAACTGAAAACATAAGGGCTGAATTGGATTTATAAAGAATGTAACCTAAACAGACGTAAAAGAGGGGCGTGGTCGTCAAGCGACAGCGTACCGAGAGTCACGGGTTCGAGTCTTGGTATTGTTTTCGTGGCGATGGGCGTCCCTGAGTTCAACCAGCTCAAAATGGGTATCGGACAACATTTGGGGAAGTAAAGGTGGCTGGGCATTGTTATAGCCACATAATTCCCTCGTTCGACGTGGGAATTGAGCAGCCCATAAAAACAAAGTTTTTGACTATGAGTCCCTTAAAAATTAAACAGAAATAAAAGTATTGATTATGTTCAATATAATATGCACAGCGCGACAAACATTTACGGACTGAACGTGACTGACCTTCACTTGCTGTAAAACACGCGGATGTGGTAATCGACGGCTGAAGTGAAATGTTTTGAACCGCGGAAGTCAACTATAGCACTCGACATACGTATAGATAAACTAAAAATTAATTCATTTAAATACGGTACTTTTGATCGATCAGAAATTTTGATACAGTACATTGTTAGGTGATACCAGTGTATGTGCACAATTACAGCTGGATAAGATCACGTGAAGTGGGTCATTTTTAAATCCCTTATATTAAACTCACCAGCGTCTCTTGGTGCGTCCGTCCGTCGAGTCGTCCGTCGAAAAAAACAAATGTAAAAAATGAACAGTTTTCCGTCATGCTATCGAGTTGAAATTTTGCACATGGACTCGTGACACTTAACAATGCATTGTATCAAAATATGAGATCTATCGAATGTACCGTAATATAATAAATGCACCTTTAGTTTATCTATATATAAATAAATGAATGGTAGCCTTCTGTTGTTGACATTCACGTGTTTGCTGGAGTTCAGTCTCGCCAAACTTCCACACCCACCCGTCTTTGTAAATATTTGTCGCGCGGTGCATTTTATTTTGAATATAACCAATACTTTTAGTTCTGTCTCAAATATTAGAGATATATAGTCAAAACTTTGTTTTTACGGGTTTCTTAATTAAATCCCTTATATTAAATTTCAACGGCGGAAAAACAAAGGTAAAAAATGACCCACTTTTCGTCATGCTATCGAGCTGACATTTGCACATAGACTTGTGTCACCTAACAATACATCATATCAAAATTTCAGATCGATCGAATGTACCGTAATATTAATAAAATTGATGCAATTTTACTTTATCTTTATATAAATGTATGTTATCCGTCTGTTGTTGTTGACAGCCACGTGTTTGCTGAGTTCACTCCAACGATCATTGACCACCCCGCACCCCCACCCATTTTAGAGCATTTGGGAGTTAAGTCATTTTCAGTCTGTTTATGTTTGTTTTGAATGTAATCAATACTTAAAGTTCTGTCTTTTTGACTATAAGGGATTTATAATTTTAAAAAACGTTGTTTTTACAGGTAGTTTATTTAAATCCCTTGTATTAGCTTCAAAGCCGGCTCTCTCTCTATCTCTCTATCTCTCTCTCTCTCTCTGTCTAAGTCCGTACGTCGGAACTGCGGAAAAACAAAAGTAAAAAATGATCAATTTCCCGTGATGCTATCGAGTTGAAATTTTGCTCATAGACTCGTGTTACCTAACAATGTATTGTGTCAAAATATGAGATCGATCGAATGTACCGTAATTAAATTAATGCACTTTAAGTTTATCGCAATATAAAGTTATGGTAGCCCACTTTTGTTGACATTCACGTGTTTGCCTGAGTTCGTGTCATCATGGGTGACCACACTCCCACCCCCACCGGTCCCCGTTTTACACCAACATTTCAGTCACGGTCAGTGTGTAAATGTTAATTTGTCGCGTTGTGCATATTATTTTGAATATTATCCATTCTTTTAGTTCTGTCTCATATATAAGGGATTTATAGTCAAAAACTTTTTTTTCATGGGATGTTTTTTTTGTAAATTTTGCTTTTCTCACCCGTTTGCCCGACCAAACACGACAGAGACAGAGAGAGAGAGAGAGACAAGACATAGTCTGAAAGGGGAACTTTAAGAAGAACTTTCAGAAGAATGACTGAATGACTTATAATCAAATTTCGAAGGTTTCCTTATTAATAAAACATGTTTATTTCCAAATCAACTGATTTAGGATTTAAAGCAAAAATTTAACCAAATTTTTGTGAAGTGTAATTACAAAGATAGAGTTTAATTACTTAATAAATGTATTCTACACTTTTTTTAAAAAATCTTGGTAGTGGCTAAATTAAGTTGATTTTTTTTTTTTATCAATATTTTTTAAAGATTTTCAAATCAACCAAAAATTTTTTTTAAAATCACTTTTATGTGTGTTTTTTTTTCTTTCTAAATTATATTCAGACACCAAGAATTAAATCCTTTCAATTTAAACCAAATTTTGGACCAATGTTTGGTGGCACTTTATTAGAAGTCAAAGGACAGAATCTTACCATCAATAACAGAACCAGCATTATTGTCGCTGGTAACAAATGCGACATTGATAACAGAACATTGACTATGAAGTTAGTAAAAAAAAATACTTTATGTGCCTCTTTAAAATAAATATAATTTAATCTTAAATAAGTAAATGGTGTGTCTTAATTGTCATTTTTGAATAATGCTTTGACATTTATTTCTCATTAAAATATGCTATAAGCTATAATATTTGTTTATATTTTCAATTCTCTTAAATAAATGTTTTCTAAATGTGTCAGTAGAAGCATAAAGTTCATAGAGTGCTATACCAGAGAGAATCACAACGAAACCTGTGGTAATGTGGAAGTATGCATAGACGGCATCAGTCAGAGCATCAGTAACGAAACATTCTGCTACAAACCTAATCCTATCATAACTAAACTTGATCCACTCGTTTCTATTCAGAGGTAACTTCTCTTTAAAAAATGTGTTGTTCCTTTTGTAATGTAACAGTTTTAATTGTAAAAAACATTGTGTATTTGCTTAATTAAATGAATAGTATGCATGGCATACTTTTAAACCATGAATTATTTAGTACCACTTACTTAAAGTTCTTTATTTGTCTGGTAAGTTCTTGAGAATCATCGGTATTCCCATGGTTTATGACGTCCAGGTAATCCAAGATTTATCCCTCGTCTTTTTTTAAGGAGAAAAAAAAACGAAATAAACCAGTGTTGCAAACTCCTGGGGAATTTCCCAAAACGTGGGAATTTTTTACCCAAAATTATATAAAAAGGGAATTTATGAGGATTTAGCCTTAAACATGGGAATATTTCAGATTGAAACCTTTTTAAAATTAAATACATGCTTGAATGACGATAAAAAATAATATGATTTGAAACATGCTCATTTTCAAATAATAAATAATTTTTTTCCGGGAAGTGGGGAGGGGGGCTTTGTGACATTATATTTGTTTATTTTTAGCGTGTCTAGGATTTTGATTGCGGATTTAGGTTTTTTTTTCTTTCTTTTTTACATGTTGTCTAGGTTTCTCCCGCGATGTTTGTGACGTCACATTGTTAATTTTTAACGTGTCTCGGTTGTTGTCTTTTTTTTCGGATCTAGGTTTTTTTATGTGTTTGCTTGTTATTTCCACGCTTCGCCAAAAAATTTTAATGCATCTGGGAATTTTTAGAATAATTTGGGAATTTTTTTACTTCTGTCTGGGAAAAGTTTGCATCTAAAGTTCGCAACACTAAAATTAACTCAGTCCTGACCCATCCCACACCCCCGAAGCGAACGAAATTTCCTTTTATGTTTACGTGCCTAAAGTTGTAAATAGTCAGTTCGGCCTAGATTCGATTTGTAATTTGTAAGAGTGGATATTCGTGCATTTATTATAAGTAACATATTTATTAATGGCATGTTATATTATGAATAATTCTCCAAACAATTTTCACAACTGCATGTAACCATGATATATACAGAAATGAAATTACTCTTTTGGGAATAGGTAATTATTTTTGTTGTAAATAAACAATTGTGGTAACGTATCATTTACATTACTTTTTAAAATAAATGCTTCTATTTCTTTTCTTCGCCACAATAATGTTATAAATTATGATTATAATCAATATTCCGTTTAAGATTAGTTGGTTCATGCGTATAATAACAAACTACTGTACAAATTTGCACATCTTACATTTTACTGCAAACACTTTCACACCGAAACACATATATTATCAGGCCGGGTGTCACGAAATAAAGTCTCTCCAAAAAAAACAAGTATTCTCCGGAGAATTTGTTTTAAAATACAGTCTCCGCAGTTAAAATGAATCCTCCCGTTAATTATTGGAAATTTTGTTCAACATGTATTTGTTTTTTGATTATTGGAAATTAAACAACATAAGCTTAGTCACGGGCGTAACAATTTGCGGGTAAAGTGGGCGAATGCCCGAATATACACACTTTTGAAGTAGCTAATTGCCCAGAGTTATTTAAAAAGAATAACACACAAATGAACTGAGAAATAAAGATGATCAAGTAATACAAAAACGTGACAATGATGTCTTGGAACAAGAATTTACTCTTTACGTTTTTGAGTAGCACCTGTGGGTAGGACTTCAACGAAATTTTCGATTATTATGTATGCATTATAATAATTTTAAAAAATAATATAACCCAACTTTATCGGTAGCCTTTACTAAAGTTAAAGGCAGAAAATTAAACAGATCCAAGTTGCCACGAAAAGTAAATTTATTTTTTTTAAATTTAAGTTGACTTTTAGAATATGTTAAAAGAGATTTCAAATGGGATTATTTTTTGTGTAGCCATCTCAAGAAACCCAGCACAAGCCAAAACTAAAGCACATACAAATTAGGTCACACGCTTAAACAATTAATGTCTTAGCAAGTCTAAGCATGGGTTGGATTCACTAGATATGGTTTTTTTTTCATAGCCCAAAACAAAGTGATATGTTGAGATATGGGTTTTAAGATGAGACGCTCGCTTAGTTAGTTTGAGATTCATGTATAGGTGTGATGCTGAGTTAGTTAGGCATAAATTAAATTACCTTATGGAATGTTAGAGCCCATGAGACTGAAGGTGTGGCTGAGAGGTGGGATTTTTTTTTACTAATGGCATGCACCAAGAAAACGCAAAGAGTCATTGGTTCGGCGAGTACCAGACTATAATGAGTAGATTGCTTTATGACGGTCACGTACTGTCGATATAAGTTGTCTATCTAGTAATAGTTCACTGAGCTTTGAGAAAGACTGCGTAGGACACCTGCAAGGGTTGCTTTCGCCTCCCCGAATTCAACATTTGAAATTAAAATTAAACTTTAAATTGAATATACTGAAATTGTAGTGCCTATTAGCTAGATTGTGAGAACATTTCTCACCGAGTGAACACCTGCCATTTGTGAATATTTACCGTTTATAGTGATTTTAAGAAAATTCGTACATTTTTTTTAAAACAAGATTGTTGATATTGCCATCATATAGATGGACAGTCACTTTGAAAAGCCAAGAGGGCATCATGAATCGTTTGGATTTCTTTATAAATTTCATAAGCTAAAAAGAAAGGATATACTGAATTACAGTATGAATTTTGAGAAAAAGCTCACAGCCGGTGAATGTTAGAATCTTGAAGGTTTCTTGCTTACTGAAGAGTTGCAATCATTGAGTTTCATAATTCTTGCAGTCACCTACAACGACCCTTCTAAGATTTTGCAGTTTCTTTCAGTAAACAAGCGTTATCATGACTTTCCTAACACATACGTTGCACTTCGAAAACTTCTAACTATTCCTGTCACTGTGACTTCCAGAGTAAGAAAATTTTACAAACTAAAACTTATTAAAACTTATCCTTAAGCAATGATGATTCAGGATTGGCTCAGTGACTCAGCCATTTTGTCAAATGAGAATGATGTTTTGAAAGATTTAAAAACTAATGAATTTATATCAGACTTTGTAGCCGCCAAAGCTTGCAAAATTTTTTGTTAGGTGGAAGTAGAAGATACAACAAAACTAACACTATTGTATATGGTTTACAATATTAACTTATATAATATTTATAGTCTGTATTAGCTTACCAGTACAATGCATTTTTATTATTTTAAAGTTTGAGTTTTAGAAACTTTAATTAAGTAAATCATGTAATTATTGATGTGTAAATGTTGTTTAATTAGTTATTAAATTTGTTATTAATCATTATTTTAATATATGTAAAAATGCAAATATTTGCATCGGACTTGCTCCTCGTCTGCTGACTTAAGCTCAGGGTTCCACTCATCGGTTGCTGCTTTGGGCCCCGCATATTCTAAGCCCGGCTGGATATTATATTATCAAAATGGGCTGCATGTTAATTCTAAAATGCTGCATTGCGATGGTGCAATATCTGCTTAAATGTGACATTTATGATATCTAAGAATCTCAAACACTAAGGTAAAGAGTATTGGGTGAAAATGGGGGAGGGGGAATATAAGGCAGTGGTAACTAATATTAACTTTGCATCCTTTTCTTTAAATGGAAGACAAAATGAACTTTTTCTAATTCAATTCATTCATTCCTTTGTTTCATATATACTATGAAATGTAATCATAGAATACAAATACATTTTAAATATCCCTCCAATTGGTCACATATGTAAAGTTTAATTCATAGAATGAACACTGTAAACGTTGGTGTCAATTCAAAATATAATTATTCATTTAATTCAGTATTATAGTTTTAATGTACAGCCCATGATTCAAGTCATAAGGTAATCATCAAGTAGGCCTATTGAATAAGTATGCAGAACTCAGCAATCGCCCAGATGACGGATAATGTGAAGAAACTTATGTTTCTTAATTTCAATGCTGGCTTGTTTTAGTTTAATTACAAAAAAATATCTTTATAATAATGCCACATTAAGACTTTTAGGTTTCCTCTAATTTGTAAGTACATAAAAAGTAAATTTTCATACGTCCACTCTCATTGTTCAACTCCCCACCCCCANCCCCCCCACAGCCATGTAACCACCACTTCTCTGGAAAAAAATAATAAAGGACACCAAAACTAATTTAAACATAAAAATACACAATACAAAAAGACGTCACAGTACACTAACAACCACAGTGATTCCCTAAATATGAACTACTGCAAGGTGTCACGTTGCCATTGAGCATTGAAAATGAGAAATCGTCCTGGAATCCCAACCAGCGTGGTGGGTGATCCTTTAAATAAAATTTAAAATACAATATAAAGTTAATTTTGAGTTTAACTATAAAGCCTATTGCAATTTAAACTTTTTTTATATAAATCGTAAGGGGCTCTAATGTTTCCATGCTTCGGGCTTGGTAGACCCTTGCGGTGCCCATCCCTCTCCAGGTCAGCGGATCACTTTCTTAATTTTAGTCATTTCTTAACATTTAACTAGTCACTTTAGCTTGGGCTTTAAAGAGTTAAACTATAATGTGCCTTGTGGGTTTAACTATAATTTTATTGCAAGTCAAACAATAAATAAATATAAACACCCAGTGGTGTGGTTCTGTATGTTTGTAACGTAACGCTGAGGAGCGATGTACGACAGTCTACAGCAGTTAGTTTAGTTGAAACGCTGAGGAGCGATGTACGACAGTCTACAGCAGTTAGTTTAGTTGAAAAATCGTGTGTTGATGAGCGCTGTAAAAATATTTAATATGATGACGTCATTGTTTGGTGTGCATCGGTACGCAAAATACAACCCCTATTATTATTATTAAATAAATACTTTGCGTACATTTCAGAAAGTTTAATAATTCGTATTTATCAAAAAAGGACAAGTTAGTTGGTCTTTAAAAAAAAGGTTGGCGCCGTAGGCGCCCAAAAAAAGGGGGCGCCGCAGGCGCCACGGCGCCTGGCACAATCTAGTAAATAATAATAATAACCCTTTTTCAGACCATGATGGCCTATGGGGCAAGTGAGTTAGCGTTAACAAGTTTCATTTAGTCACAACTAATGAGCAAAGGATGGTGTGGCTAGCACAATGCCCCGAGGGCCTTGCCAGCACCGATGCTCTAACCCGTGACTCTCTTTTTACTCGATTCGGCAGCCCATTGCCATACTGCTAGACGACCGCGCTAAAGACCAATACAAATGTATATCCCAAACCAAATTACACAAATGTTGTCCTTCTTACTGCAGCATGGACCATTGTGCAAACGGGATGAAAAAATATTTTGCAAATTTTAAGGCTTTGCCCCGAGTAACATTTTACAATACCAAACGTCTTAATTTGTAAAAACACAAAGTGAAAGTCTGAATACAAAAGAAACATTTTGCGTGCCATTTTTTAAACCAAACTCTTTTCTATTTTGTAAATGTAAGAGTTTAGAATAAATCAAATTTTGGATATGAAGAAGTATCAAAATCTTGCAAAGTTAATAGTTATCTAGATTTTGACAAATTTTAATTTTTTACAAATGCATAAGTCGAAAAGTCAACTTTTAAAATCTCTTCTGTATGCTTGTGTACCTGTTTATGGGTAACACGTAAGCTTGCGTACCGTTTCAGCTAGATGTATGACATTTCACATGTAACTATTAATTACTATTAGTTCGTACACGTAATAAGTAGGTTTCTATCAACATTCTAGCAATAGTCTATGACAGGTAGCAGTACCTTCTAATTCGTGTTTCTAAAACATCCTAACCATTACTGATAAATATATATACGAATATTCGTTACAAGAAAGTTTAGACAGGCTCACTCCCGCTTAATTAAATGTTTAAATTTACTAACGTGGTTCTTATGCCGGCCATCGCTAAATTGAAGAAACACAGTCTTTAAGAAGAACAAACATGTAAGTACTAAATGAAACAAATAAGTATAAATAAAGTGTAAATAATGTATTGCATGTGACGTAACACCGGCTTGGCATTTTGGCAGTTGCCAAGGGCGCCGGGCTGCGCCAGTTCAAAAGGGCCACGCTAAATCTCTCATTTTTTAAATTTTTATTTAAATAAATGTTTTTCTTGTATCCTAAACTTAATAACAAAAAATAAATTATTAAATCCATTTAAATATATTTCATTTCAACGCTAGACTACGTATTTTTTGTCATAAATAAAGTAAGAGAAATTCAATTATTTTTTTCCCCTTAACAATTGAAAAAGTCGCCAAGATGAAACGTGTCAATTTAGCAAAGGGCGCCAAAAATAAATTAGCCAATGTGCGTCAAAAACCCTCGTGTATCGCTTAACCCTTTCACAATCTTACAACAAGAAATATCATTTCTGTATAACAGATTGTCTAATTATTACTTCTGTTGTATTAAAATTTAGAATTCCTTCATTTTTCCAAATCATGAAACTATTTAAAAATTAAATCATGTCCATATTTATTAAGTTTCTTTAAGCATTTGATTTAGCTACAAAAAATTCAGTACTAACTTTTTTCACGTTCGGTCGATATTAGAAAATGAAAAGCTGACAAAGTAATTAAGGGTCTTTGCTACTAGTGATCAGTTGCTGTGTACTGTTTAAAATCAGATTATACAGGTCATACCTTGCAAGCTCGCGTTGAATTATAAACATGACCTAATACGTTTATTTTAATTCAATTTAAAATTTCAATCGCCTAACTCTTCCCATTCTCTCTCCAGCGGTGGTATGAATCTGACCATATCAGGTACAAATCTCGACAGCATAGCGTCTTCCAAAATTGAAATAGTTTTTAACTATGACAACGAGAACATCAGTGACGTAAGTAAGGTTCTAATATATATTATTAATATACGCAATTCTCAATGAATGGCTGTCAGGTCCGTCTGCCCTGTCCATGACGCTACTAATTTTAGAAAGCAGCGCACCAAAATAATAGATAGATAGACAGACAGACAGACAGACAGACAGACAGACAGACAGACAGGCAGGCAGGCAGACCAGACAGACCAGGCAGACAGACAGACAGACAGACAGACAGACACATAGATAGATAGATAGATAGATAGATAGATAGATAGATAGATAGATAGATAGATAGATAGATAGATAGATAGATAGATAGATAGATGTTAAATTTGGAACTAAATGAATAAAATAAATAATAAAATAAATGAAAGTTTTATATCGTTCTAGCAGAACTGTCGTGCGTTGCATCGATCTTAGTAACAATGAATAAATTTAAAGAAACCAATGAATGATGTGTTTTAAAAATATTATGTCAGAAACCAACGCGGCAATGTGAAAAAAAAAGTCCAAGTTTCATAGCAAACGGATAAATAAATATATAATTGAAAAGCTTATAACAAACGTTATTAAAGGACCAGTGGCGTAGCAAAGGAGGGCAAGGAGGGCAAATTTCCCGAGAGGTCCTTTGCCAGGGGCGGCAAAGTCCTGGTTGATAATCAGTGTCTAAGAAAAACTGTATTAAAAAGTCGAACTTTTTGTCGAAATAAAAGAAAATAAATAAGAAATTAATAACATAAATAAAATAACTATCTTAAGTCTTGTGAACTTTTCAAACGTCAAAACTTCAAGGTCCTTATTGGATAAAAATTCTTACGATAATGTAACACTGGAGTAGTGGTAGCTTAAATTATTCTTAAAATTTGACAGTCGCTCTTGTTGTAAAATCAAAACTTATTTTACATGAAACATGAGCCAAGCTCGGGGCGGCACATTGTGTGTAAAAAGGGGGGTGGGTGGCTTATTCCTCGTTTGTTAGGTTTAAATATGAAAAGCGTCAACAAAAAAAGTTTATTAAAATAAAATAAAAGCAAAGATTTTTTAAAAACAAAGAAATAAAGGAACTATATTATATACGTAAAGATTGTTAATGCCAGAATTTCAAACTCCCTTATTAATCCTAAGTCTGCTGATACTAATGCTATTGAAGTTGAAAACAAAGGGGTTGAATAAGTGTAAGAATATCACATTATGGTTCTGGTATATATAATTAATTCAAGTTTGACTTAAACTGAAATAAACTTCTCAAAAAATTTGTTGACGTACTTACATGGTTTTTTCTACCAAAACATCATTATTCTTATATAAATGTCTTTTGATTTCAAGCATCAAGAAAGTAATGAACAGAATTCTTTATCTAATGATATTAAAACGTTGCACGTTTATATCCAAACGTAGCCACCCATGAACAAGTGCTCAACATTTCCAAAGGTTTTTTTTTTAATTGGAAAGCATGAGACATCATCGGATAAAAAAGAATTGATAATTAACAACAATAAGTTGTGAAAGAAAAAGAAAACAAAGTGGCTGGACATTTTAGTTAAAATTTTTGGCATTATTAATGCCTGGCAAAAGTGAATGGGTTTTTTTCGGTCAAAGAGAGGACAATAATATTGCAAATAAAGGCAATATTCCATAGCCAATGCATTTGCTAGCCAAATACGATCGAGCATTCCCAGAACATTGCATGAAAAATGGTTTTAAAAAGTTCATCTAAAATTCAAACTGAGCTCATAGCAATTTTAAGAAATTTAGATCGCGAAAAATCATCCTCTTTCAGTAATAATTTACCCCATATTGTTCATCTGTATTCGATAGCTCTTCATATATTTCAAATAATCACCAAACAAGTCCAGTTATGGGATATGTAATGACCGATTGGAAAAAGAAGTAGACATTGTAAAATCTTTAAAATATTTCATTGAAGTAAATGTGAATCTGCTGATATTGATTTTGAAGAAATGACGATCTTAAAATAATGGATTTCAGGGGATCTTCATGTGTTAATACTTCTTCTTTATGGCTGGAAAGTATACAGGCGTTTATATACCCAATAACATAAACTCTCACTGTCAAATCTTGCTCAAATAGTTCATTAAATCTAACCTGTTTACATGATAATACAACTGAAACAAAGTATCTATTTTAGTACACTAGCACGTTGTTACGCATTCTTATTCATGCCTATGATCGTTTGGAATATTTACTTAATTTTAGAAGCAAGGCTTCAGAATACAAAATAGTGAATATGCCATATAGCAATTTTTAGATTATTTTGAAAGCTATAGAAAAACTGACATGGGCAGAAAGAAAAGCTCATCAGACCAACAGACGCAGGAACTTTGCTAGTCCTAGTCAAAATAAAATCTTTTTATTTTCCAATCTATGTCTAAGATGCACGAAATAAGTTATAAATGTATAGTGCTGGAAAAAATGCTAAAGAGAAGATGCTCACAAAGAAATTAATGGGATACTTTAAGGATGCTTTGAAATTTGATAAAATTTTATGTGCAGACCCCATCCTTTAAATCGAAAATTCACGTCAAAGTACCCGAGAGCAAATTTTTGGTGATCCAAAATATGTATCCATGTTATTTAGAAAAACAGTTGAGAAGAAACTTCTATTATTCATAAGATGAGATTAAAGTGAAAATTCATGTAAGATTTTGGCAGGTATGTAGAATTTAGAAAACTTATACAATTTTCATACACCATGCGATCTGCTGGACTTGTTTCCTTTAAATTAGAGTATTCAAATGACACTGTCCTGTAGCAACTATTTTACCCCTGGGTTTTAAAAAGACCACTTGATTAATAAAACTTTATTAAGCTATTAAGGCTCCATGTTAGCTTGCCTAAATGAATATAATTAATTTGAACATTGTTTACAATGGCTTAAATAAATATAATTAATTTGAACATTGCTTACAATGCAAGGTCTTAAAATAGCTTCTCTAAAATTAAGTTAATGAAAAATTAATTATAAGCAATACCGATAGGCCAAATTTTTAAAATCTTTAGCAATTTAATTTCGGTTATTGAGGATTGCAAGGCTGAAAAAATCGATACAGGAAAGACGATGCAATCAGGAAAAACAGAACATTTTAATTTTATTAAAGAATATATAGCTTTTCTTTTTAGCAATATGACAGTGTCATTTTTACTTTTTAATAATAACTATCTTTACTTTACAGCGTTAACATATTTTTCGGCCGGGGGTAAGAGCGCCAAATTTTGGTTCCGCCCCGGCGGCACATACCCGCGCTACGCCACTGAAAGGGGTCCGGCTCCAATATGTGTGATAATTTAATTTTTTTACTGCCATTGTACTCATGCTATTTTGCTTAATATCGTGTAAAATTGATAGGGGATTTAAATTGTAAACGTGCAGTAAAAAGAAATCATTTGGGACCCCATGCCCCGAGGGAATGAACATTAGGAGTTTATTGTCCGATTGTAATGAGATATAGACTCTTGAGTTTTTATATACTGAAATGGGGGCTCCATAGCGAAGTCAATAGACGGCTCTCCCCACAAGCTGAGAGGCGTGGGATCTAGACCACGCAAAAGTCTATATAAAAATGTTGATGGATGGCCATTGATAAAAAGTCCTCCGCTGACCTGGAGAGGAAAAGGGCACCGCCTAGATCTGCCAAGCCCCGAGAAAGTTAAATGATAACATTTTTACCCCTAGCAACCACGAGGTTTTTGAGATTAATAATTTTTTTTAATGTGCAAGAACCATTAATTTTCTCAGGAACTTGCGCCAGCACTAATTTTCATACGGCTAATATAAGAAAAAAAGGCATTTAGGGGCCCTTGTGCCAATTCACTGCAAGATGTCAATTTCAAAAACATGTTCATTTTAATTCAGTTTCAAAATGGATATATTCAACAAGTTCGCTAAAAATTGAATGAGGAAAATATCTTAAACATATACAACAAAATAGGAAAAAAAGTAAATTATAAGTTCAGTGCCCTATAGCCTTTTAATATGGGCTATCAAGTTTTTGTATACAAATTTTGGTAAAGATCACTTCATATACACAGTAGCTAACGCATAAAATTATTTTGATTTAGCCCAAATTAGCACAAAAAAATGTTTATTATGGGCCACAGTGCCCATTCAGTGAAAAATGTAAATTTGAAAACACCTTTTCATTTTTAATCTGCACAATATAGGAAATATTGGTCATTTTTTGTCGAGATCATTAATAACTGAATGGGGAATAAAAATGTATACGTTTAAGAAAAAAGGCATTTAATGTCCACGACCGCATTAAAAGTTCAGTGCCTTATAGTATTTTAATATTGGCTGTAAAATTTTTATATACTATCTTTGATTAAGAACCAACAATTTTCTTAGTAGTGGGACGTGGTGGTCTAGAGGTAGCGCTCTCGACTGTCATACCGATGGTCACGAGTTCGAATCCACACGAAGGTGAGGATTCGTTCTTGGGGCCTGAGGAGTCCCCGAGTCACCCAGCTCCGAATGGGTACCTAACTAGACAATAGTTAGGCGGCTGGGGTAATGCGTGGAACCCCTATAGCCGTAGCCTGTGACCGCTGCATCACTTGCCAACAGATCATCTCTCATGGTCTGTGGACGCAATTATCTTCTGCATAGAAGGAGCGTCAGTATATCTAAGATAAGATAAGCTAACTCTTAATTATTTTGATAGCTGAGTAAGCAAAAATTGGCATTATGGTCACCCGGCGCCCAATGTGTGTTAAATATAGAAAATCATGTTGCCAGTATCATCCAGGGAGCATACTAAACTGTCTCCAAAAGTTTTATGACGATCGGTTTCATGGTTTATAAAGGACATGCACACACACACTCACACACACGCAGACATACTTTCATTTTTATATATTTAGATAAATAATGCATTTAGGGTGCCCTGGCCCAATTGATGCAAGATGTAAATTTTGAAACCTTTCAAATTATGATCATATTTAATATATTAGCTACATTTGTTGAGACCATGTCACAGAATGGGAAATAAAATACTAAACGTTTACAAAAAGAGAATCAGGGATCCCGGCTCGAAGAGATGAACATTAAAGATTCAACTCACCATATAATTTTAAAATGGGCTATCAAGGTCATTAAACATCACGTTTGGTTAAGATCCATTCATTTTCTCAGTCGTTAACGCTTAAACAATTTTTATACATTTCATATAGGAAGAAACAATTTAAAGGACGCCCGGCCCAATCGGTGTAAGAGATTAACTTTAAAATAGCTGTTTATTTTTATCTAAATCATTGTATATATTTTTTTCAATATCTTTAAAGGTTGTTTAAAATCAGAATGGAAATTTTTTTGGGGACCCGGTCCCAAAGGATTGGACTTTAAAGATTGAACGCAATATTGTACATGTAATTTAATATGGGTTATAAAATATATATTTACTAAGTTTGGTCAAGATTTATTCATTTTCTAAGAACCTAAAACTTAAACATTTAGGGTCTCCGGTCCCCCATGAGTGTTAATTTTCAAAATGTTTTTTTCACACTAAATATCCCGGAAGAGTACTCAACAATTTCCTAAATTTTAATCGTGATCGGGGAAGAATAGTTTATCGAGCTTTAAAGGACAAACCTACATACATACATTAATTTATATATA
>MUZC01001187.1:357298-370899 GCA_002072015.1 Radix auricularia | reverse complement strand
TAATAATAATAATTAATAAATAAGGGGCGTGACGTCATTTTTGGACGGCCCCTTTATTTTAAAATCGTGATTTTTTTGCCCTCCCCCCTTTCCCGTTTGGATAAATTCCTAGCGATTCCCATTATCGGCACCCTCACTACTAATAAAATTACTTATTCTTTTACTAGACAAATTTATCTAATAAAGTTCGTAAAAACAAAAGTAGTGTAATAGCTTTATAATAATGTGCTTATTCATTTTGATTTTCTTCCATCTGATCACGCAGACTGAACAAGGCAGCTGCATTTATAATGATAGGGACAACACAACAAACATAATTTGTTTGACTCCAAAAGCTCACAACCTAACAGCACCGCAGTTTGAAAACAAGACATACATCGAAGCCAGCGTTGAAATAAGAATGAATGACAAAAAGGTTTCTATCGATGAAAAAATACCAAACAAGATGCGTATTTTTCGTGATCCTTATTTTGACAACATTACCTCACATACATTTGTACTCTCTACAAAAAGACCTATTCTTTCATTGAAGGTAAACGAGTTTTTATCTTCTTTAACTTAGCTGTTACAGACGCCCATTTCATAAGGAAGATTATTGCGTCTTATATATATATATATCTTCTTAAGTTCAGTTAATTTTTTTTTTCAAATCAGTTGTTCTCCTTTAAATCAGCTTTGTCTTTATCATCTGCTTCTCCTGTTTGCCGAGTGGGCGTCACCGGAAGTAAGGTAGCCTTGGGTCATAACATGAGACCTTTTGAATGATTATATTAACAACTCTAGCCTGGATGTTAGTGCTTGGGCTATCTTAAGCCCCTGGGGTTTATTCTAGTTTTTAAGTCCTTTTATATACACAAAAGTATGTTTTTCCTCACAATGATTTCTCTAAAAAAAAACTCTAAACGGTAAAAAAGTAATAACTAAGTATCACCACTGCACGATAAAAAGAGTTATAAAGGCAGGAAACTTTCTGTGGCACGTTTCCGGTCAAAAGAATGTAACTATAAATTCACTGCTCCAAAATGAATTAGCCTAATGTGTATGATGTATTGTATTGTGTGTTAAGAGTTAAATATTCTTGAAATTGTTTTCCACGGTTTCAATGCACATTTAATGTCACAATTATTATGCTTTTTACCCAAATGACTTAGAAAACTAAATGGATATATTTTTAAGATATTTAAAGATATACCAGTCTTTATAATAATACACCTGTTCCTGTGTCGGAAAATTAAGCCGTATCTGTGGTTATAATTTATTTAGTGCCTAGTTCATTTTGCTAATAATTTAAATGTCTTAAATTAGAGTCAAGTAACAAACTAATAGTTTTTACTATAAATATTCCAACACAGGGCCAGTTTAATCTTGAAAATTTCAGCAAGTCATACATTAAAATTGTAGTCGGAGATCTGCGATGTCCAGTGACAAAGGTAGATGTTGAGCTACTTGAATGTGATGCACGAGATTTTATTGATAAAGCCAGAAGTGATCAAATAGAATTATCAACGACACCAGAACCCTTGACAATTTCAGAGAAAAAAAACAATTTCGTAGATTCAAAAAATAAATCTAAAGAAACCTCCTCCATAATAACAGCACTACCACAAGAAGAAACTACTACCCCACCACAGCGATTCTATGACCTGACCGTTGAGATAGGACACTATAGAAAGGAACTCGGGAAAGTAAGGGTGGTACTTGATGATGATGACAAATCTGACAAATTTCTTGTTTATGCTGGAACTGGAGCAGGGGCGTCTGGCTTCTTTATTGTTTTGCTATCGATAGTCACTGTTATTTTATGGAGAAATATCAAGACATCAAGACTGAAAGCTAATCAAATCACTAGAGATGTGGCTGATAATACACTAGGTAAAAATTAAACTCTCAACCATTTGTTTTGCTTGTTTTGCTGTTGCTTTTATTTAGTTGTTTACTTTTTTATGATCTTAAGGAATAGACTTAACAAACGTGTAACTTAGAAGTTAAATATCCATTCAGTCATACTTTTTTCTCCATATTTAGCCAAGTTGAAAGCAAACAAAAATTCTAGTTGTAAATGTTCAGAAGAATAGAGTTCTGCATGTATCAGATACTACACTAAACTAAACACATATTCTTTGGGCCTGAGATCTACTCTCTTAAGGCCTTGGCTATTACTTGGGCATTCTGCTCCATCTGTTGGGCAGTGCCATACAACATTGTCTGAACGTAGGACTCCCCTTCCCCCCTAACCTCCCCGGCTATGTCAAGCACGGGACATGACGTCAACAAGTGCGTGATCGTCTCAGAGGTTTGGCTGCAATGGTGGCAGTTGGGGTCCCTGTTGTGATCCAGCCTGTTAAAATAAAATTTGGTTGGGCAATGCTCGGTGCGCATTTGGGTCACAAAACTTTGTTCCCTTCGTTTTAGACCCCACCACTGGTCTGATCTGCTAGGCCTGGGCATGCTAGCGAACACCCCTCTGGCTGTAGCTCCATCTTCCCACTCCTGGTACCACTTTTCCCTGAAGTGGTCCATTAGCCACGTCTTTGCCCCAAGATATGTGACTGGGACATCTGGTTGGGGTTGGGCTGCTCCAGCTTTTGCCAGCGAGTCTGCTATTTCATTACCTTCTACATTCACGTGGCTAGGGATCCATTGCACTGTGACCCTGCCACCAAGTCTCTCGAGTCTGTCCACGTCCTCCAAGATGACATCGACTAGGTTGGTGCTACGTTTCTCAGATAGCAGGACTTCGAGCGCCGATCTCGAGTCACAAAACAAGACCGTGTCGAAACCTACTAGTCCCGACCCTTGCAGTGTCAGGTACACACTTTCCAGGGCCTTGTGAATAGCTTCAAGCTCCGCATCGTAGCTCGATGCTGTGGTCCCACAGGGTCCTGAAAGTTCCTCTTTTGGTGGCCCTCCTAATGGGTATAGGATGAGCGCACCATATCCTGCAGTTCTTTCTCTCCGGTTGGCAGACCCATCCGTGAACACTTTCACTGGGGTTCCCGCGAACCCTTCGATTGTCTCAAGGGCAGCCACTTTCTGTACATATTCAAGGCTGCGCTTCGTCACTGTCGTGTCAGTCATTGACAAATGTATTGTGGGACGTGTCATTTCCGCATAGGGCGGTTTTATTGGGACGCTAATTGTTCTATGTCTATTTCGTGGGGGTTGAACAGTCCTATGAAGCTCGAGTACTTGATGCATGAACGAGAACCGTTTCAACTTCCCACGTCCGTCCCAATTATACTGCATTTGGTAGCAGGGGTCCCTCGTGTCCAGCCTGCGATACCTTTCTGCAGTAGTAATGATCGCCTTGTTCCGACGTATCTCAAGTGGTTCTACATTTGCAATGACCTCCACGGCAGCTGTGGGTGTAGTTCTGTATGCGCCACAGATGAACCTCAGGGTCTGGTTCTGGATTCGGCCCAGTTTTTCCAATGCCGTTTTGCTGGCAAAGGCTTGGACCGGCATACTATAGTCCTTCACCGACCTCACACTTCCCAGATATAGAGCTCTGAGAGTGCTTGCTCCTGCGTCCCAGTTTGTGCAAGCTAACTTTTTCACCAGGTTGAGCTTGGCGGTTGCCTGGGAGTACAGGTCTTGTACAAAATCAGATACTAAATTGTACAATGAGAAATAATAGTTTTAGGAATCAAATCTTCGGTTATCACACGTTACTGATATCTTTTAAAGTTTACCATGGCTTTTATAAAACATTTCATTATAATTTTTTTTTGCATTTGAAACGTTAAATCTACTTCTTTTAATTAGTTACTTGTTTTACTTGCTGTAATAACATGCTGGGTTGTTTGGAATTTGAGTTTTCAATTCATCTCCACTTTGTCTAATTATGTTTGGTTATTAGTTTATAAAATATAATATACAACTTCAGCAAATGGAGAAGCTTCGTCCCCTTCATTGAAACAGATTTTAGAATCCGTGGTTGACGCTGACGCGAGAGAAGATATGGATAAGCTTATTATTCCACTGGACAAACTCACAGTTGGGAAATGCATTGGAGCAGGTGAGTTGATGGTAAACTTTTGAGTGCAATTATTTAGGACTTAATCAAATTTTTTACGCAATGAACCTGCGATTACATTTCTTGCCATCAAAAATAAATTATTAAAAATATTAAAATATTCAATTCAGAATACACAAAATATTTGTAAAACGCAAGACCCACTTCCGTCATCAGTTTATCATCATATTCAGTGTCACTAACGTTTTGGGCATGATCACTCTTTTCATATCAGGACGATCTATGGCCCCTCCACTTATATGCTTGGAGCCCACTTGCAATTAACCTTCTCGAAATCATATATCCATCTTGGTCATTGCCAGCTGGTGAGCCCACCTGCCTCTAAATTTCATTCTGTAGTCCGTTGGTTCTCCTCCACTGTCCATGATCCTTTCCAGTCGACCAGTCCAGTTCAGTCTGCCCTTTAATGATTGCGACTCCTCGAGGTTCTTCAAATAATTCTAGTTACAGTGTTTAATCCAACTGTATCTCAAATTTTGTATTTAAAATGAAAATAAAATAATCCACAAACTAGATTATCATATTTAAATTCCAGGAAACTTTGGTTGCGTCTTTGGAGGTGTTTTAGAGACAGCACCGGGAACACCATCAAAGAAGGTTGCTATTAAAACATTACAAGGTTAGGAAAAGGATTTTGTATATGAGTTAATGCTGATGAGTTTCTACTAACAGTAATGCTTGAAGTGTCAAGTGAACTGCTGGGTTAAACGATAGAAAAGTTTCATGCTATTTGTTATAAATATATTTAACTATAACAAATATCTACAGGCTTTCAACAACACACAATCTCCATTAATTTAACCCAGTTTATTTGTTATAAGGACTTATGTGTTGGAGAGGTTTTAATTTGAACAACATCGGGCAACTATTGCAATCTCAACACACACAAAAACTGTTGTTAAGATTGTCAGTTTACATCAGTGTTGTCAAAATGTTTATCAAGCGTCTACAAAAGCACCAACATAGGCTCAGTTACCCACAACCACCAACACTTTTATATAGTTTTATTTCTTTCTTTCTCATTACGTAAGCGCGCGGGTACTTTGCTAGTCAAAGAATATAACTCAAATATAGCAAGCTTTTTCTGTCCTCAGATCCCCAGGCTTACAGCATTGACCTACTGGGATTCGTCCAAGAAGCTGTTTTTATGAAAGACTTTCAACATCCCAACGTCCTTGGTCTGGTCGGCCTCACTGAGAAAGAGCCGGGAGTTCCTTATGTCATACTGCCTTTTATGGAGAAGGGTGACCTACTTACCTATGTTCGGGACTCCTCAGTGGTATGCTGATCACAAACTTCAACTCAAAGTTAAAATATATTCAATGAATATTAACAAAATGCATCCGGCGTTTGCTGAGCGCGGGTGATTTTTCGCATTACATTTATATTATTGTCAGGGAATTTTTAATTCTCAGAAAAATATTATATCGGTAGGTCTCTCGTAAAGAGGATTTTCAGATAAACTTAGTAAGTGGAGGATTTGACTAGCACTAAAGTTCGTTTCATGTGTGCAGGAGTTGAACTATTTATTAGCCAAACTCCTCCCTTGTCTTTTACAACACAATTCTCTGTGACTTTTCAGGAAGTTGTGAAAGTTAACTTTTGAGTGTTTCTTTTCTATATATTTAAAAAAAGCAAAGCAGTTTCATAGGCTGTTCCTGTTTTCAAGCATGTTGAAATTATTGTAAACTGCACTGAACATAAACCCTCCCAACTCCTAGGTTTTTACTAGTTTTTTGTTGTTGTTGTTTGTTTGTTTGTTTTGTTTGTTTGTTGTTGTTGTTTTTTTTTTTGTTTTGTTTTTTTTTTTGGGGGGGGGTGTTTTGTTGTTGTTGTTGTTGTTTTTTGGGGAGGGGGGGTAAAGGCAAGACTCCATTCATACAGAAAAAAATGTAACTCAACCTTAGTGCTTTAAACAACACTAGTCTAATGTTCCAGACGGTGAGTTTCATACGCCCCTCAAAAAGTTCTTTTTATACCAACTTCTATGAATATCCAGTGTAAAGCAAGGAATAGCAGGCGACGAAGCTCTTAATTCATAAATAAAAGCCACAATCAAGCATCCCCCAAAAACCCATCTCTTAGTTTGATTCAGTACATGTTCAATTTGGTATACCTCCAAGGGCCTGTAACGGATTAAGGACGTATACAGAGGTACAACTGTATTTGTAATTGTATGGTAGTCAATGTGTGTTGAAAATTTAGCCTTGAGTCAATTATTTGTTTTGTATTTATTTTGAGTTGTATCCATTTTTAAAAAAATAAATATAAGTGCAAAATAAAATTTACTACTAGACAGTGCCCTTAAGGCAGTGGATGTATTTTTTTAATTAAATAAATAACAAAAACGACCAGCCCTAAAAATAGCAGCCCTCTCTTTACCAGGTGAAACAAACCAGTATCTAAGCCTTTATCCCGCTGGCTTTACCTGTACCTTGCCGTCCTCCTCAAACCCCTTGATCCTTTCCGTACAAACATTATAAATAACACTTAGATTAAGATCGATTAAAAAAACAAAGCATTTCCTTATTCTATTTCGGGCTTTTCATACCATATTTTTTCAGACTATTACTCTTTATGACGTCATCAAGTTTGGTGCTGACATAGCTAACGGTATGGCCTACCTGAGTTCACTCAAGTTTGTCCACAGGGACCTGGCAGCCAGGAATTGTATGTAAGTCACATGTCTATTTAGTTAAGTGTATTGATTGCAAAGCAAATGTAAATTCTGGCATTGCGAATTACATTTCTACGCCCCTAATACACCAAGCATTGCGCCAATCCTTTTTAAAAAATCATGTTAAGCCTGGTCCCTTTTTGGACTCAGGACGTGTTAGCGCATTTTCGTATTATGTATCAGTACTTATGTTAGATATCAGCATTATGTAGTTATCAGTAATTGTGTTTAGATTTTAGACATATATTTATGAATTTTCTTGTGTAATGAATATACCTGAAAAAAAAATATTTAAAAGTCATTTCTTTACATTTTAAAAATTTTTATTTTCTCTTTAATCTAACTACAAGTGGTTTGTGGTCACTGAAATAGGACTCATAAATGAAACATTCTAAATTGTAATCAGCTAATCGCCCAAATACTCCGTCAATTGTTGTTTTATAGATCGTGGTTGCCAATCTTGTTGAAAGTAGTTGAATGTTGAAGCTTGTTTCGAAAAAGTTTTCAATTTCTGCCCCTGAGCCGCTAAGATCTTGATTGAAGTCACCACAAATGATGACGTAAAACTCTCTAAACTTTTACACATATTCTAATGACGTCAACAACAAAAAAACTAATACTTTTTGCACGCTATTCGACTTCCGGCAATGGCGGCCGTTGCCTGCGCCAGTGTTATCTCTCGATTCGCAATGTTTTTTGGTAGTTTTAACGGGGTTTTTTAACGGATCGAGTCACTGAGTGTTGATGCACAAATGGCAGGTCAGGACATACAAAAAACATATATACATCATGGGTCTAGGACTTATGGATGCTGAGATCTAGGGTGATGACAGAAGGACGGACGGACAAAACGGGTGCAATAGCGCATTCGACTTCTCGAAAATGCGCTAAAAATGCATAATTGCAGTTGCGTAACAACGGCTTGGCATTGGGTCAGTTGCCAAATGCGCCGGACTGCGCCAAATTCCAATGGGCGCCGCTAAATCTGTATTTTACAATATTTTAAACAAAGGGCGCAAAAAATAAATTAATCAAGGGCATCACAAAAATCAGTTACGCCTCTGCATAATTGCTTCCTTTCGCTCAAATTACTTCCATGTCTTGGTATGACAGTTTTACTCTGTAATAGTGGCATTTTTTTTATAAAGTAAATATTTGTATTTGGTTAAAGGTTAGACAGTAACCACTGTGTGAAAGTCGCCGACTTTGGTCTGTGCCGTGACATCTATGAGAAGGGTTACTACACCAGTGACAATAAGAAGAAACTACCCATTCGGTGGATGGCGTTAGAGAGTATTGAACACGGAGCTTACAGCACAAAGTCGGATGTCGTAAGATTCGAAGTTCTATTATTTTTAATTTTTACAAAATTTAAATGGTGGTTCGGGGGTTAGCCCTTAAAGGCCAGGGTATGAAACTTTTTTTGTTCAAAATTCTTGCAGTGGTCATTAGGTGTTGTCCTGTGGGAGATGTTGACCCGCGGTCTCACCCCGTATCCTGGAGTCGACGGGTGGGATGTTGTGAACTTCTTACGTCAAAGACGACTTCCACCGCCTTACTTCTGCCCTGAGCCATTGTGAGTGTTAACATTTTGTTTTGTTGATATTGAAATTCACGGAGGATTTTTAATATATATATTGAATATTTATGCATTTATCCTTTGCAGGCTACTGATTTGATACTTAATTTTCCATAGGTATAATTTAATGATGGTGTGTTGGGCGAAGGACCCAAATCAAAGACCAGATTTTCGGACGATTCAAAGGGAATTAATCCTGCTAATAGAAGCAAGTGATCAAAACTCTTCAAAACCTCAAACAAAATCCGAAACAAACCAAAATGATTATGTTGATTTGCCAGCGAACAATAGTGGAGCCCCTGGATCATCTCAACAGAAACATGACAAAATCGAAACAGTTGTTGAGATGCGCGAGACAGCTTCTAGTGGAGACGGGGAACTAGCAGCAAGGTCAAAATTATCGACCGGTGTTGTAAGAGAAGAAGTTGGCATTGAGCGACAGAATCTTAAAGGTAATGATTTAGGAGTCCAAAACTCTGGGCCTCCAGGGTTTAACACTCAAAATGGAACAAAAGAGACGGTGACCAAAGATGAAGACACTGGCGACTATGAATTGTTAAGGGTTTTCTCGAACCTAGGACCAAAAATTGTCAAGAACGTCACAATAACGATACCAGAGAGCCACACTAACAGAGACGTCAACAGATCGGCCATTGGAATATACGTCAAGCTCGTAGGGAACTACGAACCGCCCCGGAAGTTCTCGAGTCCGTTTCAAAAGTTGACTAAAAAATACAACAAAAGAAAGTCAGAAAGATTGGATTTAAAAAGACAGGCTGAAAACGGCAGTACTTCTAAAGATTCCAGCACTGTCGGGTCATCGCAAACCGGACCGGAATGCTCAGCAGTGACACTGACCACTGACGGGGTCACCTATTTCGAGCTGGAGCCCAGGTCTGAAAGACTGAGCAAAATTTCAGACGATGGCTGCAGTTCGGCCAGGTCGTCTTACTCCGCGCGTACAGCTGCCTCTGTGTACAGTGTGTGGGACACTACTACTCCGGGATCTTCATTCAGAAACATGGCAGACGTCAGTATGAGATACGGCTCCAGTCCTTGCCAACTGCGACCCAAAGAAACACAGTCACGTCCTTTCAGTGAAAATAAGTTGTCTGTTGTTAACGGGACCCCCATGAAACGTTCCACTCTGAGTGTGAGCTTTGACATCAGTTTGGCACAGAAGGAATCTGTTGACGTTTAACATTTCAAACTTACAATTCTTTATGTTTAGTCAGTTATTCAGCAATTGTTAACAACATTTTCGGCTGTCGAGTCGGCCACGGACCTGATTGCAATTTATGTTTTTAATACTGTGTTGAATATTGGGTGTGCTCGCACAAACGCAGAGCCCCCAAATGATGAATACTGTGGCCCGACTGTTGCATACAGAGCGGGTCCACACTATTGAATCTTGTGTCTAGGGTACAATCACTCAACTATAGTACTATACTAATAATACAACTATAACGACATAAGCTTATCATTAATAATTAGAAAACTAACGCCTACGTGAAAGTGATAAAGATATAAAATACTTAATGCATTAGATATATATACATATATACAGGAACCTCAGTTAATAAACATATAATAAATTATAATATCTACGTCTATGATAAATTATACAAATAG
The DNA here is from genome assembly GCA_002072015.1 of Radix auricularia. Lineage (NCBI taxonomy): Eukaryota > Metazoa > Mollusca > Gastropoda > Lymnaeidae > Radix > Radix auricularia. The sequence continues at coordinate 360,975 of MUZC01001187.1, read as the reverse complement.
TTTGTGATGATGCCCACGTCCCTCATGGGCTGGGCGTGGCCAAAGGACTGGTTGAAAGGCTGTGCTTCGGTCTGGCCAATCAAGCGTAGCTCCGCTCTGTGGTCAGCTTGGCATTCGGCCCCTTCCCCACTGGTCGCTGACTTCGTTTCAAGTTAAGGCCACCTGCTCCCCTCCTCTGCTCCAGATCTCCTGTCTGAGATTACAGCTCAATGGTTCCTCCGCCACTACACTGGCTCTCCAACTTGCTAGTTCCACTAACTATCTTCCACTAACTAGCTTCTTCTAGTAACTTCTTTAGCTAGCTCTACTAGCACTAACTAACTAGCTGAAATAACAATATCAATAATTAACCAAAGATAGTGATAACATACCAAAGCATACATATAATAAATACCTATACTACCTATACAATTACATTTGCCTATCTAAGTCTAGTTAACTCAAACCTGAACAGACTTCAGCTAGGCTCAACTCGTATTCGTTCAGTCACACCTCCAGACCCTGGTGTACTGCGAATTTCTGAGATAGAGACTGCTGTAAGGTTGAGAGACAGTTTATAAAGGGTCTAGTTTCGCGTGGGTTCGGCGAAGCGTTCTCATCTGATTGGTCAGTGGCGTGTACCAACTGTTAATCACGCGCTGACATGCATGACTTCGAGAACGTTCGGCCAACCTCCACGTCCTAACCTATACTAACGCTATGGAATATTCCATGGTCCATCATGGATCTTTGTCCATCTCAAGGACAGCGTCCCTGTTGCGTTGATGGACCTACCCATACCCTCAACGGTTTCCAAAAATGCAGAGGTTCTAAAATTGAGGTGGGGAGGTATTCAACATACTGTAACATAAACTATAAAAGTTCGTCATCTGACATAATACTCATATGATTAATAAAATAGAAAATGACTGCAAGCGTTAATTATATAACATAAGACTGCAATAATTAATTAATAATCTAACACCACTTGCAATAATTTGAAACACAAGGTACACAAATTGTGTAATCAAAAGACCTTTTCGAATATCCTGTGTTGTTGTTGTTGTTTTTGTGTTTTGTGTGTGTATTGGTTTATGTCTTTTTATCTTTAACATAATATTGACTGTCTTATCAAATGTAAATATAATTGTAGTGCGTGTGAAAGTTATTTGTACTAACGAAAGCATTAGCCGTCACGTTTACATTTGTAATGGTCAATTTATTAAACTTTAATGTATTGCTTTTATTACACAATTAGCTTGTGTATCTCGTATTTTATTTAAAAGCTTTGTCGTAGTCATGTCACATATGATACGGTGGTAATTTATTATAAGACAGTTGTTACAGGGGTAGGAGGATTGCATGTGGACGAGCGTGGGCTGACATCAGTTGCGGACATGATATTGACTTTATTTTTGGAAGCTTTTATGAAGTATTTAGATATGAGATGTTTTTTTATAGAATTGACAAGTCGACAAGTGAATTTTTTTTTTTCGTATCTGTGTGTGTCTTTATTTGTATACAATAAGCAATACATTATACAATGAAAACAAACAAAATTATTTTGTCTCTAAACAAGGGCCAATAATCTATACTAATAAAAGGGAAAGCCCTCACTCACTCACTGACTGACTGACTGACTCACTGATTCATCACTAATTCTCCAACTTCCCGTGTAGGCAGAATCATGAAACTTTAGGAAGTTGTTGGATACCCTCTGACTACGAAAACTGGCGAAAACAAATTTTGAAAATCTAACTCATGTGGGGCCGGGGGCCCAAAAACTTTTTTTGCTTACATCACTAAATCTCCGACTTCCCGTGTAGGTAGAAGCATGAAACTTTGGGAAGTTGCTGAGTACCCACTGTGGACAAAGTTTGGCGAAAAAGTTTTTTAAAAATATCTCTCAAGTGGGGCCGGGGGCCCAAAAAGATTGTTTCCTTATATGGGCTTTATAAAAATTGAAAATCACCAATTTTCCTATTTCCCGTGTAGACAGAAGCATGAAACTTTTGGAATTTGTTGGGTACCCTCTGACTACGAAAATTGGTGAACAAGAATTTTGAAAATCTAACTCATGTGTGGCCGGGGGCCCAAAAATATTTTTTCCTTATATGGGCTTTATAAAAATTCAAAATCAACAATTTTCCTATTTCCCGTGTAGGTAGAAGCATAAAACTTTGGGAATTTGGGTTCTCTCTCACGACGAAAATTGGCGAAAAAGAACTTTTAAAATCTCGCTCATGTGGGGACGGGGGCCCAAAAAGAGTTTTTTACTTCATCACTAATTCTCCAATTTCCCATGTAGGTAGAAGCATGAAACTTTGGGAAGTTGCTGAGTACCCACTGTGGACAAAATTTGGCAAAAAAGTTTTATAAAAATATCTTTCAAGTGGGGCCGGGGGCCACAAAAAATTGTTTCATTATATGGGCTTTATAAAAATTGAAAATCACCAATTTTCCTATTTCCCGTGTAGACAGAAGCATGAAACTTTTGGAAGTTGTTGGGTACCCTCTGACTACGAAAATTGGTGAACAAGAATTTTGAAAATCTAACTCATGTGTGGCCGGGGGCCCAAAAATATTTTTTCCTACATCACGAAATCTCCAAATTCCCGTGTAGGTAGAAGCATGAAACTTTAAGAAGTTGTTTGGGACTCTGTTTCGACAAAAATTGGCGAAAACGAATTTTGAAATTCACACTCTTTGGGCCGGGGCCCCAAAAATGTTTTTTGTCCTTACATAAGCTATATACCAATTGAAAATCAATAATTCATCTATTTCCCGTGTAGGTAGAAGCATAAAAACTTAAGAAATGTTTTGAGTACATGCTTCCGACGATAATTGGCAAAAGAGAATCTTACATTTTTCACTCGTGGGGGCTGGGGCCCCGAAAACGATGTTTTCATTAACCGAGCTATATAAACATTGAAAATCACCAATTCCCCTATTTTCCGAGTAGGTAGACTCATCAAATGTTGGGGAGTTAATAAATACACTTTTACTATGCTAGCAGGTGAAATAATTTTTAAAATTTCTCTTACTGGGGGCCCAAATTTAAAAACTGAAAATCACTAATTCTTCCAATTCCCATGTAGGTGGAGAGCATTAAACCTTAGGAAGTTTTTGAGTTCAATCTCCCGATGATAATTCGCGAAAAAGAATGTTAAATGCCAACTCATAGAAGAATGGGAGCCCAAAAATAATGGGGCCCCATAAAACTATTTTCCCTTTATATGAGCTATTTACAAATTGCAAATCATTAATTCTCCTATTTCGCGTAAAGTTTGAAGCATGAAACTTTGTAAATATTTTAAGTACATGCATCCGATGATAATTGGCAAAAGAGAATGATAAATTTCCAACTAATGGGGGCCGGGGCCCCAAAAACATTTTTTTTCCTTTATAAGAGCTATACAAAAATTGAAAATCACTAATCCTCTTATTTCCCATATAGGTAGAAGCATGAAACTTTTGAAATTTTTTTAGTACAAGCTCCCGACAATTGGCAAAAAGAATGTTAGAATTCCTTCTTATTGGGTACCGGGGGCCCAAATATATATTTTTTTATATTAAAAAAAAACTTATCACTAATTCTCCAATTTTCCGTGTAGGTAGGAGCATGAAACTTTGGGTAGTTGTTAAGTACCCTCTCAGGACAAATGTTGGTGTAAAAGAATTTTGAAATANAACTTATC
>MUZC01001187.1:296484-356837 GCA_002072015.1 Radix auricularia | reverse complement strand
TTGGGTAATTGTTAAGTACCCTCTCAGGACAAATGTTGGTGTAAAAGAATTTTGAAATACACACTCATGGGGGCCGGGACCCCAAAAACGTATTTTTTTCTTATATGAGGTTTATAAAAATTGAAAATCACTGATTCTCTTATTTCTCGAGTAGGTAGACTCATGAAACATTGGGGAATTGATAATTACACTTTCACGATGGTAGCAGATGAAAACATGTTTTAAAATATCTCTTACTGGGGGCCGGGGGGGGGCCAAATGTAGTTTCTTTTCTAATATAAACTATATAAAAACTACACATAACTAATTTCCAAATTCTCCAATTAGGTAGAAGCATAAAACTTTAGGAAGTTGTTGAGTACAATCTCCAGATGAAAGTTGGCGAAAGAGAATGATAAATTTCCACTCACAGGGGCCCGAGGGCCCAATATACTTTTTTCTTATATTAAAAACCGACTCATCACAAATTCCACAATTCATCGTGTAGGTTAAAATATAAAACTTTAGCAAGTTGTTGGGTACCCTCAAAACGACGAAAATTGGCGTAAAATAATTTTTAAATGCACGCTCTTGAGGGCCTGGGCCCCCAAAAAACGTGTTTCTTTCCTTATACGTGCTATAAAAATTTGAAATTCAATAATTCTCCTATTTTCCAAATAGGCAAAGGCATGAAACTTTGGGGGTTTGTTAACTACACTTCCACGATGGTATCAGGTGAACATTTATTTAAAATATTCTTTACTGTGGGCTGGGAGGCCAAAATGTAGTTTTCCCCTAATATTAACTATATAAAAATTAAAAATCCCTAATTCTCCTATTCCCTATATAGGTAGAAGCATAAAACTTTAGGAAGTTGTTGGGTACCCTTTCGCGACAAAAAATTAGCGTAATATAATTTTAAAATTCACACTTATTGGGACCGGGACCTCAAAAACGTGAATTTTCCAAATATGTGCTATATACAATTTGAACAGCACTATTTTTCCTATTTACCAAATAGGAAACTCATAAAACGTTGGGGATTTTTAAAATACACTTCCACGATGGCAGCAGGTGAAATAATTTTTAAAATTTCTCTTACAGGGGGGATTGGGGCCCAAATTTAAAAACTAAAAATCACTATTCCTTGGTGGGCGCTGGGGGCCAAAATATAGTTTTTTATGCACTCACTCAATTATCACTAATACTCAATCTTCCCGCAGCAAAGCGCGGGCAAATTGCTAGTACGTTAATAAATTTGATAAAACCTTTAACCCATTTCAGCTCAGTGGTACATATACTGCACATTAAAAGCATCCCACAAATTTACATCATACACTAACTGGCTTGAGACTAGCCTAAACAATTTTTTTTTAAAATAAATATGTCGTTTCGGTAACTGTAGATCTATCTGTTGAACAAGTAATAAACTGACATCTCTAATTAACGTTCATATTTGTCTAATCCATTCTTTTTTCTGCACATCATTTTATATGTGCTTTGCCATACATGGCTAGCTGAGCTAATGCAGTTACATTTTTTCTGTGTAGCTATTTTATGAATGTCAAATTTCTAGCATGTCCTAAGTTCATTTTATGTTTCCAATTTCTGATATCAGACAATGCATGTCTTATTAGCTGTAGTAGAAGACAATGATAACCATGCACAAGTTTACATTGAGCCTAATGAGACGATGGTTATCTAGTGACCTTTGATCTTTATCAAATACTTAGGTATGAAGGAAATTAACAGAACGAGAGAGTATTTGACAAATGTTCCACTAAATGTTCTTGAAAATCATTGATTCATTGTCAGAAAATAAACAGTCTCTTCCATATAATATATATTTTGATAATCCTTTTATTTTATTTCAACTTCTCAAAGAACTGAATGATAGAAACTACGGTGCTACATGGTCCATAAAAACAAACAGGTGTTACTATTGTTCCCTGAACGAGTTAATGTTAGAAAGAAACAAAAGAGAGAAGCATTCAAGTTCGCTACAGAGAATGTAAATAATCGTACGTAGATGAACGGATAATGCAGTCGAATAAGTGGCGACAACAGTCCAAAGAAACAATGCCCCGAGCAAAGTAAGAAGGTACTTTAAAAGCGAGAAAGAGAATGTAGAAGTCGACTGCCCGAAGATAGTTAAGAATATAATCAACACATGGGATGAACTGATATAAAGTGCCAAAAATTTAAATACATATCCTATTGCTATTCGGGGTAAAATGTGGCGTTGGTGTATATATTTACTTGATTGATTAATGTAACAACAAAATGTTTGGTTGCGGCAGAAGAAGTTTGGCGGGGGAACGTCACAATTTGAATTCAAGGAACTGATTGCTCAGACTTTTCTTACTTGGTTTGGAACACCATCTAAGGTTGCTGGGAGACCGTCAACCTACTCGACACATGTGGATAACCGAGTATTAGAAGATATTCTTTCTTTGTGAAATAGAACATTATCCTGTGTAAACACAAGATGGCAAAAGAAGATGTGCTGGAGAAGGATGTAAGTAAAGACCTCTCAGTCAGTCTAGCAAATATAATGTAGGTCTCTGTTTGGCATGTAATCTTTCATATCATCCTAAATAATGATGCTGTGTTCAGAGTATTTACATCCTGATCAGTATTTCCTTATCTACCATTAACATGTAAGTCCAACTTGAGGATGTATGTATTTAAAAACAATTTGATAATAATTAGGAATGTAGTAGCTCTCGCTGTGGTTCGAATATTGGTTTTAATTTCACAATTTTAAAAAAAAAATTGCCATAATTTTGCTTAAAAATTGGGGGGCTGCGGTGGTCGAGTGCCAAGCGCGCTCGACTGTCGTTCCGATGGTCACGAGCCCGAATCCATGGGAAGCCAAGGATCCGCTCCCGGGGCCCAGGGTGTCCCCGAGTTCCACCCAGCCCCAAATGGGCGAAAAGCGGCGGGGCAATGCGTGGAACCCCCAGCCGTGGCATGCGAACGCTGCATCACTTGCCAAAACAACAACTGCTGCCTTGCAGATGGTCCTGGCTGACCAAAGGCTATGGAAGCAAATCCAGAAAATACAGCAGGCTGAAGTCGGAGACCACGGGCCAATAGGCGCAAAACTCGTGGCACTCAAAACTCAATATTCAATATTGAGAACGATGAAGAAGAAGAAGAAGCTTAAAATATCCAAGAGGCTATATAATATATATCTTTATTAATTTTAGATTTGTAAAGGCCTAAAACTATAAAAATAAAGTTTCAATTTACTAATAAATAAATGTATTTCTGATAGAGTCTTTTTTTCTTTCAAACCAAATTGTACTTGGATGTGCTCAGTGGTATATATGTGGGACATGGTATTCTAGCAAAACAAAACTATTGCAGAGGAATGTAACCCAATGTGTTTTCCTGTTTAATTAGGTAGAGCAAACACCAAAAATATCAGGAAATATGAAACTTTTACACAAGCAATAATAAAAACTGAAATTGGTTAACAAATAACTATGTCCTTTCCGTTTATTGAATACCTCTTTAATGTAATTACAACAGCTACAACCCATCATTTAATGGAGGTTTAAACAAAACAATCGGCGATGTCAGGTGGCCTGACACTTAGGTGATATCTTCATCAATTGCTCACATTTAACTTCCTGGTGACAAATGGCGTATATAAGCCTGAGATTATTCTTTCTACATTGGTTTAACTATTAAACTAAATAATTCATTACAACAACAATGCTGCAGCGAATTATTTTGATACATCTGTTGTTTGTTTCTCAATGTTTCATACTAATGAATCGGAGATAATTCTTTCAGGAAAAAATATTAAGTAGGTATTTTAAACATTCAGTTGTTGTTGTTTTTTTTTTACAGCCAAAACAAAAAGGTGTAAAGATATATTTGAAAACTTTTGCGATTTTGAATGAGCTTTTTGAAATTTATATAGCACCTTGAAATGTTTAAAAGAATGTGAAGTAAATTTTAGATTGAGATCGTGCACAAAAATTCGGTTGAAAATTGAATGACTCTATTATTTTCTAAAAAGTTTTAATATTTAAAGGTATAAAATAGTATAAATTAATTATACATTTTTTACTGTCGCAAAATAGTTAAGATGACAGCCTTTAATGCCGATTATTTAGAAATTTTAAAAATTTATCTTAAATTATATCTTAACAATAATAATGATAAAATGATAATTTATATAGCTCTGTATCCCAGCTAGGAGCCGGGCTCACAGCGCTTTATATGGAGATAACAACACATATATTAATTAAATAAATATTCATATCATACTGACTACATAAATGACAATACGTTTTTCATCAGCTACGTTAATTATTAAAAGAAATGTTGTTTCATCAATTTTCAAAATAAATTTTGAAAAGATGTGTCTTAAGTGCAGTCTTGAAGGACTTAACAGTTGAAATACTAAGGATGTGTATAGACAGTGAGTGATACAATTTCAACTATTGCTTACAATGTGAGTAGTGTTTGAATCACCAGAGCAAGTGGGATTTACTAGCTTATATTTTTGACATGGCTGGCTACACTCAATTACATGCTATCATTAGAATGAACTGGGTTTTAAAACCCACCCACCTGTTTGCTCTTTTCGTTCTGGATTTGGTCGTTTAATTTGTAGCTTTGAAGGGAGGAGCTTTAAGGGCGATATTATAGTCCACACAACTCAACCCCATAAGAAGTGACACAACAGTGATAACTGAGCATATACCAATTGAGTCCAAAATTGTGTTAAGTTTAACCCATGCAGCTCACGTTAAACATTAAACTATTAGACAACTGACGATGAACCATGAACATTACACAAAAGAGTTGAACCTTGGACAACTGATGTTCAAGGGTTTAAAATTAACAAATAGAGCTACATATAACGCCTGTTTTAATTGATTAACTAAATCACTGTTGCAATCGGGACTACCCGATTAATATAAAGTTCCCACCAATTGAAATATCAAAATTTTGAATACATTAGAAGATTTATTTTCTTTTTTGAGTCTTGTCAAAATCAAAAATTAAGTTTCTTTTCAAACGTTCATTGCGATCAGGGCACAACATTTCTAACACTTGAACATATCACATCTTATATACGTTCGTAAGTAATTTAGTTAAAATTTTCATATTTCTAAAAACTTTAAACACAAATAGAAGTAAAAGAGGGTTGGCAAGATATTTAGTACGATGCAGCTATCGTGAACATGCAATGTCTTTCTCTAACCCACCCATTACGCTTACTCATATTAACTTTGATTTACCAAGCATTTTTTTAGAGAGGGGACCATTTGCTAATACTTGTGTTTTTAACATCCTTAGAGGTTGAACTAACTCTATATTTGAATGTTCTTATAATAGCGTACTTCACATTAAATTATGCCAGTTATAAAAAAAAATATACGCACTAGACATTTGTGACCATCCCATAAATGACGTCACGCGATTTTGGCCGATTTTAACCCCCTTTTCACCCTTCGTCATACTTCGTCACGAAAAAAAACTTAGCGCCCCCCCCTTCAATATAATACAAAGCTGTGGACCCCCCCCCCCTAAAAGCGGTATTTTCTTTTTGAAAATGACCATGTTTCAAATCACTTTATTGTCATTTTAGTATGTATTTAGTTTAAGGCTGCGCTCTAATATCATAACACGTTTAAATCTATGTTTAACGTCATGAAATAAATATTAAAACATAGAATATTTAAATGGATCTTTGATTTAATGTAGCATGTTTTGACGTGACGCTACAATTCTTAAACTCCTCCCTCCCCCTCGTCACGCACCGTCACAAACGGGGGGGCCCCACCTTTCCCCACAGGTGCGTCATGTCCTTTATGGATGACCCCATCTCCTTAAAATTACTTAACATCGATTTGATAAGCATATATACTAGCAATGTGTCCCGCCTCTTGGACCGAGTGACAACATACTGCCAATTATTGATTACCAACTGGCTGTTCTGTGTCACAAATTCTTTTCTGACTCATGCCCTTCCTAACTTGCTGAACTTTTGTCGGTCTACTCACCAAGTCGTCAGCTACGCTCTTCTGCAGACACACGCATTCTCTGTGTTCCTAAGACACGCACTAAAACATTTGGCGAAAGGTCATTTTCTTTTTTGTGCAGCCAAACAATGGAATTCTCTACCATTACACATCCGTAGCACTTCAACTACTAAGTCCTTCAAGATTGCACTTAAGACACATCTTTTCAAAATTTATTTTCCAAATTAATAAAACAACATTTCTTTTAATGATAATTAACGTAGCTGATGTATAACGTATTGTCATTTATGTAGTTAGTATGATATGAATGTTTATTTAATTAATATATGTATTGTTATCTCCATGTAAAGCGCTGTGAGCCCGGCTCCTAGCCGGGATACAGCGCTATATAAATTATCATTTTATTATTATTATGTTCTGATTTTTAATCAAATGTGGGATTTTTTGCTTTAAAATCCATCACTAAAGTTACATCTGTTAATAACTGTTAACGGTCATTTCAATAGTTCGTTCTCAACTGATGGTCACCTTTTTTTTTTGTTTACAGGCTAAAGTTATGCATTATCATCAACACAATTGTTGTTTGCTTGTGACCATGTACATGCGCATATTTCTAACAACTGAACTCAGATATCACAATGTTTTAATCGAAACTTGTGATTAATTTGCTGTACAATTTTTAGTTGTTTATATCCTATTCGTAAAATGTTAACTGCCTGACTATACGTTATTTTGAGATAATATGTTTACTAAAATCATTTCTCTTTTTAAAAAGTTTTTAACAGATCATCGATTCTTGGAATTATGTTCGTGTCTATATTGAAATAGATGACTAAGAGTATTATTATCATGGCAATTGATGGCGGAACATCATCTGTTAGGGAAGTGTACAATATATGTCATTTTACCTCAAGTGTTTGTAAATCCATATACCATTTCACTTCCTAATTGAAGAATTGTTTTCATTTATATTTTTTTGCTAGGGACTAAACAGCGTGGACTTACGTCACAAAATGGAAATACACAAAATGGTCACGATATTTTGTTACTTTGGGCTTTGCTTCAATTTGCGTATCACATCTGGATCAACGGTAAAAATTTTATTTCGTTCATCCATTTTCATTGTTTGTTCACTTTCCGTGGCTTTTTATTTACAGTTAACCAGAAATTCTTGTTTGATTGGACTTTTACTGTTAGAAAACAGTAACGATTGGGGGGGGGGGGGGGGGGCCGAAGTTTTCAAAGTTATCTTAAGTTGTTGTTTTAACCCCTTCCACCCCTCCCGTTTTTCTGCATTTCTCACATTCATCTTGTAGAGATCGATTTTCTTGTCCAATTATCGAAAAAAGTGACATGATGCCTGTGATATAAAAGTGGTTTGAAGTCCACAATTTTGATATGGCAGACAGTATGTAGGCCAGGCAACATAACATAGTTAGAATTAACTTAGTTGAAACAATGATGGTTAAAGATTACTAGCCTTTCATTTATGGGACACTGCTCAGTGGCGTAGCTAGTGGAGGGGGAGGGGGTCCAAATTTTAAAATCCGCTCGGGCCTCCATTTGAGAGGGGGGGGCAAAGGAGTGTCTCCAAATAGGCCAAGTCCCCCGGGTCCTCAAAGTGGCCAAGCGCCTCGGGCCCCCAAATCTCTAGCTACGCCATTGTCACCGCTAAAATGAAACCTTACTCACAATGTAATCCTAATCAACTAGTAATTTGAAATAGTGAGAGACACTTCGCTAATCCCATTACATTGAGAGCAAGTCTAATGAAACTCCGCTCTTTCTCGAGACAACATAATGTGTCTTGTAATACTCAGTTATGTCTTGTGGCTCCATGTTGTATCTTGTGGCACCATATTGTGTCTTGTGACTCTATGTTGTGATTTGTGACTCCATGTTGTGTCTTGGAAAATAAATTGTGTCTTATGACACCATTTTGTGTCGCAAGACACCCTTTTTCTCTCTTATTATACACAGTTCTATCATGTACTACCAAACCCTGATAACTAGGGCTGGTAACGATTAATTCAAATTTAATCGATCGTTAACTTTTGAAAAATAAAGTTTGATTTCATGAATTAATTGTTAATTTCGAGGAAATTTAACATCTCAAGGGATGTAACAAAAACAGGTAACTGACATTTTTATCGCTTTATTGAGTTACTTTCCCTGTCTCATAGATAGATGACAATATTTTGAACTTTTTAAACTGCTAAGGACTGTTTTACTATGTTCCTCAGCGATACAGATCCCCTGATCTGGGCTATTATATTGTTCATTAATTTTTATTAATAAATTGAAAAAAAATTATTATAAATATTTTCTTTAATTTTAATCGATGTTTAAATCTTGTATAATAACTTCACCCTCTTACGGTGGAAAATCAAAAGTTCAAAAATGACCAACTTTCCGTCAGGCTATCGAGCTGAAATTTTGTGCGTAGACTCGTGTCACCTAACAATGCATTTTATCAAAATTTCAGATCGATCGAATGTACCGTAATTAAATTAATGCACTTTTAGTTTATTTCTACATTAATGTATAATACCCGTCTGTTGTTATTTACATCAACGGGTTTGCTGAGTTCACTCAGACGCTCTTTGACCACACCCCAACCCGTCCATCCCCATTTTAGAGCTCTTGGGAGTTAAGTCACTTACGGTCTGTAAATGTTTGTTTTGAATGTAATCAATACGTTTAGTTCTGTCTCATATATTACGGATTTATGGTCGAAACTCGATTTATAGTCGAAAGTCGAAACTGTTATTTTCGCTCCTAGTTCTAATGATACTAATCTTTTTTGCGCTCTTGTCTGGCATTACTCTGTTCAGAGAAAAACTTGAACTGTTGTTAAAGCGAACCCATTTAGTTTTTTAAAAATAGCTCTAGCATTGATCACGCCCATGGAGTCATCCCTAGTGAAAGTTTCACAAGGTGCAGTCCGTATCCCCTAATGACGCAACTATTGTATTCCTCCTCAAATAACCACACACGTTGTAACATTTTCTGTTTTAACATGTAGTCATCTACCATAATTAGAAGAACAGATATTAATTACACACCTAACTTAAGAAGATCAATTTATTTAGTAGCAGTCAGGCGTAGACTTTATATGGTTTTTATTCAGCCTGATAACAGCGGATAATTTAAAACTGCACTTTAAACGTATATTGTATTAGTACTTAAATCTTTCGGTATGGTCACAATATCGTTTCAAACACTCATTTTTTTTAAATCTAAAAATATTTTAACCTTGTCAGGTAAATGATTTCTTCAAAAACTTTTGGGAGCAGACTTATAGACCACTCAATAAAAGCTTATTTAATTACTTATTCGTTATGTTTGCTTTCCTCAATCCCAGTATCAAAATCGATTGCATTTATTTATCTATAAAAAGCGCTTGAACCCCCAACTCATCTCAATGACGTTTTTATTTTATTTATTTTTTCATATAATTCTGGCTTAGAGTCGCAGGAATTTAGTAGCTATATTAACAATTTTGAGACCTGCTGGATTTTGGAAAATGTTTATTGAGGTATTTTTTAGGCAGTTAATGTTTACGCTTTTTTACTTGTTCAACACATGCACATCTGACTTAGATCTAGCCCATAGTTGGAACACAAGAACTCATCGGAGAAGATAATTCTCGCTCAGAAATTTTTTTTAGTTATTGTTGTGGATTCTCCCGAAAACGTTAGGATTGAATCGGCTGTATAAAGGCTGCTGCCTAATCAGCCGTAATTTTAATGAACATGGCTGCAAAAACTGACCAATATTCTAAGATTCCCTTATCGATAAAACATGTTCATTTCCGAATCATGTCTGTTTGGAGATTTCAATGAATATTGTAATAATAATGATGTAGATTTTTAGTGCAAGTCTTTCGTTTAATTACTTAATAAATTTATTCACATTTTTGAAAAATTAAGATACTCGGGATAGTTCAATTTACATGGAAAAATACTTTTTTGAAATCCTTTATGTTAACTCGCTTGCTTGAGTTCCGAAAAAACATTAGATCCATTGTTAACCCACTTCCCTGTATGTTGGCAAGCTTAAATTTCCAGGAAGACTCGTGCTGATGATAAAAATGATGTATCAAAATTTTAGATAGATCGAATGTACTTTATATAAATTAACGAATGTTTAAATTAAGTTAATTTTTGTGCTCGAGTGCCGTGGTGCGTATTATAATATTGAACAACTTTTCCTGTCACGCATTAGGTGCGTATTATATTGACAATAGTTTCTAAAAACATATTCCCAATTGATGCGCATTATGTTAGACATGTTTTACGAGAGATGCTTCTTCTTCTTCGTTCTCAATATTGAATATTGAGTTTTGCGTGCCACGAGTTTTGCGCCAATTGGCCCGTGGTCTCCGACTTCAGCCTGCTGTATTTTCTGGATTTGCTTCCATAGCCTTTGGTCAGCCAAGACCATCTGCAAGACATCAAGTGATGCAGCGTTCACATGCCACGGCTAAGGGTTTCACGCTTAACTAAAATTTTGTATTTTTGGATTGAGTTGCGCTGCATATTATAATGAACATTCTTTGAGTTATATATCGCATATAAAGGATTTATAGACAAAAACTTGTTGTTTTTTTAAGCTGTTTTTTTTTATTTCAGTTTTTTTTTTTTTTTTTTTTTTTTTTTTTTTTTTTTTTTTTTTTTTTTTTTTTTTTTCAATTGTATTCTCTATTTTCCACATATTTGTGCGTGTTTTTCTTATCTAAATTAGATTCAGACCCCGAAATTCCAATCCTTTCAACCACATTTCGGACCAATGCTGGGTGGCACTTTACTAGAAGTCAAAGGTCAGAATCTGTACATCTCTCACAATTTCACAATTTTTGTCGCTGGTAAGGAATGCAAGTTTGATAACAAAACTTCGAATATAAGGTTAGTAAAATATTCAAAGAATTAACTTTACTTGCCTTTTTTAAATAAAGAATTTGTTATTACATAAATGTATGATTTAATTGTCAACTTTAAAACATACTTTAGCATAATTGCTTATCAAATAATGCTTTGAGCTTTTATAGTTGTTTATATTTTTTAAACTAAGTGTTTCCGGATGTATCTATAGCTCCATAAAGTGCTATACAAGTGAGAACAACAATGACACATGTGGTAATGTGGTCGTGTCCATTGATGACGACAGTCAGAACAATATTAGCGAAGCATTCTGCTACAAACCTAATCCTGTCATATCGAAACTATCTCCACTCTTTTCGATTCAGAGGTGAGTAAAGGTTGTTTGTATGTTTTTGTTTTGTTTTTTTGTTTTTGTTTTTTTAAATACTTAATTATTAATTTTACTGTTATAGTGGTTAAGCACTTTTTAATAACATTGCATATTTTCTCAAATAAATGAAAGGTTATCCATGGCAGATATTGTAACCAAGAATTATTTTGTACCACTATATTAATTGTCTGGTAAGGTCTTAAAATATCTTTTCTTAGCGATTCCCAGAAGGCAGCTCAGAACCGTGACACTTGGCATGAGTTAGTGCGCAGCTCAAAATGGTGCCCCAACGACCCAGCGTCGGGTTAAGGGACAGTTCAAGTTCAAGTTCAATGCCACCCATCAATATCCTGATGTTTCCCCTTTCTTTTTCATTCGTGTGGTCATTCCCTTGTGTAGATACACAATCTTCAAAGACGAACTTTCTCCCCGCCCCTTTCTCTCTCACTCTATCTATCTATCTATCTATCTATCCATCTATCTATCCATCTATCTATCTATCTATCTATCTATCTATCTATTTATCTTTATATATATATATATATATATTCTATCTATTATATATCTATATATATATTTTTTTTTTCTATCTAACTTCTATCTATTTATCTATCTATCTCTATCTCCACCTGTCTCTCGTTTGTCCCAAGCACCTTTATGTGTTGTTATTGTTGCTCTTTTCATTTGTGTATAAGTGAGTTGTACAATGAATAAATGTGTATAATATGTACATAGTGTGTGGCTTGTACTTTACGCCACTATTAGGCCATAATGATCGTTTCTGTATGATGGATTATCAAATTTTGTTAAACTATTCCTACATTTGTTATTTAAAGTATCGAATCATTCTACAATGTCGCAAAACATGATGATGTTGTCTTTGCTTTGATTATGTTTTCCCTTTTTTTTTTATTATGTCCAGAGCTAGAAAATCTCTTGTTCTTGTTTAAATTTTAAAGTTTCTGCTCCGTTACCGCCAGAAACTCATCATTAACTTTTTCAGCTTTGTCCAAAATAAGAAAATCATATTCTTTAGTAAATGAACAAATAATAAATTTTTGTTTATTTATTTGAGGATCAGTACATGTAGACTGCTTGAATCTGATTACAGAGAAAAGTTCATCCCCCAACCAATGTCATCTAACTCTTCCAATGTTCTCTCTCCAGCGGTGGTACAACTCTGACCATATCAGGTAAAAACCTTTACAGCATCACGTCTTCCAAACTTGCGATAGTTTTTAACTATGACAACGACAGCATGCGTGATGTAAGTGTTTAAAACATTTTATACACTTTTAAATAAAACGCCAGGAAGATGTCAATGATTTGTTGGATATCTTGATGCCTGAAATATGAATTTTTATACATTACTTAATATTTATAAACTCTAATTTCTTAGTTTTCAACCTTATACAATAAGGGGCCGTCCATAAAGTACGTCACGCTCCAGGGGGGGGAGGGGTGTAAGAAAGTGTAACAGTTTGTGACAGGGGGAGGGGGTGTCCGGCCATGTGTGACGTCACATGTTAAAATTTAAATATTTTTTTTATTTAAAAAATATATATTTTTGTACGAAAGTGTGACGTACTTAGGGGGGGGGGGTCCGAGATTTGTGACAGTTTGTGACAGGAGGGGGGAGTTCAAAACTGTCAAAAATAGCGTGACCTACTTTATGGACGGCCCCTAATTCCTATTTCGTTATTATACTCCAATCCCCATAATTTATTTAAACTCTATTTCCAAAGAATATCATCCCTACACTCTTATTTCAAAAACAATCATTCCTTTAATATCATTCATGTCGTATTCTTATTGCTGTAATCCTCTAACTA
This sequence comes from Radix auricularia, assembly GCA_002072015.1. Classification (NCBI taxonomy): domain Eukaryota; kingdom Metazoa; phylum Mollusca; class Gastropoda; family Lymnaeidae; genus Radix; species Radix auricularia. The sequence goes on along the minus strand of MUZC01001187.1, from coordinate 343,765 downwards.
TCAACCTACACTGTTATACCAAAGATTCAATTCCAATCCTCTTTTTTCTACTTTCAATTCTACACTTATAAATCTCAACTTAACAATGTGACCATTATGGTATTAAAATAAACCTAAGTAGCCCCAAACCCCTTATAAAATACTGATTCATCATCGCATGTCCTCCCATCTGGTATTAGTCCACAAACAAAGTCTCTCCAGGCATCCCGGTCCAGCGCCAATCCCTCTAGCTGTCCCCAAATGTGTCCACTCTTTTTGGTGTCTGCCTCCAGCTCCCTTCTCGAGGTCTTTTTTCGGTCGACCTCTTTATCTCTTGCCTTGAAGGTTCCAAGTGAGAGCTTGTCTCACAAAGGCACTTACACTCTTCCACTTCCTCTTGTTGTGTGCGTTCCCAGAGGTCCTCGGGGGTGATGACTTTGGCCAGCGGATTCGGAGAACTGTTTGGAGACTTGTGTTTATAAATGTTTGAAGCTTTTTTGAACCAGCTGCTTAACCTAATAAAATTACTTTTATTTTTTATTTCACACATGCCTAAATCCATAATGTAAAAATAAAGTAGGCTTTGACCGATATTGTAATTTTTCATTCTTTTAAACTTTCTTTCCAACTCTCCATGCAGACTCCACAAGGCAACTGCAGATATGACGACAACACGACACACATAATTTGTTTGACTCCTACAGCTCCACAGTTTAAAAACAAGACATTCATCGAAGCGGAGGTTGAAATAAGAATGGATGATGAAAAATTAGTAATCGAGGAAAAAATACCAAAAAATATACGTATTTATCGTGATCCCCATTTTGATGACATAACGTCACGTAACATTCTACTCTCAAAAACAAAACCATTTCTGTCGTTGGAGGTAATGCAGTTACAGCTTCTTTTATTTAGTTATATAACTTCATTAATTTAGAAAAAAAAACTTCAGTCATGTTTTAACGCATTGTTTTTTGTTTTTTTTTTACTTAAATTTAGGTAAGGCTTCATTTAATTCAATCTTCTTAAATTTATTTATATCTTCTTTAATTCAGTTACATATTTGTGTTTTGCTTCTGCCATCTACTTTTAACTGGGAAGTAAAGGAGAATCATGTCATGACATGACATAATCAGTATTACTATTTTGAGACCTTATTGCGTGGTTTATCTCTCGAACATGGGTGATTATTCTCGTTTGAAATCCCAGTCATATTTTAAGTAGTTTGCTTCATTAAAACTTGTAACAAAGATTCCTATCAAATATTTTTATATAAATAGTAAATAGTAATTTTAAAAAAATAATAATGATAATAATAACAAAGAATCACCAATACATGATATTATTAATTTAAATGTAGGGAACTTGTTAGCGCATTTTCGAGAAGTCGAATGCGCTATTGCACCCGTTTTGTCCGTCCGTCCGTCCGTCCGTCCGTCATCACCCTTGATCTCAGCATCCATGTGTCCTAGACCCATGAGGTATATATGTTTTTTGTATGTCCTGACCTGCCATTTGTGCATCAACACTCAGTTACTCGATCCGTTAAAAAAACCCGTTAAAACTACCAAAAAATATTTCGAATCGAGAGGTAACACTAGCGCAGGGAACGGCCGCCATTGCCGGAAGTCGAATACACAATACTGCAAGCATTGAAGAGTGGTGCGAAAGGGTGCAAAAGAATTAGTTGGTTTTTTTTTAGTTGACGTCATTAGAATATGTGTAAAAGTTTAGAGAGTTTTACGTCATCATTTGTGGTGACTTGTAGTTAGATTAAAGAGAAAATAATTTTTTTTTAAAATGTAAAGAAATGACTTTTAAATAAAAAAAAATGTCAGGTATATTCATTACACAAGAAAATTCATAAAAATATGTCTAAAATCTAAACACAATTACTGATAACTACATAATTCTGATATCTAACATAAGTACTGATACATAATACGAAAATGCGCTAACACGTCCTGAATTCCAATAGGGACCAGGCTTAACATGATTTTTTTTTTATAAGTAAGTTATCAGAAGACATGATTTCAGCCCCTAGAATGTAACTATAAATGAGGTTTGCTAAGTGAATTGTAGAGATAATGGGCAGTGGAAAAAAAACATTAAGGTCAAAATAATTCTAATTATAATGTATGACGTCATTAAACTGAAAATTTCAAGGGAGCAACAAAAATAGGCAATTAACATTTTTTGTTTTATTGAGTTATTTCCCCTGTCTTGAATACATTTTTAAAATATAATAATAGTCTGAACTAGATGTTGTTTTCTAAAATCCACACACAAAAATGGTAATCAAAGTTTTAACAATGGAAAATATTGCTAAGTCGTCTTTCTCGTGTGTTATTTCAAGGCATCTATACTAATAAAAGGGAAAGCCCTCACTGACTGACTTACTCACTGATTCATCTCTAATTCTCCAACTTCCCATGTAGGTAGAAGCATGAAACTTTAGGAAGTTGTTGGGTACCCTCTCACGACAAAAATTGGCGAATTTTTTTTTTTTTTAAATCTCGCTCATGTGGGGCCGGGGGCCAAAAAACTTTTTTTTTCTACATCACTAAATCTCCAACTTCCCGTGTAGATAGATGTATGAAACTTTGGGAAGTTGTTGGGTACCCACTGTGGACGAAAATTGGCAAAAAACATCTTTTAAAATATCTCTCAAGTGGGGCCGGGGGCCCAAAAGATTTTTTCCTTATATGGGCTTTATAAAAATTGAAAATCACCAATTTTCCTATTTTCCGTGTAGGTAGAAGCATAAAACTTTGGGGAGTTGTAGGGTACCCTCTCACGACGAAAATTGGCGAAAAAGAACTTTTAAAAATTTCGCTAATGTGGGGCCGGGGGCCCAAAAAGTTTTTTCCTTATTTGGGCTTAATAAAAATTGAAAATCACCAATTTCTTATTTCCCGTGTATTTAGAAGCATGTAACTTTGGAATTTTTTCAGTACATTCTCTCGACGATAATTTGAAAAAAAAATGTTAAATTTCCCATTAATGGGGGCGGGGGCCCCTAAATCTTTTTTTCCTTATATGAGCTAGATAAAAATTAAAATTCACTAATTCTCTTATTTCCCGTATAGGTAGTAATATGAACTTCGGAAATGTTTTGAGTACACGCTCCCGGCGAAAATTGGCCAAACAAAATGTTAAAACTCCCTCTCATGGGGGGGGGGGGCGGGAGCCCAGATATAGTTTTTCTTATATTAAAGTCCGACTCATCACTAATTCTCGAATTTTCCATGTAGGTAGGAGCATGAAATTTTGGGAAGTTGTTGGGTACCCTCTAACGACGAAAGTTGGTGTAAAAGAATTTGAAATACACACTCATGGAGGCTGGGGTCCCAAAATTGTTTTTTCTATTATATGAGCTATATAAAAATTGAAAATGTATAATTCTCTTATTTCCCGAATAAGTAAAGGCGTCCGACGTTGGGGGGGTTGTTAAATACACTTCTACTCCACGATGGTAGCAGGTGAAAACATATTTAAATATCCCTTACTGGGGGCCTGGGGCCCAAAAATAGTTTTTAATGCACTCACTCATTCAATCATCATTAATTCTCCAACTTCCAGTGTAGGCAGGAGCATGAAAATATGGGAAGTTCTGGGTACCCTCCCACGACGAAAAGGAAATTTAAAATTCCAAATTGTGTGGAGCCGGGGTCCCCAAAACTATTTCTCTTTACCTGTAAAAATTGAAAATCACTAATTGTCCTTTTTGACGAGTATGTTGAACTTTAAATTTTAGGAAGTTGTTGAGTACACTTCCTCGATGGTAACAGGCGAATATATATTTAAATTATCACTTACTGCACGCCTGAGGCCCCAATTCAGTTTTTCTATTAAATTAGCCATTAAAGACTGAAAATTACTGCTTCTCCCATTTGCTGTGTAGGTAAAAGTATAAAGCCTTTTGTAGTTGTTTAGAAAATAATTATATAAATTTTTAAAATTTTCACTCATGTGTGGCCGGGGGCCCTAAACCATTTTTTCCCTAAAATAGGCTATATAAATCTAAATCAACATTAATTCTCTAATCTTCCGTGTAGGTAGAAACTTGGAATTTTGGGAAGTTGTTGAGTAGACTCCCGCGATGGTAAGAGGCAAAAAATATTAAATCCTTTCTCACTAGGGGCACGATTGCCAAAATATAGGTTTTTTCTCATAATGAGCTATATAAAAAAGACGCATTTTTCAATAACTTAAATCCTTATTTACCGCAGCAAAGCGCGGGTAAATTGATAGTCTATACTAATAAAAGCGAAAGCCCTGACTGAATGACTCCCTCACTCACTGACTCATCACTAATTCTCCAACTTCCCGTGTAGGTAGAAGCATGAAACTTTAAGAAAATTTTGGGTAAACTCTCACTACGAACCTTGGCGAAAAAGAATTTTAAAAATCTCGCTCATGTGGGGACTGGGGCCAAAAACATTTTTTTCCTTATTTGGGCTTCATAAAAATTTTTAATCACCTATTTTCCTATTTTCCGTGTAGGTAGAAGCATGAAACGTTGGAAGTTTTTTGATTACATGCTCCCAACTATAAGTGGAGAATAAAAAGTTAAATTTCCCACTCATAGGGGGCCGGGACCTCAAAAACGGTTTTTAGCGCATTTTCGAGAAGTCGAATGCGCTATTGCACCCGTTTTGTCCGTCCGTCTGTCATCACCTTTGATCACAGCATCCATAAGTCCTAGACCCATGATGTATATATGTTTTTTGTATGTCCTGACCTGCCATTTGTGCATCAACACTCAGTTACTCGATCCGTTAAAAAAACCCGTTAAAACTACCAAAAAACTTTGCGAATCGAGAGGTAACACTGGCGCAGGGAACGGCCGCCATTGCCGGAAGTCGAATACATCATTTTTCAGGCATTCAAGAGTGGTGCGAAGGCGTGCAAAAGAATTAGTTTNTTTTTTTTTTTTTTTTGTTTTTTTTTTTGTTGACGTCGTTAGAATATGTGTAAAAGTTTAGAGAGTTTTACGTCATCATTTGTGTGACTTGTAGTTGGATTAAAGAGAAAATAAAATTTTTTAAAATGTACAGAAATGACTTTTAAATTTAAAAAATGTCAGGTATATTCATTACACAAGAAAATTCATAAAAATATGTCTAAAATCTAAACACAATTACTGATAACTACATAATGCTGATATCTAACATAAGTACTGATACATAATACGAAAATGCGCTAACACGTCCTGAGTTCCAGAAGGGACCAGGCTTAACATGATTTTTTCCTTATATTAGCTATATAAAAATCGAAAATCACTAATTCTCCTATTTCCCGTATAGGAAGAAGCATGAAATTTTGGAAAAAAAATTTGAGTACACGCTTCCAACAAAAATTGGCAAAAAAGGTTGAAATTCCCTCTCATGGGGGAGCGGGGGCCCAAATGTAGTTTTTCTTATATTAAAAACCGACTCATCACTAATTCTCCTATTTCCCCTGTAGGTAGGAGCATGAAACTTTGGGAAATTGTTAATTACCCTCTCACGACGAAAATCGGTGTAAAAGAATATTGAAATACACACTCATGGGGGCCGGGGCCATAAAACTTTTTTTCTTCTTATATGAGGCTTATTAAAATTGAAAATCTTTAATTATCGTATTTCACGTGTAGGTAGACAAGGAAAAATAATTATATAAATTTTAAAATTTCCACTCATGGGTGGCCGGGGCCCAAAACCTTTTATTTCACCTAAAATGGCCTATTTAAAACTGTATCAACATTAATTCTACAACTTTCCGTGTAGATAGAAGCATTTAAACTTTGGGAAGTTGTTGAGTACCCCCTCCCCTCGAGATGGTAAGAGGCAAAAATATTAAATCACCTCTCACTACGGGAACGATTGCCGCAATGTAGGTTTTTTCCCAATATGAGTTATATAAAAAAGACGCATCTTTAAATCTCCAAGTTCTTGTGTACGTAGGAGCCTGAACGGTTGAAGTTATTATATCTAGTATATCCATCTTGATTCATATTAAAATAATTAGGTGTTTTGAATTGGTGTTACGTGGGATCTCAACACTAACTAAAATTCTAATTTCTACAGAAAAGTGCGGGCAAATTGCTAGTGTTTCATAAATGGTCCTATGAGTTGAAAAAAAATATATTTGAAAACTTATAACAATTACAATTATTTTATTTTTTTATCAAGAATCATGATTTGTAATTATTTTCGTTTAACTTAATATTTAACTATAAAAATTAAAAAAAATCAATATATACATTTTTAAAACATAGTTGTCAATAAAAATAACGCATTTAAGTCTAGGCACTTGGATAAAATTTTCAAAATAATTTTTAACATATATAAGTAATACAGCTGTATAGAAATTATTTGATGATTAACAAAAGCATAAAGATTATCTTTTTATCCCTAGTGGATCACAGTTTATGATTTTTTTTCTAAGACCTCATAAACACTGTTGTCTTTTCTCAGAATGTGTCCAATCCATTTCTGTTTTCTTTTTACGTTTTGTCTTTCGATTGTTTCTTGTTTACACATCTGACGTAGCTTGGTGCTTTCAATATTTTATTTTAATATATTCTACCATGCTACAAAATAATTTGGACACAGGTTTATAAATTATATTAGAAATAATCTAGAGTGAAATTTAAAAAATGCCTAAAGCTAAAATGCGAAGGATTTTGAATGTTCATTTTTTAAAGTATTTCATATATTTAAAGAATATTTGGATGCTTAAATAAACAATTGAAATGCATACACATTTAATATTATAATGCTTTTGAACTCTAATGATTTCTACATAATTATATTGATTATTTTTTAGTTTATAGCATATCGGTAATTATGATAGGATTTTTTTCAACAGTATATAGAAGTTAAGCCGTATTTGTGGTCATTATATATTTAGTAAACGGTTCAACTGGTTTGTAAGTTAAATGATTATAAATAGTGTAAACTAATTAATTAATTATTTTTAATACAAATATTCCATCTCAGGGCCAGTTTGTTCTCGAAGGTATAAACAAATCAGACATTAAAGTGATGGTCGGAGGGCAGCGATGTCCAGTCACAACTGTAGACGTTAATCTTCTTGAGTGCAATGCACAAGATTTTATTGATAGGGTCATGAGTGATCAAAAAAATAAGAAGACCATTGAAAATAGCGACTCTACAGATGTTTCTACGACGCCAGAAAATAGTGTGAAAGAACGTGCTATTTTCAATATTAATCAACAACCTCATTCACAAAACCCTATCTTCATAACGACTAGCCCATCACAAGGAGAAACGACCACCCCACCTAAGCTTATCTATGACGTGAAGGTTGAGATAGGACACTATAAAAAAGAACTGGGGAAAGTGACGGTGGTATTTGGTGACATATCAGACAAGTTTCTTGTTTATGCCGCCATAGGAGGAGGTGCTTCTGGTTTCTTCATCGTGCTTCTGTTGATAGCTATCGCCAGGCTACGGACAACAATCAAGAAATCAAGTCTGAAGACAAATCAAATCACTAGAGACCTGGCAGACGCTCTTCTGGGTAAAGATTAATCTCTAAACCATTTATTTGCTAGACTTACGGATAATTTCTCCATTTCAACAAGTAGAAATCAAGCAATGATGAAAGTTTTAGATGCTCAATAGAGTAAAAGTCCTAGACGTTTCAGAAAAGACATTTCTTAAGAATTTTCTATTTTTTAAAACAAATTTCCTCAACAAATATCATACATTTTAATTTAAATAGCAGTTTTAAAAAGGAAAAATTTCATTTCTTTAAATTTGTTCCTTTAATTAATTAATTTTTTTTAACCTTATATAACAGTGTAGATTGTTAGTGATTTCATTTCACTTCATTTCAACATTTTTTTTCTCATACTGTTTATCCACATTTCCTGGTATTACAACCATATAAAATGAAATATACAGTTTCCGCAAATGGAGAATCTTCCTCCCCTTCTCTGAAACAGATTTTAGAATCTGTGGTTGATGCTGACGCGAAAGAAGATATGGATAAGCTTATTATTCCACTGGACAAACTCACAGTTGGAAAATGTATTGGAGCAGGTGAGTTAATCAACTTTTTAGGTGAATTTATTTAGAGTTTGGTAAAATGTTTAAGTCATAGAAATTTTGCTTAATTTTCTGAACAGTTACAACAATTTATTAATAATTAATAAATAATTTTTATTTAGAATGATTTGGTTGAATAAAACCAAGTTCTGAATATTTAAAATATAACGCATCATTAACTTTCTTCATTGTTTCATCATCATCAATGTCACTCATGGTTTGGGCTCTGGTCTCATCACTTACAGTCTTCCCATCAGGCCAATCTATGGCCCTCAATTTCCATGATCGGAACCACACCATCTGCTAACTCTTCTTGGTATGCTGGGGAGCCGGCTTGTCTTTTAGTTTCTGTCTGCATTCTTTTTTTCCCTTTTACAGTCCGCGATTCTGTCAAGTTGACCTGCCTCGTTTTAATCCTTGCTATTCTTGGAAATTCTTGAAATAATTCAATTTATCACGTCTAATGCATCTGCCTTTACATAGTGTGAGGTAAGCTGTCTTTAAATAAAACACAGCCACAAACCAACTAAATTTTCTTCCTTTAATTCCAGGTAACTTTGGCTGCGTCTTTGAAGGTGTTTTAGAGACACACTCGGAATCACCACCAAAGAAGGTTGCTATTAAAACATTACAAGGTTAAAATCAGTATTCTGTTTAGTTTTAAGATGCATAATATTATGGACTTATTCACTGGTGCATGGAAATAAAAATGGATGCGTTGTTATTTATGAGTTAATGAAGATGAGCTGCTTCTAGCGGCGGTGCTTGAAGTGCCAAATGTAGTAAGCTTTTTCTGTCTTCAGATTCCCAGGCTTTCAGCATTGACCTACTGGGATTCGTCCAAGAAGCTGTTTTTATGAAAGACTTTCAACATCCCAACGTACTTGGTCTGGTCGGCATTGCTGAGAAAGAGCCGGGAGTTCCTTACGTCATACTGCCTTTTATGGAGAAGGGTGACCTACTGACCTATGTTCGTGACCCCGCTGTGGTATGTTCATCCTAAACTTTATTTAAAAGTATTTAAAATTCAATGAATATAAATAAAATGCATCATGTTGTTTGCTGACCACGTTTGATTTTTTGCAATTCATCGGTATTATTTTCAGGAACTATTTAATTCTTATTAAAAAAAATTATATTTCTCTGGTCCTCTTTGTAAAATCCAGTAAGAGGTTGAAAGCCTTGAATAACGCCAAACTCAGAGCCTCAGAACTCCTAAATTCATATTCCTTCATACAGCAGCAAAATATATAACTCAAACATAGTGTTATAACAAAACTTGTCAACTGTTCCAATCGGCAAGTTCCATCTCCCACTACATATCTATATATCTATATATTATACATATATTAGCTACATATCTCATTTTTTATGAATATCCAGTGGAAAGTATAGTAAAGAATAGCAAGTTACCAAGATCTTAATTCAATACGATAACGCAATCAAACATCAAAAAAAAGTCATCTCTCATTGTCATTCAGTTTATAATAAAAGTTTGAAAAATGTATTTCATCTCAGAACTTTTCGAGTTCCTAAGATGAGCAAAAATCCAGTTCCTTTATTCCAGCGATAAGAAAACCAACGTGCACAAAAAGATTTAGTTGCCATAACTCAAACACGGGCCAGAATGCAGTGAATGGCAACAATGTAGTGGTAGTCAGAATGCAAAGGATGGTCAAAATGTAGCAGTCGGCCACAATTGTGTTGTTGGCCTGAATGTAGTGGTTCACCGAAATTTAGTAGGTGGCCAGAATATATTGTTTGGCTCAGGATTTAGCCGAAATTTTATCTAAAACAATATCAAAACACCTACAAAAATCTAACGCCTTGGAGGTATTCAAATTTGTCTTTCTATTTGACGGTTGGAAAGCCAAGGCTCAACTTTCGCATTCAATCGCATTTATTTTTATATATATTTTATAATATTTGTGTTTATGGTACTCTGTTTGTGGAGGGAATTCAAATTTGAGGGACAGATTTTGTTTTCAATTTTCCTTCATTTGAAGTAACAACCAACCAGCTACCCAAAAATAATGCAGTTTAAAAGACTGCGACATGAATATTTAAAGTTTGGCTTTTCTTATTGTTATAAATATAACCGCAAAATATACTGTACTGTGTGTGTTAGGGACTTACAGCACTGGGTATATCTTTTAAAAGTAAAATAAGCACCACACACAACCAGCCCTAAAAACACCAGCCCTCACTTTACCAGGTAAAACAGTCAACTCAAACCTCCACCTTACTAGCCTTAGTCTCCCTTCTCTGTAACCCCCTTTATCTGCCTCAACCGCGCAATCTTTTTAAAGATAAATCTGATGGTCGTGTCCATAGCAAACAAGATCTTTATTCTATTTCGTGCTTCATTTACTGGTTTCCAGACTATTACTCTCTATGACGTCATCAAGTTTGGTGCTGACATAGCTAACGGTATGGCCTATCTAAGTTCACTCAAGTTTGTCCACAGGGACCTGGCAGCAAGGAATTGTATGTGAGTCACTTGTCTATTGTGTTACATGTTGGTTGCAGAATAGTTTGACTTTATATTATTAGGTAATATTAATGTAATGTTAATTACGCGTATTCTTTTATACAATTCCTGAATTGCATATTCAATGTCTGGATCCTTTCTTTCAAATTAATTCCATGTCTTGGTGTGACAATGTCACTCTCCTGCAGTGATGACATTTGTTTAGTATAAAGTAAATGTTTGTATTTTGTTAAAGGTTAGACAATAACCACTGTGTTAAAGTCGCCGACTTTGGTCTGTGCCGTGACATCTATGAGAAGGGTTACTACACCAGTGACAATAAGAAGAAACTACCCATTCGGTGGATGGCGTTAGAGAGTATTGAACACGGAGCTTACAGCACAAAGTCGGATGTTGTAAGATTCAAATTTCTATTATTTTAAATAAAATACTGGTTTTAATAGAATGTTTGGTTAGGAATTAAAGGCATGTGTATATGAAACTTTGTTTTGTTCAACATCCTTTCTCAGTGGTCATTGGGTGTTGTCCTGTGGGAGATGTTGACCCGTGGTCTCACCCCGTATCCTGGAGTCGACGGGTGGGATGTTGTGAATTTCCTGCGTCAAAGACGACTTCCACCGCCTTACTTCTGCCCAGAGCCATTGTGAGTGTTAGCACTTCGTTTTGTTCATTTTGAAATTGACGGAATATTTATTTTTATATATTGAATATTTATGCATAACACATTTGCAGGCTATTAATTTAATACTTGATTTTCCATAGATATAATTTAATGATGGTGTGTTGGGCGAAGGACCCAAATCAAAGACCAGATTTTCAGACGATTCAGAAGGAATTAATGCTGCTAATAGAAGCAAGGGATCAGAACTCTTTAAAAACTCAAACGAAATCTGAAACAAACCAAAAAGATTACATTGATTTGCCAGCGAACAATAGTGGAGCACCTGGATCATCTCAACAGAAACATGACAAAATAGAAACAGTTGTTGAGATGCGCGAGACAGCTTCTAGTGGAGACGGGGAACTAGCAGCAAGGTCAAAATTATCGACCGGTGTTGTAAGAGAAGAAGTTGGCATTGAGCAACAGAATCTTAAAGGTAATGATTTAGGAGTCCAAAACTCTGAGCCTCCAGGGTTTAACACTCAAAATGGAACAAAAGAGACGGTGACAAAAGTGTAAGACACTGGCGACTATGAGTTGTTAAGGGTTTTCTCGAACCTAGGATCAAAAATTGTTAAGAACGTCACAATAACGATACCAGAAAGCCACACTAACAGAGACGTCAACAGATCGGCCATTGGAATATACGTCAAGCTTGTAGGGAACTACGAACCACCCCGGAAGTTCTCGAGTCCGTTTCGGAAGTTGACTAAAAAATACAAAAAAAGAAAGTCAGAAAGATTGGACTTTAAAAGACAGGCTGAAAACGGAGCTGTTTATAAAGATTCCAGCACTGTCGGGTCATCGCAACACGGACCGGAATGCCCAGCTGTGACACTGACCACCGACGGGGTCACCTATTTCGAGCTGGAGCCCAGGCCTGAGAGACTGAGCACAATTTCAGACGATAGCTGCAGTTCGGCCAGGTCGTCTTACTCCGCGCGTACAGCTGCCTCTGTATACAGTGTGTGGGACACTACTACTCCGGGATCTTCATTCAGAAACGTGGCAGACGTCAGTATGAGATGCGGCTCCAGTCCTTGCCAACTGCGACCCAAAGAAACACAGTCGCGTCCTTTCAGTGAAAATAAGTTGTCTGTGGTTACGGTTACGCCACTGAACGGTTCTCCTCCGAGTGTGAGCTTTGACGTCAGTTTGGCACAGAAGGAATCTGTTGACGTTTAGCATTTCAAACGTCCAATTCCTAAAGTTCAATCAGTTAGTCATTTATTATTTACAAAACGTTTTCCTGTTGAGTCGGCGGAGGGTTTCTGATTGCAATTGAAGTGACGTTGGATGTTTTAACCAAAAAATACATAGAAAGAGTTTATCATAAGACTTCAAGTCCAAAATGTTAAGCTGACATGACAGAATAATTTATTGGAAATTATTAGAACATTGTAAATGTTATTTCGTAAGAATTTCTAAATGTAATATATTAGTATATATTAGTATGCTACAACGAGTTTGTCATATTGTAACCAGTTACTAAATGCAATAATTTTGAGAAAAAATGGTTATTGAATAGTGTAAGAATGAGACGGAAAAGACGCCATTAAGCGGATTTTGATTTTAATCAAATCAGTGGTTAATCCAAGAAGACATAAACTAGATTCCTGATAGATGTTTTCTTTGCCTAAACAATCAGATACGTTGTATTTCAATTTCTTACTTCTTTTTAGTTTGTTTTCGTTTGTTCGCCGATGAAAGCATATTGCCGATACGTTCATTGTTTCGTGACGTCTTTACAGGCTCACTCTGACCCTGTTACATAACCATTTTTCTTACTCAGGCCTACTGCACCCCAATCCCATTTAACATCCTAATAGTTTTAAACAAGTTTGTATTGTTGTTTTTATTTGCAATTTAAACATTTACATTTTTACAACATGAATGTACAAATATATTTTTAATTATTTTTTTTAAATTATTTTTTTAAAATAAATTTGATTTATAATACCTATGACTTTGGTGTTTCGAAAATTGCTTGTAACTAGTAGATCTAAACCGCAGGCAGATCCCAGGCTACTTAGACATATTGCTTGGTCATGGCTCATATTTGCTTAGTCTTTACAGATAAAGATTATAGATTGTATCGATTGAAACTGATCATGTTCCTCTAACTGGCCGTGTAACCAATTCCAAGAAACTGATTGCGTACAAGTTGTGCATACTGTAAACATTTCATTGATAGACGTCACATTGGAGATTTCCGATGACATAACTTTCAATATTGATGCAATATAACATAAAGCCGATATGGATAGTAAAACTGTAACTTATTTTAAAGCCTTTTAAAGTTGATTCAGCGAATAAATATTAAAGAACAGATTTAAGCGACAGGTCAAAACAAAAACGAGTTGCAACCAGGTGTTTTAAGTTCCTGACAAGGTAAGTTATGCAAATATGTCAATAGTGTTTTAACAAGAAAAAAAAAGAAAATCTATAGCTAGATTAATTGTCATCTCCCATTTCCCATTAAAAAGAAATCAAACAAATGTAATTAAAATGAGCTATGATTCAATGCGATAGCTTTAGTCCCCTTCTTTGAGGCATGACACGCTGTCAATGACGTTGTTAGTTCTACTGCCGTCTGCTCTGCTGTAGGTGAGATATTGGCCATCCTCTTTCATGTAAACAACTTAACTGTTATCGGGAAATTTATTGACTCAGTGTTAAAGAAAAAAAAAACATTATAACCCTGAATACAGTTCTGGATTTACCTGTTTGCTAAACAAGCTATAGCTTAGGTTAGGGCTCCCGCTTCATTGGAGGCCCACCGGAATTTTTTTTTTAATAAATCCGAAAATCATATTTGGCATTGACATAGAATAACTGGACTTCAAAAGGACCCCCTATCTCAAATAGCTTAGCACCCACAAACAAGTCTATATCAAGCCCTACCTGTATATAAGGGGGTGGGGTGAGAATGTACAGTTCTTTTATTTAATCAAAGTAGGACGATCCCGTCCAGATAATTATATACAGCACTGAATGTTATTAATTAATCAATAACGAGCATTTTTTTCTTATTATTGTTAGCGTCATTATGAAACGTGACATAGCTAGAATTAATGCACCCCGTAACTTGAGTTAGTTCCACAATTAGCTGGTGTTAGTGTTGGTCTAACGCGTGGCTAGTGTGATTTTTTAAAGCTTTCCTTATGGATAAAAAATACTGTGCTGTTAGTCGAACACGCTGCCCTTCTATGTAAAGAAAATCAGTTATGCCATGCAGGGCAGATCGCCTCAACCCCACTATTCCCTGAGCCAGTGTAGCAAAGAGCTTTTATAAAACAGGAACAGTGCAATAAATATTTTAAAGTTTTCAACTTCAAAATATAAAAACGTGTGTGACAGCAGAGTAAACTAGGAAAGCAAGTCGATCAATGTAAAGATATAAACGTGTGTGACAGCAGAGTAAACTAGGAAAGCAAGTCGATCAATGTAGAGATATAAACGTGTGTGACAGCAGAGTAAACTAGGAAAGCAAGTCGATCAATGTAAAGATATAAACGTGTGTGACAGCAGAGTAAACTAGGAAAGCAAGTCGATCAATGTAAAGATATAAACGCACTGACCCCCTTACATGTCCGATAAGCTCTGTTGAATAGTTATGTGTAAGTCTTTCTTGCTTAGCGTGTATTTTTCCTACCACATTTTCCTTTGTAAAGAGGAATACTTCCCCGATTTTCATAGAGAAAGTAATGGGGGGGGGGGGTTCAAGTGGAAAGAAAATGGCTATATTTAATTAAATGAATAATTTAATTTACCCAATAAACATTGTTTTCGTCATTTTAAGAATATCTGTGTTTTTACTTTTAAAATAACATTTCACTGACATAAATGATCTTCTAATTTAAGTTTATATTGTCTCTTCTTACTTCTTCAAAGCTTTATTAAAAACTCATGCTGCACTATGTTTCGAGTCTCATATTTCCTTGTTTCTGAATTCACGATATTGTCATATTTCTCAGAACTTCATATGTCACATCATTCAAAGAATCAACAAGTCAAAAGACTATTGTATAACATTCTAATATGGAATGTTTAATTCAGTGGACCTCTTTGGAAGCCCTACTTGTTGTAAGAATAGGAATGTTAAGTTACAGTTGAACGCCCACATAGTCACCTCAAGGGCATATTTTTAAAAAAAGTATGGAATCGTCATCGCTTGAACTTTTCGGATACGTCAAAGAGAATTCTCTGGACTGCTTACAGTCTGCTCTTGTTCATGATTGTGACGTCAATGTAACAGATGACAATGGGAAAACCCCCTTGATGATGGCAGCAGCAGGAGAACGGTGGGCGAGTCTTGAACGTTTGAAAATCCTCATTCAAAATGGCGCCGATCTAAACAGGGTCGACAACCAGGGCAGATCAGCCATGAGTTTAATTATCATTAACGATTGTGCTCCGGTAACTTTGATGTTTGAAAAGTTAAAACTTCTTTTGGAAGCAGGTGCAGACCCCAACAAGGGACTGTATCGCAGCGGCCCAACGTTAATGGAAACCGCTTTTGATCAAAGGAAAATTGAAATATTACGCTTGCTTTTGTGTTGTGGTGCTAACCCCCATCTGTGGAGGTTTCCAGTGCAAGATTTTCACTGTTTAATACGGGAAGGCTATGAAAATATCATTCGGAGTATGATTATTAACGGGGCTTTGCCAGAAAATTCTTTGGCCATCTGGGCCCCGCCCGGCAGAACATTCCTCGTGTCCCCTTTGAGAACCGCTCTCTACTACGGCAAAGTCGGAGTAGCACGTTACTTCGTGGCGAATCTTTTTCTAACAAAGTTAGATCTTGCCGACCACTCTCTGGTAGAATGTGTGAGAGGGCATGACGAGTCAAGTCTAAACCTAAGAAATAGCTTGCGCACAATAATTTTTCCGTTGCGCATTTTGTCGTTCGTCACTGTTGCAGGAACAACAAAAGACAGAGATGCCCCTGAAATTCCCGAAGATTTAAAAATAACCCGTTTCTGGTCCAAGTTGTGTACCAATAGCTGGGGCAATATTCAGCTTTGTCCGGACCACAATTGTGATCTGCGTGCTTGGCCTTTGGGGGATATCAAGGTTAACAAATGTGGCTGTGCCGATTGCCAAGGTTGTGGTCTTAGAATAATTCAGGAATGTAATTGCCCATATGCGCATATATAATATAGTTGCTGTTGGGAAGTGATGGCGAACCTATGGCACGTGTGCCGAAATCGGCTCGCAACTAAAATATTACTTTTTTAATCAAACCAGCCCAGCCAAACCCCCATTTTCGAGGTTTCAAAGGAGTATTGGTACTTTGCTGTATAAATAAGTGGGTTTGGGTTGAATTTCGGGCACGCGACCCCAAAAAAGATTCCCTATCACTGCTGTAGAGTATTTACAGAAAGTTCAAAGTTATTTTGCCACGATAGTTAACAACAACAACAAAAAAAAAAACATTGCTCCGCTACTTTATTCACTCAATGGACATACATGCAAGAAATTATTTCAAACTGTCTGTTCTGTTGGTTAACTTCTTTTTTGACTCATGCCCTTCCTACATGACTGAAATTCTTTCTGTCAACCCACCCACTACGCTCTTCAGCAGACACACGTTGTCTCTCTGTTCCTAACAAACTAAAAAAAAATCGTGGAATGTCTTTCTCTTTTTGTGCCCCCAAATAATGGAATTTTCTACCATTATGAATTCGAAGTATAGATGGCAATGATTATGGCTCTCAAGAATGCACTAAAACACATCATTTCAAAATTTTCTTTCAAAGTTAATCAAAACAAAAATCAAACAATTCTTTAAATGATAAATGTAGCTTATGTGCACCGTATAGCCAAATGTTTATTTTGTTTCACATTGAATGAATTGATAATTTTGTGTCTAACTATAATTTGTATGTAAAGAACTTTCAGCCCAGCTACTTGCTGGGGTGTTGCGATATATAAGTCATAAAATTATTATGGCTGCGGAAATTAACGATTAATTAATTATTTTATTGTTAACATTTTTAATCGATTAGAATTCAAGAATTTTTATATTATTTCAATTTATTTATTACTTTAATATTTTTTTTACTTACACACTTTCCCGTCGTATTATTATTATTTATTTAGACGTGCATGTGTAAACAAAAACGATTTCATTCAATATTTCTTGCATAGCAGAGCGAATTCGCTGTGTTACGTCCCAAAATTTAAGGAGCCATGGAACTACCGCAGACCTAACCATTTCGCTAAATAATGAATCGCGACTTAAAGGGATCTATATGTGCGTTATTTAACAGATAAATTGATTAATTTTTCCAGATTAAAAAATTCATTAATCAGTATACCAGCCCTAAAAATTACTATTAATATTTATAAGCTTCTAGTGTATTTATTTATATTGTCATTTGTATGTACATTTTAAAAATATTTATAAGATAAAGATGCATAAGTGAAGGTATGGAGCTGATGTCCTAATGTAAAAATATCCCTGTTAATTGTTTTGTTTTTTTCTATTTGCAAATATGTTATAAATTTTTACATGCTTTTGTTCCACTTCGTGTTAGTTACATTTTCGAAAAAATTCAAATTATTATTTCTATTTTGATAAAAATGTTTAAATTGAGATGATAACACTATTTGATACAGTGGTAAGTTTTGTTTCTCTTTTAAATGGATGACTGTCTTATCTTATCTTAGATATACAGACGCTCCTTCTATGCAGAAGATAATTGCGTCCACAGACCATGAGAGATGATCTGTTGGCAAGTGATGCAGCGGTCACAGGCCACGGCTATAGGGGTTCCACGCATTACCCCAGCCGCCTAACTATTGTCTAGTTAGGTACCCATTCGGAGCTGGGTGACTCGGGGACTCCTCAGGCCGCGAGAACAAATCCTCACCTTCGTGTGGATTCGAACCCGTGACCATCGGTATGACAGTCGAGAGAGCTACCTCTCGACCACCACGTCCCACTATTGAGATCTATAAACATTTGAAAGTGATGTATTTTGCTTGTCGGTGGGTGGTCAGCAGCTGCCCTCAACAAAGAATAATAGTCCTACCATTCGTAACAGACACTACATGAGTCAATAATTTTGTTATACGTTTTACATTTAATAAGAGCGAATATTTTTAACGCCACTTAACCTGTTAAGTCCAAAAAAAAAAAAAGATACCGAACTCTCACAAAAATACCCAGATGAACTAAAAAATGTGGGGGAGTATGTCTTTCCTTCCGGCCAGAAAATTGTCAACTGCTATGCGTAACAGAGGAAAGTAAATAAATGCAAACAATTTCTTTCTTATAAACATCTAATCCAAACTGATGAAAAGTGCTGGGAGTAATCACGAAAAATTGTCATGGAATCCACATATTAATGAAGTACGTGTAATTTAAAAATCCAACCTTACCTTAAGCTTTATAACAAAAAATAAACTTAAAAGAACATACAATTAAAATGCTAGCTTACTTTGCTTTGATCGATAATATAATATCAATCTTTTATTTAGGACAAGTCTATACACAAAAATACATAAGTTAGAACCAATTCAAAAAAAAAAGCGTCTGGATTCATTACTGGTGAATATTCACAACTGCCTAGGGCATAGAGTAAGTCTATGGGGCCGTCCATAAAATACGCCAAGCTATTTTTGACCATTTTAACTCCACCCCCCTCCCTGGGTCACAAATCTCGGAACCTCCTCCCCTCCTCCCTAATGTACGTAGCACTTTTAAAACAAAAATAATTATTTAATTTTAAAAATTATTAATATAACACACCGTAACGTCACACTTGGCTGGTCCCCACCTCCCCCTCTATCACAAGCTGTCACACTTTTTTTAACAACCCTCCCCCCCCCCCCCCCCGCTCTGGAGCGTGGCGTACTTAATGGACGGCCCCTATCAGTAAAATAACTTAACCTAGAAACACTTGACGATAGAAGAGTGAAGTAGTAAGAATACATGAGGCATGAAGAATTACAACGCAAAAGAACCTATACAACTAGCAACAAATTAGACCTATGGATCAAAATACTTTCCCTAAGTCCATAAAAATCCTTCTTTTCGTCTGGCGTTCGAGGGTTGAATTTGAATAAACCTGGAAAACTAATTCACTATGAACATTCAAAACCCTATTTTAAAAATACAAAACTAGTCATAGATAAGAGTAGTATGCAATAATCTTTTGCATAGAAAAGGCATTTGTTATGCATTAGATAAGATCCTAATATGGACTTATAACATGCACTACACATTCTGTACAGAAAGAACATCAGTGGTGGATACGATAAGCAACAAACAGGAGATACAACTTTCAAGTGATAATATAAAGTGATTTACACCTAAGATATTGGGAAGCTCTTGTGGAAAATTTATAAGGAGTCTTGGCTTCAGGTTGGGTTAATGGGAATTAAATTGTTGTGATCTTGAATCTTACATTACTTACATTCATCATTGACATCATTCTTCTCATCCAAAACTCATCTCATCACTTATCATAATTGCGATATGATGTTGCCATTAGCAACTAGTCCACGTGAGTGCTATGTAATGGGCACGTGTGACTACTATAAACGAGCACAACTAGATAATATCGGAGGTTAAAGAAAGAATAACATCAGGCAACCGTTCCAACTAAAGGTTAAAAAAATTTCTAGGAAGCAAAAACCTCTCGAAGGGGAACAAAGAAAATAATATTCATCACAATCAGAAGACCGGTAGTAACTTACGCTAGTGAGACTTGGATCCTGAACAAAAAATCAGAGAACTTGCTCAAAACTTGGAAGAGGAAAATTCTACAGAAAATATATGGCCCGGTGATAGAAATTGATATCTGGAGAATTCGTACATATCCAGAACTATACCATTTGTACAAAGACCTACGCTGGGCATGACATAATCAAAGAATAACATAAAGAGGATCATCAAAGGTAATTTACAGGCAGAAACCTATAGGGGCAGACGACTCACTGGTCGCCAAGACTCGGGTGGATCTATCATGTGGACATGGACATACACAAGATGGGGGTTCGGGTATCCATGGGTCAATCCGAATTGAAGGATGTGGTGGAGCAGGCCAGGGTCCTACATTAGTTTTTAGTGTCATAGATGATGATGACTACAAACTACAAGGGTAGTGTGTATAAGCAAAATATAGTATAAGTGAGTGCAATATAATGAGCTTGTTTAGCTCACAAGTCTACCTAAGTGCTAGGTCATGGGCACTGGTGGCTACAAGGGTAATAAGCACATTGGAGTGCTTTAATAATAGGCGCATCTGACTAGATTGGTGAAGTACGATTAGCATCTAGCTACTCTACTGGTTTATTACATTAAGCATGCCAGGCAATCACAAAGTCGGTCCTTTTTAAACTCTCTGTAAGGCTGAGATGGTTTCAGAAATCATCTTCAACTTCAACTCATTAGCACCACGACCAAGGGCATCTTCTGGAATATGTTCAGTTCGAAAACGAGAATCTGTGAGGAACCGACATCATGAGATGCATAGCATTTAAGTCTAAAACTAAAAACAAAACAAAAAAACTAGTCCATATTCTAATTAGAAATATCCCTCTATTTAGAGGTTGGATACCCTCTTAAAGCAAGCTCGTGTTATTCTGTGATTTAACTTATCATACTTAGCCCCCTTGAAAGAGACCTTATATCTTGGAAAGATATGGATTAACCTCGATCGTGCAAACTAAGGCACAAATACATGAAGAGGGAGATTTTCCCAATTATAATTATAAGTTAGCTTATATAGTTTAGGTTTATCCGTCCTCTACTGACCCAACAACCATTAATTATGGAATGATTGTTTGTTGAAGACCAAATGTTACCAACAACAACAGAAATCTTAATTAATAAGTATTTGTATATTTAGGAGAACTAGATAATTAAATCTGATTAACTGAAGGATAATGATTACTGGTGTTTTCTGAGATCTAGCTAATTAAACTTATGTGACTTAGAGACATTAAGATAATTGAATACTTATGAAATGTGCATTTTAGTTTTAGAGTAAAAAATAATTGTACTATCTGTACGCGATGCATTTGATTGATCTTTATTATTGCATACCAGTGTACCATTTACAATATTTTATTTTATTCCTCTCAACGGGGAGTTAATATTCAAAGGGAGATAAGAAAATGATTTTCTTTTTTTCGACATTGGTCTAAGTCTAAGAATTCATTAGTGGTTTTTTTTTGTTTTTTTTGCGGGGGGGGGGGGAATAATATAATAATAATAATCACTTCATGATTCAAGAGTGCATGGATTACAGCATGTAATGTGTATAACTTATAAATTGTACTTGAGAGAAAATGTGTTGAATTTGCCTTTACTTTTACTTTAAAATAATTGGATAGTTACATTCTGCTGCATTAAATTATAAATATTCTTTAAAAACAATCAGTGACAGTTTGGTGATTAAGAATTATTAGGTTGACATTTATTTTCCTAAATATGCCATATTTTAAACTACTGCAGCCTCAATCCCATTAAAGCAATAAGCATAGTTAGCTGGAGAGCAGTGGAAAAACTCAATTATAAACAGCAATTATTACAGAAGACAATTTGATAATATAAATCATCTTAGATTTATTTTACAAGTCTAAACATTACAACAGATCACATTTAGTAGTTAACCAACAAAACCCTGACATTACAATTGGCTCAACATAACCAGAAAATATCTTCTGCCCCGTCCTGAGGATACCAAAAGATTATGAGAGTCCTACACAGGAGGCATGGTGTTAAGCAAGGGCAGCAGGGCTAGAGCTTAGCTTTAAGTTTAAGGTCATGTTTTAGTTTTCAATAAATAAAACACATTTTTTAAAAACATTTCATCTCTGAGGCTTCAGGTGCCCTACATAGTTTCAGTTTTATTATTATCATTTAGAACTATGGAAGTTTCAAATGTAAGTTCTTACACCTGGGACAGTTTAATCATAATACATATATTACAAAGGCTGTTGTTACGTCAGATCAGAAAAATGCACCAGTTACCACTGCAGGTTTGTTGTATATCCTTACAAGGGGGTATTTGCATTGCAGCTGACGTAAATAGTCAAATTTGAAACTCCCTAAATATAACCATAACATCTCAGAATAGTAAAATACTAAATTGTGACAATGTCAAAATATCAAGAGCATGGCAATAAAAAGTAGTTCTCACTTAAATGACAATCAGGAAGAGAACAAAAATGCAGCAGTGACAAAATCATGAAATGTGAAAATGCTGAAATCACACCGGCAAAGAAACTACGTTAAGAACCTTACACACAAGCTGAGACATGCTTCAGACACTCATAGCAGTCATTACTGTGATAATAAACAGCCATTCTTCAAACTTGACCACCTCAATATCAAACCATTAGTGACTTAGTTACAAATTTTAAGATAACATATTATCAGTTTGTTCTAAGCGACTAATTTATCCATCGCAGGATAACATTCTATGATGGTTGTATTTTTATGACAATAAGATGGCGCTCAACATCCAGTGATGCTTTAAAGCCTGAGATATGATATATATGTGTAGAGTTAACAATGACAAACTATGGCAAACAGTCAGCTCACATTATTTCTAACATAAGCTCATAAAAGTTTATCAATTATAAGTGATCAATTTGATCATTCAAAAAGTAGAGTTTTAAAAAAAAACAGATCAAACATAATTTGTAATTAAGTCAAATACAAAATGCTAACTATTTCATTAGAACCCTATTTGAAAACATGTGTATAACAGATTCTCAAGCAATTTTTTTAAACAATAGGGCTGCTCTGAACACAAAATTCAATTTTTCTTAGTTTAAACAAATTTAACTTTTAAAACAATTAATACTGCAGAGCAAAATGAATAAACTTTTAGGCTCAAATCTAAATAACTAAATTACTATGTGTAAATTGTTTTTGAAAAGATACAAAAAAATTCCTCATGATATCCTACTAGCACACCACCAAAGTGCTTATGAAAAATGCCACACAATTTACTGTACAAGTCTTCTATAAGAAAACAAAATGTCTGCACAACGCAACATTCATACAGTAATATATTTCTCACACTTCCACGCCAAATTTACACCTAATTATCTTTAGATCATAACTCTTTCTCCAATGCTTGAAGTTTCTTCCATTCTTCAGGATCATGTTTAGGCATTAACTCCCGGACTTTCTTGATAAAATCTGCCTTCTCTGCACAGCCTTTGCATGCACTGTCTTCTCCCCAGTTAGATAGAATCTTCTTGAGTTCTCCAACTTTCATCTTATTCAGCTTGGTGAAGTCTGGCTTAACATCTAGAAATGAAATTGTTAATTAATATATAATGCAACTATATTTACTAACAGTTGGTTTACATTAAAACACCAGCACATAAATTTGGTTTTCACACAAAATATACGTTTGGTAAGGCTTTTAAATACTCTCGGATTCCTTTAATACTTAAAGATAATTTTTGTAATGCGTAAAAAAAACATAAGGGCACCTGCAACTCTTTTGAGATTACAATTAATTTTAAGCAAATTGAAATTTTATCAGTTACTGTTCAATTTAAGGCTTTAAAGAAATAGCTTGATATGGTTTTTTTCTCCTTAGCCAGGTTTGACTTTCAGATATTTTTAAAAAATAGTAAATACTAGGGCTGTTATCGATTAATTTAAATTTAATTGTTAACTTCTGAAAAATTACTGAATAATTAATCGATAATTTTGATTAAGCTAAAAATAAGATGTTTGACATCATTATCATTAAACTGAAAATTTCAACTGAAGTAACAAAAAAACAGGCAATTAACAATTTTTTATTTAAATATAAGTAATTCAATATAATGTCAATGAATTTAATTTTTGTAATTGTTAATTAGGTAAAAAAAATGTTTAATTTTTTATATCATTTCCTTATAAAGAGAGCTTATTATTTTAAAGTTTATACTTAAAAATTATTTTTTTTTTATAGAGAATTTTGTACGTAAAAAAAGCAAACTATTATTAATAATTAATTATTCATAAATAAATAGACAAAACAGTTTAAAACATTTTCCTTAATTTTAATCGCTATTTTATTGATTAAAATAATTTTAATCGATATAAAATTATACAGAGTAATCAAGAAATTAATCGATAATTTCCGCAGCCCTAGTAAATACTAGCACTATTTTTACAGGGCTTCTTCAAGTATAAAACCTATCAGTACAAAAGCTTTGCTTGAACACTAAAGTGAGAACTGTGACAAGATGAATAAGATAAATATTCTATATAACAAAACACACTTACCATATCTCAGCTCACAAATCTGTGAGTCCATAGCCTTCAGTTTCTCACAAATTTTGTCAGAAGGGAGGTGATAGCTTAAAGGTTTAATCAAATTGCTCAAAATGCCTGTGGCTGCATCTTCTGTCCCACCAACAAAGTAACACTAAAAATATTTTTAAAAAAACAAATATGACTTTTGCAATAGTTAACTAAATTAAGCTCCATTATCTTCATGTATTTTCTAAGTTGATTCTTATAATTCAGTAACAATTTTACAAATAAAATGTATTTTTTAAAATCACTCTACTAATGAGTAGTCTTGATGAATGTGCAAAACCTAAAATATGTAGAATCAAAGCACTTACAAAGCGGTTTTCTTTTCCACCCTTGGGGAGTTTTTTGCAATATTTTCTAAATGCTGCTTCCAATTTGTCTACCTTGCCATACAGGTCTTCAGAAATTTCTTCCTTAAACTTGTTGATAGTACCAATACAGACTGCAAGTAAAGAAAGGTAAATAATAAAGAAATAAGTCTTCAAATTGTACACATAATTCTTGTGTGCTTTTATCGACAGCATCTAAGTATTCTAAGCCAGAGATAAATCAGGTGGGTGTCAGTGTCATTAAAATATTATAAAAAAATGGTGTGTGATTTTTTAATTATTTTTTTTTGNGGGGAGGGGGGGGATCTTTAAGTTTTCTTCAATTAAAAAATTTGAATTCACACACAAAATGGGTAGCACTTGTCACCCTTTTACTCCCCTAACAGTAATTTATTTTTATTTTCAGGCACACATAAATTTGATGAGTTTTCCATACTGTCCATACTCATACCACATTAAAACATATTTATAAAGAAAGTTCAGAATGATTTTCTTTTGCAAATGGCACAATACATAATTTATAATAGTTACTAATATTAATATTATATAGGCTTAGATCATATTGAGGCTAAAACCTATATCTCCGACCGGAGCGTCGCGTCTCTTCCCGTTGCTATGAAGGATAGTTGTTATTTTAATTTTAGGGTTTGGGTTAGGTATAGCTTTAGAATTTTCGGAAAATTCACTGGGCTCGCACTATTTTTCCGGGCCGGTGACGTGCCATAGCAACGAGATTGTCGAGATGGCCGCCGATAAGGTCGGCCCGGTCGGAGATATAGGTTTTAACCCATATTGAATTTAATCATAAATATGAATGAAGGCATGAATCTGAAATAAAATTAATAGTTTGCCCCCACCCCCGCCCCCAGCTAATGCCAGAAATCTCTGACTCAATAAATCGTAAAACCAATTTGAACCAAATATGTTATTATTATTATGCATACTTAATGATAATGGCACTGGGTTCAACTGTATACTAAATGACTAAATACAAGATAATGAAAAATTTAGACTTTAACAGTGGTGTAACTGGTGTACTTACCTTCACATTCTCTCTCATCTTTTTCCTTTTTTGCTTCCGCTACGGACGAAAAGAAAGCGCATACAATAAACATTGCAGCACTTGCAGTTGTCACTTTAAGTAAGCTGGTCATTTTTACTGCTGTTATAATAATGTAGTGAATTAACTGACTGAAAGCGAAAGTGTCTATTTGTACTTAAGACTTGGAATTCGCAATTTTTTCAAAAAGTGTTTCTATTTCTGTTTTTATCAAATAGACGAAACTTAGCTAGGCTAGACGTAAACCTTCAAGTGACAAATGATGGATTAAAAGTCTTATAATTTTTATTTTGCTGTAGTTTTAATTATTTAAACCTGGCTACGAAATGATAGATTGTATACTTTGTGCGTTCTCGTATTTTCGGTAAGGCTACGCAAATAACACGTCGTTCAAGTATCAGAAAACGCCTTCATATAAATCGTGTTTTACAGAACACCGGTACAGTTGGCGATATTTGATTGGTCAACGCCATCGATACGTAAGCTTTACTTGGGTAGGAAGTGACGAAATTCACAATAAATTCGAGCTCTTCCTTCTTTTTGGACTTAATTTTACTTTAACGGAAGTTCTTAAATTTTACTTTTGTTTTCTCCACGACTCGAGCTAGAAAGTAGGAAGGTCCTGGAGAGTGAAATAGTTTTCAAAAAAGAACTTGCCTTGGCCCACAGAAAATTTAATTTAATTACATAAAATAAAAGAATGGCCATGCAGCTACATCTTAAACCCGACGTATATCAATGTTTAAGATCGGGGACATTTAAAAAAGTGCGTAAAGTGAAGTGTTTAAGTAAAAGTTTAACTTACTTTACTTAACTCTTGACTCTTACACTTACTACACTTAGACTTAGAAGTTAGAGTTCGACTTAGTTTAAGTTAAATAAAGTCGAAGTCAGCAAGTTAGATAGAGTCTGAAAAATATAATTCATTGAAATGAAATAAAAATTATGATTTTATTTCATTAGGGCTAGGGGGTAAAAACGGCATTGGACATCCAGAACTTGCCAGAAGTAGAAGTATTCTGTATTTTATTTATTGTTTTTAGTTTTAGTTCAAAGTTATTATTTTATTCGCATGGTTTTGACTGTGTGGATAATTTCTAGTATTATTCACATGGGTCGTCAGTGCATGCGTACTCTAGCGGCTGATAACATTGAAAAATGCGACCGGTATATACAAAATAGGATGTGGCTAGTGCTACGACAATTTTGTTGTAGCAGCAGTCGACCCGGCCGGATGTTGCTAGCGTACGACATGTCATAGCGCTAGTCAGGAAACTAGTGCTACGACATGTAGTAACAGCAGACGATCCGGCGGGATGTTGCTAGCGTTATGACAAGTTTGTCGTAGCAGCAAACGATCTGGCGGGATGTTTCTAGCGTTATGACAAGTTTTTCGTAGCAGCAGATGATCCGGCGGGATGTTGCTAGCGTTACGACATGCGCCACTCTTTGCAGTAACCACTTGGAAAAAATTAAGTCGCAATAATATCTTAACAAACTCTTCTTTATATTGTATACGCAATTATATTATAATATGACATTAATAGATCCGGGCTTATTTGTGTGTATTAATTCTAAAATCTAAATTAATTTAAATAAATTATTTAAATAGATTTAAATTTAATATTGGTCTACCGATTATAAATATGTCGGCCGATTTTGCTAAACTATACTATACTTGTATAAGTGATGCCGATGCCGAGTATTAAAATTTAGCATACCATGAAGTAAAGCCGTAAATGAAAATCCTCAAGAAACAATTCGCTCACTATCGCAATAATGTAAAATAATTTGTTTCTTGTGGAATAATAAAATGTACCGTGTGCAGACTTGTCACTGGAAACCATTCCATTCATCCTTCAACTTCATTTTGACTCTATTACTATTGGCATTGGCGTATTAGTATTGCTTTGTTCTCATTGATCGTTGTTTCATTCATAAAGGTTGGCCGCGTGCAAAATTTATTTAACTATTGGTTAAAATTAACAATTATTATTGTAAGTCAAAGCCGAAGTTTGTTGTGAGTCATAATTATTCATATGTCATCTAGAACTTGTACTTGTAAACATATCAGTATAATTATAAGTTATAAGTATCAAAAACTTTGTTTTGGCAAAAATGAATATTGGTAGACCCCTAAGATTTAATCAACGTATCTGCTTTTCAGAATAATAAAAAAAAAATTATCAGCACACTCGTTGTGAATTTTTTAAAAATAGTAGATCTAAATGAAATTTTTAAAAAAAAATTGATGGCAGCGGGATTCGATCCCACTACCAGTAGTGTCATATTCATATCATTTACAAACTAACCGACTATCCATTCGTCTAGCAAAGCTGTTGATCAAATTCAATTTTTTAAATTTATAAGTGTTTTTCATTTAATGGATAAATCGGAATTTGTTTTAACCTTTAAAATTCATTAATAGGCTTACTTAGTAATCATGATATTTTATTATGAGAACTATAGTTTAGTTTTCAAGTATTAGTATTAGCATAATTGAAATGCAACAAATTGTTTACGACATTGTCGTAACAGCAGACGATCCGGGGGGGATGTTGCTGGCGTTACGACATGTCATAGCACCAGCCACACCCCCCCCCCCCCCGGGTTGTCTACCGTTACTTTGTCATAGCAGTAGATACTTCGTACAAAATAATAGCCGATTTCACTCGATTTAGGTTTAGGCTAAAATTGAAATGTGTAATTTATATCAAATGCTAATTGTACTACTACTAATTACAATTTCATGATTACTGAAATTTTAAAGTAGCCCTGCCATAAAAAATTGGTTGATGTCCAATAAATGATAATTACATATAATTTATATCATATATAACGTAAAAATAATCTTTGTTCACATCAACTTCTCCAGGTGAGTGGTTACTAGTAAGTGGCTCTAATCCTGATACAGTCTTACTTCTTTCTTTTTTTTTTTTTTTTATGTTTGTTTTTTATTTTACAACCACAGTGAGGATTCGCTTGCGAACACTCAAGCAGGCCTATTTCCAGAAAAAAAATGTGTTATCTATTATGTTAGTCATTTTTGCACTGTTACGCTTACTCAGTCTTACAGACTCTCACTTTTAAATTTTTATGCTATTTACTATACCATTATATAGAGTAATATAGACTTTCACTTTTGCAAACTTTAAAATACAAAGTTGAGTGCACAGGAACAGTTAATAATAGTTTTATAACAGCTAAATCCATAGTCCATAGTATTAATAATTAATTAATCAATGGTAAATCATTAACTAACCAACAGTATGCTGGTCCGCTTAGATTCTTGCTAAAATTGATACTATTAATTACAATCAGCAATAGCAATATAAATTATAAGATTCATCACTCAAAAGAAGTTCAACGCTTGGCAATTATCCGCAATTGAACAATGATGAAATCAATCAATAGTAATCAGTGGCCTAAAACTTAAATATCAACTTAAATATACTATACATTATTAGTTATTAAACTTTTAGTTTAAGTCTACTTCCTGTTTCAAAGTTGACTGTTCTCAATTATTTAAAATTGAACTCAACTCCGGGTAATAATGTACTTCTGAAGTATTGAAGCTACTGTTAACCTTTAAACAGGACTGGTCTTGATCTTAGGACTCACCAATGTGTTAACAACCTTAAAAAATAACCATAATAAACTAGCTGTTTCAAAAAGTATAAATTGTATATACTTAAGGAATCAATGAAATTATCAATAACAAAAAATGGAATTGCAGGTTCATCATATCACTAACAAAACTGGGGTCTGTTGTTCAAGATGAACTCATTAATATTCAAAAGGACTTTTGGGACACGGTGGTCGAGCGGCAGCGTGCTCCACTGGTGTACCGATGGTCACGGGTTCAAATCCATGCGAAGGCAAGGACCTTTTCCCAGGGCCTAGGGCGTCCCTGAGTCACCCAGCTCTGAATGGGTACTTAACATTAGTTAGGCGGCTGGGTAATGTGTGAAACCCTCATATCCGTGGTCTGTGAACACTGCATCACTTGCCAACAGATCATCCGTCATGGTCTTTGGACGCAATTATTTTATGCATAGAAGGAGTATAGATACCATATATTTAATTTTCTTATACTTATATGTAATATTTGAAGATGTCCAAAAATAAAATCAAGCTTATCAATACTTGGAAAGAATAATAATATTTGACCATATAAATATAAGTAGAGTCATAGTTCATTAGTTATTTTTTGAAATTTGAAATGTTCCTTCTGCAGTTTGTAAGCTGCTTCCCCCAGTGGCATCTAGTTATAGGTCCATATTCAAAAGTACTCTACATTTTTAGCTTTTTTTTCATTTGATACAAGTCTTTGTTTTCGTTTTTAAATATTTTTATACAAAGTAGGGAAGTTGTCCATTTTTAGTTACTTATTATTATACTAAAGCTAAACGTAGTATTAATTCTTAATTATTTTAAAAACTTGTTCAGGATGAACAACCATTACAAAAACTTCTCCACGCCCTCACTGTACCTCCAAGATATACAACTTTGCGCTTTAAAAAACAAGAGGGCATCAATGCACTGGAAGAGGTCTCAAACATTATGGACAAGGTAGCCTTTTTTTTCTTTCTCAACTTCACAATGGTATTTTAGAGTGCTTAATCTAAAGCATGGGGATGCCAAGGTCAAGCTGCAGCATGCTCAACGGGCGTAAAGAGAGTCCAATCTCTGTGAAGGCAGGGGTTTGTTCCAGTGGTTAAAGGCATTCCTTACTTTGATCAGATCCGAATGAGTACCTGTCAATGGTTGGAGTAAAGTAAAGGCGCCTGGGCATTGTGCTAGCCATACAATCCCTTTGCATGCCATGGATATAAAAATTTGTGAACGCTGTTTCACTGTCTTCAGTTGCCTCATAGGCCAGCACAGTCTGAAAGAGGGAACTTCTTTACATTACTTTAATCTAAATCACACGAGCAAAGTCAAACCCCAACCAACAAGAAGTGGTTCAATTGCCCTGGTTAGTTTGTGGGAAAAGCTGTTATAATTCAGCTCTGAAATTTGAACTCATGTTCAAAAGTGTCAGCAAAAATTTATTTTTCATTCAATATATATTGTGGATGCTAAGACATCTAAAATAGTTTATAATTAGACCACCTTTTATCTCTTCTTTTAACATATAAATTTATGTTTACTAC
This sequence comes from Radix auricularia, assembly GCA_002072015.1. Taxonomy (NCBI): domain Eukaryota; kingdom Metazoa; phylum Mollusca; class Gastropoda; family Lymnaeidae; genus Radix; species Radix auricularia. The sequence goes on along the minus strand of MUZC01001187.1, from coordinate 312,741 downwards.
TTAAATAAAACAAGAGAAATGAAAATTAATCTGAGCTATATTAAGGAGTAGCACATTTTAAAAGAATTTTCTTTTTTATTATAAGAAATTATGACATTGGTCTTACTTTTTTAAAGCAATGCAGTATGGCAGGTTGGAAAAAATTTGATGCATATTTACATAGAGAGCTAAATGATTGCATAGTCATACCCAATCGAGGTCCGCATGATTTAACTGAGGTGAGCGTGCATTCTTCTTCCCTTTTACACAATATTCAGCATAAACGAAATACATTGTTAATGTCTAAATTACCCAACAGAAATCAATTAAGCCTGTTTGTGACCAGTGACCACCATATTCTTTTTCCACTTATCTTCAAAGCACACTTTCTAATACGCTTACCATATGCTGTTACTAAGATAATTCATCAATAGTTGGGGGGGGGGTAATATTTTTACGTTTGTTTTTACAAAGATGAATAAGGAAAAGTTAAATAAAAAGTAATCAATTTATGTTCACAGACAGACAAAGAGGTTATTGTTGATATGGCATGTGGTATGGCCATCTTAAGAGGAGCTCATGTGTACAAAAATGGTATCATAGGAGCTCCACATAGTATGTGTCAGAAATTTCTTCTTGTCAGTTTGAATGTTTTCACTAATCTGCTTTAGCTGATACTCAACCACAAGCATTACCCTAAAAATGACTTCACTATATTTCTATAACTGTCTTGTTTGAAACCTTAAGTTTTACTGCATGTCGAAAACAATTGTGACAGTTAAAAACAAAATTGCTTTTCTCTACAGGCCTGAGAGTTGATGACAGAGTGTCTGTGTATGCAGATCTTGAAGGCAAATGTTTAAAAGGCACCACAGACTACAAAGGAAGGACAGTGCTTGTTGGGAATGGTATTTCTCAAGTTTCCAGATCAGACATTTTTAACTCCGCCACCTCACATCGGTAAGTGTGCTGCAGTTAAGTGCATCAAATATTATTAGGCGCTATAAAATTGTAGTGCATGATGAAGTCAACATTCTAATATCGTTAGGTATGAAGTATGTACAATATTGTTTGTTTTGTCATCCTCCCATTCTCACATTGCTATGAATAACTTATCTCTATTCCGATATTGTTACATGTGGCACACTCACATTTTCATTTAATTAAGAATGACTTACTTATTTCCAAATTGTTAGGTATGACATGACCCACTTAATGAATATTTTCTAATTGGCATACTTTCTATTTACTTAACAGAATGACTTTCATATAATTATTGATGTACTTGATCAGGCTAACATTATATTGGATGTAATGGTTCTTTTTTTTCTTTAATGTGTTTAATGTAGTGGTATAGGCATTTTGATGACAGAGCCTTTATTTGAAGCCCCATCCCTTTCCGAGCTGGACCTTGATTGGATAGTTCCTCAAAACCTTCCATCAATTGTGTGTGTCCATGTTTTGGATCCTAAACCAGGGGAGACAATCCTGGACATGTGTGCGGCCCCTGGAGGGAAAACAAGTCATGTTGCCGCACTTATGGAAAATACAGTTAGTGTGTTTGTAAATGTTATCTTAAAGTGTCAATTATTATGCTATAAAATATATTTGAAAAATAGCATAGTTTTCAAACAATCATCTTTACCTGTATCTTGTGCACATAATTCAAATAATTTTGTGTAGCAATTACTCATGCTTCAGTGTCATTATTCTTCAAATCAAATGTATTAAGGTTCAAGATCTTCAAAATACTGCAGACATTTGAGAAAATTCATTCATCTTCAATCGGAAACTTTAATCAATAAAATGTAATATTTCATTGAATCATTTAAAATTTGAGCTAATTGTTCATGTTGAACTAACAGGGGCGCATCGTTGCACTAGATAAAAGTCACAAGAGAGCGCAACTGATGGAAGCAAGATTTAAAACTCCAAACATAGAGATCTATACATTTGATGCTACTCATGCTGTGTTAGCAGAAGCAGGTATTTTAAATCATTTTTTGGAGCTGCTTGAAACTAAAAATTTATGTTTTATTATGAAAAGTGAATTTCATTGGTTTGCACACCTGATAATTTAACAGGATCTATTCTATAATACTTTGAATTGATTACGGTTATCCAAAGTTGTCACATATTTTGTAAATATTGTCATATTTATTTTGTTTCAGTTACTGTAACCAAAAGAAAAGGTTACAAGTCAATTCGGTCAAAGTTTTTAAATTTTGAGTTGTTTTGCAATGACTTTGTTCAACAGGCATTTGTTAAAAAATAATAATTTTAGATTTGAAATGCATTTCTTATTTTTTTAAAAGATGTTCTTAGTTTCATTGTATTGCAAAGATAGCTTCCCCAAGAAGGGTTTATCATGATTGATATAGTTTAACTTTTCTTGTGCCATAATGTTTTAGGAAAATTCCTCCTCAGTGCCGTAAGAATTTCCTGAATGGCGATCAACCTGTTATGAAATTTTAAAAATTGCGTAAAATCCATTTATATTATTATTGTCATACTGACTTCATCTTTTAGGATAAGAATGGTTATTTATGTATCCAAAAGACCGCATTGAGTTTAACACAACTTTTACCTGTAGTTCAGTAGTATTATTTTAGTAATAAAGTATACCGAAATCGCATCTTCGAATTAAAACTGTAAAAACTACCAAAAAACTTCGCGAATCGAGCGATGACACTAGTGAGGGCAACAGCCGCCATTGCCAGAAGTCAAATACATCGTTTTTCACACACTGAAGAGTTTTTTTTTTTTTGTAATTTTGTTTCTAAAGAGAGTTCTATCAAAGGCGCACTTTACCGCGCATTGGTAAAAATAAAGTGGTGCGCATTACCGCGTTTTATCACATTAAGAGTTCATATTAATTTTTATTTACATCTTTTACAGTCATCACAGGAGGACCTCCATATCCACCTGCATCATTTGATCGTATATTAGTTGATGCCCCCTGCAGTGCCCTAGGGCAGAGACCTAGCTTTGTAAATGACATGAGTCTTAAACAGCTGCAGTCATATCCTGTCATCCAGCACCAGCTTCTGGTCACAGTAAGTCTAATAACGTCACGTGTTTGTTTGAAACTCTATGTCTGGTATTTTCTTCCCCCAAAAGATGGCACTTGTCTGTAGAGATATTTTCAAGAGACACTGCCTATGAAAATTTGTACCATTATGACTTGGAGTAAATATGTCTTGCAGTGCCATTAGTGGAATTTAAAAATCCACAAAATTTCCTGGAAAAAGCAATATCACAATTATAGAGTGTAATAAATTATTTTGTAATATCATTATTTTGCAAATAGATTTATCTTTCTAAAAAGAGGTATTGGTGGTCTATGAAGAAAACAAAAGTTGACATGTTTAGTTTATGAGGCCCGAAAAGTTTAGCAACCATTGTTTTAATTTGTTAAAAGTAACCCCTAGTTACTACAAAAATGAAATCTTATGTTGTTATTTATTTATTTTTTAAAAAATAATTTGCATATGGATTTTTGTGTGCAGGCAGTGAAGCTCTTAAAACCAGGCGGTGTGTTAGTATACAGCACTTGTACAGTTACCAGAGAAGAGAATGAAGATCAAGTTTCTCGATTGTTGGCTAAATTTCCAGAGATTAGGCTTGTGTCTACGGTAATTTCTCTTAGAATTTTTAAGCAAGATAAAAATTTATTTATTTTTAATAGTATTAACTTAATCACCGTAACATGAATTTTTAATCTGTGTTATTTCTTAATGTATTCATTGGTAGGACTGAGACAAAATAATATTAAAACAAGAGTTTTTTTTAATTAATGATATTTAATTCCTAATTAACATAAATTATTAACAATTTATTTTATAATTAATAACTTTTTTTCAAAGGTCAAAAATTATCTTTACATTTTGTTCTTCAAAGAGTCTTTTATAACTTAAATTATTTTTTATGTTCCCAATACCTTTTAAAAGTCATCAAAACTTTTCATTTTTTCATAATTTGCTTTCTAGCCTTGGCGTGGAGCCAACACAAGATATGATTGTGACCTTACAATTGAACAAAGATGTCAGGTTCTCAGATTTGACCCTTGTAATGTAACAGTGCACCCAGAAGATATCTCATGCGATCACGACACAATTGGCTTCTTTATAGCCAAATTTCAGAAAGATTTTGTATTGTAATTTTTAGCTCATCTTTAAAAAATTGCATTCAACTACGGGTAATTATCTAAATTTATTTTTTATGTATTTATGTAATTTATTATTGTATATATCAGCAACAGATTTTAATCATGGGCCTTTTTTAAAATTGAATTGCATTGTTGCATTGATAGAAATTTATTGGCCATACTTTTAAATTGAGAATTTCCATTGGTGGTATTTGGTTCATTTTCCTTTGATATTTTATACACCAGGAAAATCTCTATTAAATTTATGTCAAGAGTGTTATCTGGGCATTGTGCTAGCCACATAATCACTTGTATGCCATGGCTAAAAACCTGTGCCCCAAAAGGCCATTATGGTCTGAAAAAGAGACTTTATTGGGTTTTTTTAATGAAGTGTAATGCATTATGTTATTATTTGTATGATGAAGTGATGAAAATATTGGTATTCAATAGTTGAATTTAGTTATAACTATTCAAAAACTTTGTTAATTTGAGGAGAATTAAAGGCACAAAGAAAATGGAACAGTACCTGATTAACCATTTTTTAATTTATTTATAAGCTATAAAATTGTTTTTAAAATTCGTAATTTTATTCCATACACATGAAATACTTTAAAAATTTCAACAAAAAGGAAATAATTATTTAACAGAAACTTGAATGTTTTATTTGAAATAAACACATTTTATCAACATTTTTTTTTAAAGCATAAACCTCTTTAAATTAATGGGCTTTGGTAGTTTTAGTTAATAGTTAATGCCCTTATTTACATATTCATTTTTTTTTCTTATTAACTCCAGTTGTGAATATATTTTATGTGGAACAAAAAGAACTTCTGAACTGAAATTAGTGTACCCGTGTACAGTACAATGATAAAGTCGATATTAGTATACTCAGGCATAAGAAAGTGAATATTGATGAGCAACGTTTGATCACATGTCATGCTGTAAATGTATATACAGTACTAATGGAATTTATTAACAGGGGGTGGGGGAACAATATTTTAAAATTTTGTTTAGTTTTAATCTGTCATTAAATTTCAATATCATTTTATTTTTCTTCCTTACCTCTTGATTTGTGATTTATTTCACAACATAAAATTCCCTGTGTTTTCTTTTTATTTTTAATTTAATCACCATTTTTTACACATTTTTTTAAATTTAAAAAAAAAACGTATTTATGAAAATACATTTTTTAAATTTAAATATTTACTTACATTACATATATCAATTTTATAAAACCCTTTTCTATATACTAAATATTTTAATGCCTACACCATTATTATCCCTCACCTCTTACCCTCCATGAAAACAATGCTCTTTTTAAAAAAAGTTGGGTTGGTTTTTTTTTTTTGGAAGATTATTTTCCAGTGTTTAATTAATGTGGAAATTTAACCGTAAAAATTGTTTGCTAAAGATACATAAATGTCTCATAAGGCCCAATTAGCAGCTGACTTAAGAAATTTTTATTTAAGCCAGCAAAGTCTTCTGTTCTGCATACATTGCAGTTAGTTTTCGGCCTCACCACCTTCAACAATAACAGTTTCAAATATGATAGGCTCCAGAGGATCATCTGACTTGTCTTGACTGTTTCTTCTCTGAACCTGCCCGTCGTTTGTCTTATACAGAATGGGCACCGGGGCACATGCTGGGGGCAGAAACTTGTGTAAGGCACTGACCATTGTGTCCACAACTTCAATGGGACATGCTCTTGCCAATGGGCGTTCCAGGCAGTTCACAATATTTTCTGCAAAACTTAGAGGTTAAAGAAGGACATTTTAAGATTTGAAAAGCGGTATGAGTCAAAAGTATAGGTAGCAAATAATTTGTAAGCTTTAAAATAAAAGTTGAACACCAGGGTAATAAAATTTTAAAATGTTTTTAAAGTTATATTTAAACACAGAGATCCAAGGTAGTAAGGCACTTTAAAAGTATCTGAGATTAGAAGGATTAAATTTGAAAATGTTTAATGTGTTGGTTTTTTTTTAAATTAATTTTTAGAGCTGCATCTTTTCTGTGTTATGACTTTGCATACTTTTTATACTTGATAACGTTGTCTTATTTTAAAATTTCAATTTTCATTGTTGTAATTGTAATTTTAAAGCAAAAGAAATAAGATTTTTGTGACACACTTTTTTTTAACATACCTATATTAATAAAAACAATGCAATGTAAAAAAAATTATATGTGCTTGTACTTACCATGCAAAAAATACCATAAATAAGTAATCATGTTACCTAACAAAAATATTTTCTTCAAAAATACTTATACACAGGAAAATAAAATATTCTTTGTAAAGCTGTTCAGCTGTAAAACTTTTTTTTTATGAGGTACAAGAATGAAGGTGTAACGTTTGTATATTTGTAACATGTGTGACTTATAATTTATTGTTCTATTAAGATGTTTTGAGGCCTTAGCAGATTTCATTTGATCAAAAAACTTGTACCAGACAGATCTTCTACTTCTATAAATTCAACATGCTACCATGACCTATTCAGCATATCAACAAGTTCGCACTTACTGGCAGACTATGTCATGTAATGTCCTGTGTGTGCTATTAGTGAATTCCCACTTACTTGCAGGTTATGACTTGTAATATCACGTGTGGTGCTATCAAGTTCCCACTTACTTGCAGGTTATGTCATGTAATGTCCTGTGTGGTGCTATCAAGTTCCCACTTACTTGCAGGTTATGTCATGTAATGTCCTGTGTGGTGCTATAAATTAGTTCCCACTTACTTGCAGGTTATGTCATGTAATGTCCTGTGTGGTGCTATCCCTGCATTGGTGATATCTTTACGGAAGTTTTGTGTCTTCAGGAGAATGCAGCTGGAAATGCGTGGCCCAAACTTTGACACGCAGTCAAAGTGATTCTTGAACACTGAAACAGGCATGTCATTGAAATAGAACTGTGCATAGACCAAGCTCGTAACAACCAAGTTTCTATTATGTTTATTCAAACTAATAAATATCATTACATTTATTTTTAAATAATTTTTTTGCAATCCATTTTTCAGGACTATACTTCATGTCTTTACAATGTTATTGATTCATGTTTATATCATTATTATTATTGTTTTATTTTATACATACATGAATATTGATGTATTTATATTTTTCAAAAAATTGTACATTTCTATGACAAAAACCACATCATGTAATAAAGATATAATGCAATCATGTACCCCTTTGATTGATGTTTAATCAATTATGATACATTTTTAAACAATACGTTTGAAGAGTTGACTCTTGTATGGTTGTATTAGACTAATGAAATACCACACCCATCTTTGAACCTACTTTTAAGCTGTGTTGTAAAGCAACCCAATGATAAGAAGTTAGCAGTTTAAATTTTAAAAAAATAATTTTAATTTAAGTATAAGCCCAGTTTAAATAAAACCATTTTTAAAATTTAAGTATAAGCATTCTTTAGACAATAAGCCTTAGTAAAAAGTTTCATGGAAGACATAAGCTGGGAAATCTGAAAGATGATCAACATTAAAAGCTATGAAATAATTTATAGCAAGAAACACTAGACTCTACAAGCAAAAGTGTCAAAGAGCATTTGGTGAGGGTCAACCTAGTAGCTGATATGATGGCAGCATTGACTGTTGTATGAAAACCCAATGTGAGATGGTTGGCTTACCTTGATCATCTCCCCTGGCTGCACAACTTTATAAGGTGGCAATAAATGAATAGTACATGTATTGTAGCTTTCAGGGAGAATATAAGTTCTTTGAGAAGATTGGTCAATCCAATTATACATGTAATCTCCATGATAAAGATTATTCATTTAATCATCACAGCCAGACTTGAATAACAACATAGTTAAACTTTTGGCTATATTACTACGTATTACTACTTAGGCTTTAAATTAGGCAAAATTTAATTGTAATGCCAATTCGTGGTTAAAATTTGGTTTTTAATCAGAAAAAATTGTGATTATATATGATTATTACCAATTGTATTTTTCACTTGAGTCAGCCAATTTTGCGGTTGAAAAGTCACATGCCAATATATTTATTTTTTTCAATACATTACTCACGAGGGTTGTCTACTTTTAATTTTACAAACCTACTCATTCATGGACAATGGTTTTTTTATTATTATTATTATTATTATTATTAAAAATAACCTAGGACGAAACAGTGTATTAAGGCGCCTCATGTAAGTAAATAACATCAAATGGCAGTGGTTAATGAAAGTCGAGGTGACTTCCTTTACCTAACTTACGGTTAAGATCTTCACACAGGAGTTCTTGGCCCTGCTTCCACTCGTCAATGCTGAAGAGCATGTCGAGTTCCAGCCGCTGGGTGACGTTGTCGGAGCATCGTGTGTGAATGTCTCTCAGGCAGTCGATCGTCTTCTGGAGAATGCCTCTCCTGAGAGATGGTTACAGTAAACATCACTGTAGCTATTGGCAATATTTATTTGGGAACAAAACACTATGTTTATATATAAAGTTCCGCTTTCAATATATTTTTCCATGCACAACACTCATTTTTTAAAAAAAAAAAGTATAAGTAAAATGTCTTCAGCGGAAAAATAAATAATGATAGAAATATCTACTGTTCTCATTATTTGTAATGTTGGTGGTGGGCAAGTTGGAACTTCTATGATTCTAGGCCAACCTCCCGAGGAGCTCGTACTTCTTAGTCAGTGCCTTCATTTGTTTAAATACATTCATATTAAATATTACAAAAGTATCACGTATACACATCCTTTGAAACTATTGCATAATTATATAACTTTTGATAGATTATTTAGTTTTTTAATAACCTACCGATACAGTTTTAAATATATATATTTTTTTAAATTCACATCAAAAATATGTTGTGGGTTGGCTTCTAAAATAGTTTCATTATGAAATCATACCTGGTGTTGTAAACTGTATACATCAAAGAACATTATGCACTGATGCCAGTGGGGAAAAAACGTATTATATACACATTTATTTTACTACAGAAAAAAATAATTTATATAATTTTACAATATTGATTTATCACGGTGTTAATGTGGATCTATCTTCTATTCTTGTCAAAGGGACATCCTTGAATTATATCAACAAAATAGGAACTGACGCAAGTAAAGAAGTTTGACATGGGCGGGGAGGGAATTTCAAGAAACATAGACGTCAACAATATGTTACTTTTATTACTTATTGTCAAGCCATGGTATTGCCCAGCCTATAGACTGTAGTAGCTGTTACTTTTATTACTATTGATTTTTATTTTCAAAATCCTACTTGAAGTCTATTATGGAAGGGATGTCAAATGTTAACTTATGTAGGCTTATCAAGATTTTTTAAAATCACTAACATGGTGTCCGGAAATTCAAATTTAGTAGAAGTTTTTTCAACTATCTTAATCATTTCTATAAAACAAATTTATACAAATGATTAAGATGGTACTGACTAGTCGAGTGTATCGGTCCCACAAGAAAATGATACCCGTTGTACAAATTTATAAAAAGCAAAGAAATATATTTTTTTGACGAAGATGACAGAAGGTAGAATATTAGATTTTGATTTGTTCCTGGATTCAAAGTGTTCGAGTCTATTTGAAATCTGTTTGGTTAAACAATGTAATAAAATTTATTTGTAGGACTTTTATTCACATTTATGTATCAGAAATAAAAGCTTACCGTACATAAAATATATTAGTGTGGGGCAGGGGTAAAGATCGTTTGACTTTTTCTATTTAAATTTATGAGTCACTGATATTAACAATTATTAACATTTGGGGAGGGGTGTAAAATTGCAAAATAATTTATGAATGTCCCCTAAGGTTTCTAGTACGTGTGACAGTGTGACCCTTCTCAACCCTTGAAGAAATGTCTTGATCACATTTCCTACAAGGCTCTTGGGGGTCGTTCATAAATGATGTAACGCGATTTTGGCCAATTTCACCGCCCCCTCCCTTTTTCCGCACACGTTTTCACAAAAATTTAGCCCCCTTCTAATATGACGTCACGGTGCTTTACCGCCACCTCACCATAAAAGGCGTATTTTCTATTTGTAAAAGAGCATGTTTCAAATCGCTTTTAGTCATTTCAGTATTATTTACTGTAATGCTGCACTCTAATATCGTAACATGCGTGAAGCCATTTAAAATGTCATTAAATGAATTGCAAGCTATCAAATAAATGGAACTTTTATTTAAAGTTGCGCGGTTGTTGTTTTTTTTTCTTGGTGTCTGCGTGTAGGCTACATTGCCTTTCTCATACTAAACTAAACTAGATCGATGCTAACATTCTACGTGCTGAAAAAGTTCTCCGTACCGTGACGCGTTCAACGCTCAACTGCTTTAATACCTGACTGCTAAAAAGAATAGAAGCGAGTTGTCCAGGGATTGATACGGGCGATAATGTGCAGGTTAGTTTTAATCCTACCATGTCACATCCATCTTTCCGATATCTATAACAGATCCACTAAACATCGAACAGAGCTATCAAGCGCTGTCAAGCCCTAATAACATCTTTAATTATACAAGTGAGAACTGGTGCTTCACTCATGCTTGGTTTCAAAACTTTGTGCTATAAATCGTTCGGGAGAATGTAAATTCTTCTAATGCACGGGGCGGGATGGGGGGGGGGTAAATAAAATTTGCCAAGGACATTTAAACCATTGGCTCTAAGTACTCTAACAAAACTAAACACGTTTCATAATTTGAAACTTTTTCCCGGCGAGAAATGTTTCCCTGCAGTTGAAAAATGTGTACTATCAAATTGGCGAAATTTGATGGCGTATTTTAACTCATCAAATTAAATCTGTCTAGAAAATGATCTGCAACACTTTTTAAACGTATAGTTCCACGACAAACGACAAGAAGACAAAACGAACAAGATGAAAAAACGAAAAGTTTTTTTTTTTCACCAAGTCTTTTTGTCACTTGTTTTGTCATTTTGTAATTTGTCGTTTTGTCTCCTTTTGGTTTTTTCACTTGTCATTTTATTATCTTGTCGTTTTGTCACTTGTATTGTCTGGTTACCCATTGTGTGGGTATAAATATGAAAAATAAAAACAATACTAGAAGGTAGCCTATATTTTATTACGTAGGTAACTTTTGATGTTTTAAATACTTCTTCTATTGTAAATTGTAATGTCAACATGAGAACTAGGGTCCCATTTACCACAACTGGCCAAAACATAGGGGATTCCTTTACTTGTCGAAAGATGTAAGTAAAAGTAAATCCCAACTATTTTTATTCACACTCAAGCCATTCACATTCCCGTCAAACAAATTCAGGTACGGATACCTACTCGCACAACTCTTCCAGTTTATCCATATCAGTAATCAGAGGCAGACCCCCTCCTGCTTGCGGGGCCACCTGGGCCTCCATGACACATGTTTCCACTCTGTAGCGATAATCCTCGGGGCACCTTGCCTTCTGGCCGGCACCTGTACGTGAAGAGTGTTAGATATCAAGGTTGAAACAACCGCAGCAGCTTAGAAACGTTGATGCTAGATGTAAACAACGCACGCAAATTTGGGTCACAGCACATTTTTAAAACTATATTTTTTAAAGGGTAGTATTAAAAAATCCACCCATTCTGTTGTAGTGTGAAGTGTATGAAATGAAAGCAAGATGTTATATGTTATTTTTGTTGTTTGTTTTTTTTAAATTCTTTTCCTATTGTAATGTCAAGTAGGGTCAGAAGCGTAAGAAAGATCACAATATACTGTACACATTAATTGATTTTTTTTTTAATATGAGAAGGGAATTCCTGGAAAACAACAAGCCAGACCAGACCATGTCGCAAGTCGCAAGCCCTAATTTATTAAGCCTCCAGCAGAACTTATTGTTGAAAAGGTGATTACAATAATTGAAAACAAAAGATTTGTATTTAATATTTACATATATCTCGTTTCTTGTGTGAAAGTGGATAATGAATCTCATGGGGTCAATAAACCTTTTCAATTATTTATCAAACCAATGATTTTATTTCAGATTTCAAGAACCAAGGGTTCAAACCTACATAAATTTGTTTTGGAATCAACCACTTTTATATTTCAGTCAACGTTCACTTTTCAATCGCATGGATTATAACTCTGGTTATTAAAAAAAATATATTGCGTTATTGGAAACTTTATTATATGATTCCCATAGGGGACCTACGTATTGGACTAAACAATTGAATAAAAAGTAGACTAAAAATATGTAATTTATATTTTACTATGCTTCTAATAATTGAAATATAAGTAGTGATAAAAAGAGAAATACAATATAATTGAATAGTTTGATGTTCATAAATAAGTCTTAATCAAACCAAATGTGGAACTTATTATTGGACTTAGCTTTATATTATTTTTTTCCATAGATTTCAATAAATTAAGTCTTATTTAAAAAAATCTTCTTATCAATGTTTTAAAAATAAAAAAATAAATAAAAATAAAAAAGTTTTTAAAAAGAATATTTATTGGAAGGTGGTGGGAGTGGTAATTAAAATATACATTGAATATTTCAGCCATTAGGTCTAATAGAACTAAGCACTTTTCATTTAAACGGATTTTAAGAAAGTGTTACTGAGGGAATATTTGGGAGTGAAATTTTTATTTCACGTTATGACTCCAAATCAATTTACATTTAAGGTACAACTTAATCTGTATATTCCAACTACTTAGTATTATCAACACATCTGTTTTGAAAAAAAACAAAAAAAAAAAACAAGCAGCTACTCACCCAATCCACACAGTAAGAAAAGCTGAGCTAGAATTCCCAATGTAGACGAGAGGTTCGCCATCTTGTGTTTGAGGAACTCACGTTCTCAGAGCAATGCCAGGGTTAAGGGGAGACCCCACACATCACTTACCCTCCCCCCACCCCTACCTCCCCAAACCCAGCCCTTCTCTTTGCGTTCCAAGTTTTCAGGTAGGTTTCAGGCCGTCTAATAATAATTACCTCTCTAGTTCGTAAGGGCTATTTTTAGATCAAGGAAGCTGGACGTGCGTTTCTTTTTATTCCCATGCTCTGATTATAATATATTCAAAACTGTTTGAGTAAGTATTTAGTGAATTTGAATTTTACATTACTAACATATATGTTACATATAGCATGAAGAGAAATAGCGAAAACATTGCACCCGCTATGTTAAAAATAATTTCAAAATAAGATTATTGCTCAAAATAATTTATTCTAACTGAGGTGGGGTAAGAAAATTCCGGCTACATCTATACAGAAACTCCTTCTATACAGAAGATAATTGCGCCCACAAAACCATGCCGGTCTGGTACTGGTGGTAAGGGACGAAGTTTTCACAGGCTACGACTATCAGGGTTCCACGCTATCCCAGCCGCCGTTGTTTCCCCAACTGGTGGCAGGTACCCATTGGGAGCAGGGAGGACTCAGGGACACACTTGACCCCGGGAACAAATCACGGAAATTCGAGCCCGTGACCATCGGTACGCCAGCCGAGCGCACATGCAACTCGACCACCGCACTCCACCCACTTTCCTCTCGACGCATTACTAGTCCTCTTAACCGTCTTTTGACTTGTGGGTTCCTCTCTACAGGCCATCTAAATCTATATTATGTTATCTCTGTCAATTATTCTGTATTACACCAAAGGGAATGAGTGTCTCAAAGAATCATGGAATAGACTGGTTTCTAAAGATCAAAACAAATGAAACAGAATATTTAATTCTACTGAACAACGCATCATAACCGACATATATCATCGCAGATCAACCACCAAAAAATGCCGTGCAATCATGGCGTGCAAATCTTGTTCAGCACAAAATACAACACAAAATACCACTACCTTAATTGCTCGTAATGGCCAGCGTGACGTGTCACGGATTATCTTTAATCAGTCGTATCCAAAGCACTGACCTTGTGATATCATGAGTAGCATAAAGTCATTGGTGTTCATAGCACCGAGGTTGTGATATCATGAGTAGCATAAAGTCATTGGTGTTCACAGCACTGAGGTTGTTGTGATATCATGAGTAGCATAAAGTCATTGGTGTTCACAGCACTGAGGTTGTGATATCATGAGTAGCATAAAGTCATTGGTGTTCATAGCACTGAGGTTGTGATATCATGAGTAGTATAAAGTTAATGGTGTTCACAGCACTGTGGTTGTGATATCATGAGTAGCATAAAGTCATTGGTGTTCACCAGGGACGGATTAAGACTGCCCGGGGCCCCGGGCTGCAATCAAACAGGGGCCCTATCCAGCCAGCATCCCTTAAAATAAAATGATACCTAGCAGCTAATATAAGACTGTAACTAAATATTAATAATGAAAAAAAAAAACGAACACGAAGAAATAACTGTTTGAAGTGTTCGCCGGTATGTTACAGTTGAGTGTGAAAAGAAAAATTTAAAATTAATATTCCACTGACACTAGAACTGTGTTTATTATATACCCCTGACACTAGAACTGTGTTTTGTTATATACCCCTGACACTAGAACTGTGTTTATTATATACCCCTGACACTAGAACTGTGTTTATTATATACCACTGACACTAGAACTGTGTTTGTTATATACTCCTGACACTAGAACTGTTTGTTATATACCCCTGACACTAGAACTGTGTTTGTTATATACCCCTGACACTAGAACTGTGTTTGTTATATACCTCAGACACTAGAACTGTGTTTATTATATACCCCTGACACTAGAACTGTGTTTGTTAAATACCCCTGACACTAGAACTGTGTTTGTTATATACCCCTGACACTAGAACTGTGTTTGTTATATACCCCTGATACTAGAACTGTGTTTGTTATATACCCCTGACACTAGAACTGTGTTTGTTATATACCCCCGATACTAGAACAGTGTTCGTTATAGCCCCCTGACACTGGCGATCAAAATATGTTTGTAATTCTATCGGATACAGACACAAAATACAGAACAAACTATAATATGATTTCAATTTCAAGTATCCAGAGTGTGAATATGGAGGTCATTCCATAATTAACTATTAAATATTAATGCTATTTTGTTGCATATTTTATCTTGTTTTAATTTAAAGGATTATATTTTACATTTTCCCATAGGTCCTCTATTTCTTATGTCAAATTTATTAGTAGCCTGGCCTAGTTAGGGTTTTAAAAAATGATAAAAATTAATTTTGCCAGGGGTAAAGGCTATTAATTTTTCAAATAGCCATCTTGTGAACCTGATTAAATTTAAAAGCTACATAAAATAATTTAAAATTCAAGTCTTTTTCCTTAAAATATACTCATGATACATACCAACACAATACTAACCATTGTTAGTAATAATTTAACCATAGAAAAAATTAGGTGATTAACTTTGTAATTGGTGAAGAACATTATAAGGTCAGTATTATTCTAAACTTTAATTAATACACTCTTTAAAAAATTATATAAAATAAATTTTAAAAATTCATTACAATAAATACTTTATTTGTATATGTAATATTTCTAAAGATTTTTTAATCCATTTTAATTTTATGTTTTGATTTGGATTTTTAAAAAAATTATTTGTTTTATAGATAATAATTTGCTTGGATACAAAATTAATTCAAGGGAGAGCAGAAAAATAATTTCTTATGCATTCATTTTACTATTAATTATAATCATTAATATTTTATTAATAAATAATGACTATTTAATAATTATAGCTTTTATTTGAGAGTATATTTTCTCTGTCACTGTCACACAAACTCATGAGAGACAGTGCATAAGTTATTTTCATTTAACTAAGACACTGGCATGGATCACACCTAAAATAAATAAACTTAATATAATTGAAGCTTACAGGGCTTCTAGGTACTAAATATAGTAGTGTGCTAGTAATAGGAACCTTTCTTAATCCCTTTCATGTCAGTGCAATATTTATTCAAGTGAGTGTGCATGGGACAGAGTTACATACTTTTGCTTTAAAAATGAAGGAAGCAATTGTTAATGTTGGTCAAGGAATGCTAAGGAGACAGGAAATTATTCCTTATTGAAATAATGTTCTCATTTAAGAAAATATCCAACTAGAAACCTTAAAATTACCTTAAAAAAGAGGCAAAAGAATTATTGAGATAATTAGGGATCTACTTCTGTTATTATTATCGTAGAAATCGGCAGGGTATTAGTTTTAGTGTTAATATCAAACATAATTTTTTAATAATTATTTTAATAAACAACAAGGTTTTCTTATGAAATGAACCC
>MUZC01001187.1:257420-296430 GCA_002072015.1 Radix auricularia | reverse complement strand
CCCCCCCCACACAGTACTCGATATTAATTAAATTGCCATTTAAATGAAGAAAAAGTTTAAACGTTTTAACCAACATCAATAACAGTTCTGAAAACATAAATTTTCACTGAATAGTTAAAGGAAACAAGAAATCTGCCATTTTCAACAACTGATTTATTACTTTTAGGTTTTAATGTTTATAAGCAACTAGAAACATCAATATTTAATCAAATATTTCAGATTTTTTTTAAGGCTAATGTTAAAACCACATTATTTTTGTGTATTTTTATGTCTGTGATGACAAGCAGTTAAGAAAAATGAATAAATAATAAATTTTTATGAAATTTATTAATTTTGATTAATTTAAATCCATATACACTTTTTTTTCTTCCCTATAAATACTGTTCCTTAAAAGAGAAAAATTATGATTTTCTACATAGCTCAATCTTTAATATTTAAATTCCCATCTAGTCTAAAACTATATTTACATTTATAAATAAAAACTAAAATTTTCTTGAACTGAAACAAAAGGAACAGCTTTTTAAGGATAATTTGCATTTTATATCAATTATGAAAGTCTAAATATGCTATACATTTATTAAAAAAAACATTTGATCTTCAGTTTGAAATATATGTGTAACAGACTGACTATCTCCACCACGATCTGTGTGCAGTTCTGTTTTTACATGCTAGAATGCCCCACTCTGGCACAAGAGCGACCAATTAGGTAAAAAAAACAACCTAAATTGGGATAACATGTTCTTGTTAGGTCATTAAAGCACAACATGTAAATATAATCCACTCTAGAAATAATGACCATCATGATTCAACACGAGAACTCCCTGAATCTTTATCTTGTTGTATGGTAGTAGAATCCATCTCTCCTTGAATTTCTACAAGTCCTAATCCATCCTGTGATGGATTACTCAGTTCATCCGCGGATGCCTTGGCTGGAGGATAAAGTGCAGGAAAATGACTCATGCAATCTTGCATTGTGAGAAAGGCTTCATAACAATCAGAGCCTTTTGGTTCAGCTTTACTGTAGTGGAAGCAAGAGAATGCCTCTCGGAACTCAAAGCCACAGGGCCCACTTGCCATGCCGCCTAAACATGGGCACTCCCAGTTGATATCACCATTGGGCAGAATAAGACCTGCAAACAAAAAAAGGTTCAGTTGATAAATGTGAAAGGGAGTTAAAACTGAAACACAAAAGCAAGAATCATTTTAAATATGAATTTAATTCCATATTTTTTATTTTTTTTTGGGCTGGGTTGGAAAGTGGGGTGGGGAAGAGATAATGGGTTGTTTAATTCTCTTTGATGTTTAAAGTTATTACAAGACTATAAGTTAATCGTATAACTATAACTTTTAAAGTATTAATAAATTAATTATAACAACTTTGTTGAATAAGTCAATGTATTGCTACTGGAATGAGTAGTAGTGGTACACATGTGCTAATTGTGAGAAAAATACTATTTTACCAGGCTGATGATCTTCCTCATCTTCTTCAAGATTGATGATTGCTGAGCTTGGTTCACCTAAATCTTCTTTAGTGGCAAATATAATTTGGTCCTTACCTGTTTGGATACAAAACAATAAGTAGGGTTTACCCAGTTTTATAAATTTTTTACAGCTATATAATATATATCTATATATGTATATAAATATAATATCAACTAGACTTTTTCATGAATGTAGAAAAGGATGTATTTTTCACAAAACACACACTAAGAAAGTGGTCCAGACTATGTTAGACAACATAAAGCTTAAATCCTATTTGTTACTTTCATTCAAAATAACAATCATGAGGATCTGTAAGCCATCTAAGAAACAATTAAGAATGTCATTTATTTCACATTTTTAATATGATTTAAAAGCTTTAGAATGTTAGTTCTTACATATGTGAAAACTGATCATCATCTTAAAACTGCTAAAGCTACATTTTCAAATATAATGAGGGGTAAGACTTCAATCAGGCTTATAAAAAATTAAATGGAAAAGACGTAAACAAGGTAAGGGTTAGCCTGACCGGACGTAACAAAACAGCGAACATTTCGGCAAAGAGCCTTTTTCAACGAACATACAATACACAAATAAAACGAAAATAAAAATTTAAAATAAAATTAAGAAACTTAGCTGCGGTGAAATCCAAAGAATCCAAGAAAGACTTTCTTGGATTCTTTGGATTTCACCGCAGCTAAGTAATTTTATTTTTTATTTTCGTTTTATTTGTGTATTGTATGTTCGTGGGGGTTTTTAAATTCAATTTCATGTTTATCTCCCCTACTCCCCTCATCTGACTTTGCAGTATGTGGAGGAAATAATTCAGATGGTTTTGAGTGGAGATTTCACTACAGAAAACTTTTGTTAATTTTAAGGAAGCAAAAGTTATAGGTCTATATTGTCGTCTAGCAGGAATATTTTCATTTTTTAAGAATCTTAAATTTTAATTTGTATTAACACTTGTGACAGAATTAAAAGTGATTTATAGTTACTATTTGCTTTATCTATTTTGATTTAATCTATAAATTATAGATATTTTAATTGAATTCATAAAGATATTTTTAAAGTAAACCTTTTGTTTTTAAAAAAGGGGCACAGTGGTCGAGTGGCAAGCACGCTCAGCTGGCGTAATGATGGTCACAGCCTTGAATCCCTGTGAAGGCAAGGATTTGTTCCCGGGGCCTAGGGCGTCCCTGAGTCCACCCAGCTTCAAATGGGCACCTAACACTAGTTAGGGAAATAAAGGGGGCTGGGTAATATGTGAAACCCTCATAGCTGTGGCCTGTGAACGCTGCTCCACTTGCCAACAGACCGGCATGGTCTGTGAACTCAATTATCTTCTTTATAGAAGGAGTGTCTGTATTTTAATTTTAAATTTTAACTTTAACTCTAGTCTATATAATACTAACGATAATCCTGCAGTTTCTACACTACTTGTATATTATTTCACAGCGATGTTTAATTTTCTTGTGAGAACTTACATTTTTAATTTATTAAACGCATTATTATATGTTGCATTTTAGCTATAACAGCACTAATTTGTAAGTCGCATTAATTTCTAAGGCATTTTTTGGGCTCTCTGTGAAACATAATCTGGTCATGATACATCCATTTTGTTTATCTAGCATCCTGATTGCCAGATTCTTTTTATCATGCTAAAATACATTTACTGGCAGAAGATATTTTTTAAAAGTATTATTCATTTATTTTAATATTCTTAGAAGATTAATAAATATTTTAAATAAAATTTCACTTTTTATTTCATTACCATCTGTTTGATTCTTATTTAGTTTAGGGTGATAAATAAACAAAATGATTAAATGGTTGCATCATGTTTAGACATTTATATTTATTTATTGAACAAAATGCCTTAGAAATTAATCAAACTTACAAATTAGCGCTGTAATATCTATTATACAACATAAATAATGCATTTAATAAATAAAAAACGTAAGTTCTCGTGAAAACATTAAATTTCGCTGTGAAATAATATACCGCCGGACGTGTGTAGAAACTGCAGGATTACCCTAATGCATATTCATATAGTCTAGAGCAGTGATTTTCTTCTATAAAAAAAATGTACAGGAACGATACATGAAAAGGCATTCCAGGCAGTAATTATTAATTAGTAAAAAAAATTAAGTAATGTAGAATGTGGGCAATGTGGGGAAAAAAGTGCTGGAGGGCTGTCTGAAGTCAAGCAGTGAAGAATTATTCTGACCTCTCCGACTCTCTGGTTTATGATTTTTAAAAAACATTATATTATAATATAAATTCAACTTCTTAATAATTTAAATATAGTACAATAGTAATAGCAGTAGGATTAGCACTGTGACTTGCAAAACTGTGAGAGAGAACAGTGGCGTCCCTGTGTAGCTAGTGCTAGGGACAGTTGAGTGTAGCTAGGCAGCTAGGGACAGGGACAGGGGAGGAGAGTCAAAATTCGAAAGTCCTCTCAAGGCCAAAGGAGTGTACGTTATCTCATGTCATGATATCAGGACCCAGGCCCAGGCAACCAAATCCCTAACTACATCACTGAGAGAGTATTTACCAGGGTTTAGGCTGGCACTAGACTAGGACTAGAGCTAGGCCGCTAGCTACACACTAAGTCTCACTACGACACACACACGGTAGTGACTACCGGATCACTAGTCACTAGGACTACTACTACTACACTATGTCTACTCTAGTGTAGTATTAAATTTGTAAGTTAAAAATTAAACCTTCTAATTAAGCTCTTACCCTCTTGTGTACAATACGACATTGTCATATATTATATATAATTAAATTCTAAACGTTAATAGTTTTAATAGTGATGAAATGCTTAAGGACAAAAGCATGGGTCATTTGTATTTCTTGTTTCGTTTTTCGATTTCCGTTATGACGATATTTTTAGCCTGCTCATGCGCATAACAAGTAAAGGAAGTTTGGAGTTTATTATTATAATTATTTTTAATTTGGCAAATAATGATAATGGCCAGTACAAAAATAATTAAAGGGCCGTCCATAAATGACTTCATGCTCCTAGGGGGTGGAGGGGGGTCACACTTTTGTGACGATGCGTGACGAGGGGGAGGGGGGTTGAAGAAACGTGACGTCATATCAAAAGGGTAATTTTAAATTAAACTTCCACTGAAAAATTTGCTCGCTTAAAATTTATTTAATGAATTTTTTTTTATCAGTGCTTCTCAACGTGACGGTCGATAGGTCATCAAACGCCAGTTGGCGTAAGTTATCAAGACATGAAAATTAAATCTAATTATAATCCTTAAGTTTGAGAACCCCTCAAGAGAACATACGAAATTGTTACCCTGCGTCGTTTGATGTCAATGTTTAATGTGTATGCATTAAAATAAAATATAAGGATCGCAGTGCAATTTTTGAAGGCCGGTTAAACGATTTTAAAAAACAGACCAGTTCAAAAAAACAAAAAAACAAAAAAAAACTAAAAATTAAAATTATGACAGTTTATGTTAACATTATGGCTAACCCAAAATGAGCGGATTCTAGCAAATTTTATATGCCCACAATGATTCAGCATTACCCCCAAGAGTTCCCTTTTACCCCAAATGAGATCATTTATCACTGTCTATTTACCAACCCCTTGGTTAGACAGTCCGATAGCGGTAGCCATGTATTATTCAGTAGTTTATAAATTCCATAACAGTATGCAACAATTTAAACACGTCTCGTCCATTGGTGACATTATTGTTCACAACTCTTGTGTAGCGTAAGTAAAATTCTGAAGACCCCCCCCCCCCAAAAAAAAAAAAAAAAAAAAAAAACTCTGAGCTTCGGATTAAAAATGTATGATAATATTGGATATTTTATTAATGTCATAGTATTTTTAAGTCTTCAACTTGCAGGAATTACTGTATTTTGCGACGCACAAGATGACACCGTACTTTCCTGCACAATATGGGGTTCGTACAGTACTCGCCATATTCCTCTTCCAGCGCATACCTAATATTTTTTAGAAAACATGAGATGTGATATCAATGTGGTAATTTTAGATCAAATGCCTTTGATGTGCATATACTTAGCATGAAAACTGTCATTATGAGATCGAAATCGATTTGAGGAATTGTCTTGTATCTATATATTCTAGGTTTGTCAACAATGCAATGATCCTTGTAACATCAACAGTCACATTCGCGAGCTTAATCGCGAAGTTTAATCACATCAAATATCTTTGACATTACCGCTGCATTGTTCGTTAGCTGTCTTGCTATGCCTTGGCAACTAAACAATTTTTTTAATGTAAAATATAAAACAAGCCGAATTCATACTTAATCGTATGGCTTCAAGCCATGTAGGGGCTCATTTTACTATTAAATCAGTACAGAGAATATTACGTCAAAGCGGGAAAAGCGTGGTGAAAACGAAAAAAATCCTTCCGGTCGTCTAATACGAAAAAGTTTGAGAAGCACTGGCTTACAATATATTTAATGTCGATTTACATAGCTTCACACGTGTTACAATAATACAATGTAGACATACACTAAATAAATAGTTAAATGACAAAAAAGTGATTTGAAACAGACTTAATTTCAAATAGAAAATAAGTTTGTTTGTTTGTTGTTGTTTTGTTTGTTTGTTTGTTTGTTTTTTTTTGGGGGGGAGGGGTAAGGGGGGGTCAAAGATTTGTGACGTATTATTGGAGGGGGGGTCTACGATACGATTTTGTGACAACGCGTGACGAGGGGGGGGGGTAAAAATCCACCAAAATTGCATGACGTCATTTATGGACCGCCCCTAACTCATAATAATACTATTATACAGTCTTTACTCATATTCAAATGGTAGTTACACGATAACACAAAGGCACAAGGAGTATCAGTGCTGAGTGTAAAAAGAGTAAGGATCTAGGGGTTGGGTTAATTTAGTAGCCTAAAATCTGGAGTCAGGAATGGCCTGAATGGGATGTATTTGTATCACCAGCACCATGGTTGTACATTGTCAAGCCATTAATATTACAATACAAGGATGAACGAAAGCAAAGAACAGTTGCATTTAATCTGCATTGGGGGTACCCCTAGACATAATATTAAGTATCCCAAGAATAAGGATGGCAAAATATGTCATACTAATACTAATAAACAAAAACTGTATAAATTCCAATACCGTACATAGTTTAACATAGACATAGTACATACTTAATTTAACAGCCTGGAATTTAAGTGTCAAGAGAAAGATATTCACATGCGAAGTGAATATTTGGTCCTGTGCAACGAGGTGGTCCGGAGATCATGAATAAGACGACATCAGGGTCAGGGGATAGAGTCTTCAATGTGCAGTCCAAGAGAATGTCGCTAAAGACAAAGGGGTCCGAAGCGACGTGGTGGTATGGGGCTGTCCATAAGTAAAGTCACACAATTTTTGCACATTTTTCACTCCCCCTCCTCCCTTCGTCATATGTCGTCACAAAAACTTAGACCCTCCTCCAATATGACGTCCCAAAACTTTGCGCCCCCCCCCCTCCCCAAGAAAGCTGTATTTTCTATTTGAAAAAGAGCATGTTTCAAATCAGTTTTTTTGTTATTTTAGTATCTATTTAGTGTAAGGTTTCACTTTAATGTCGTAATCTCCGTGAAGCCCTTGGAGCAATATGAGGAGCACATTTTTTTTGGCATTCGAGTTAAATTTAAAGAGATAATAATTTAGTGGGGTGGTTGCCATGCTTTGCGCACACCTATATTTGGTTGTTGTGTATTGCTGTGGAGAGCTGTTTAGCTGCAATGAATTACTTAGCTTCTGCTCAGTCAGAACACACGGTTTTCTAAGCCTCTGTTCCACAACAGCGATGTTTAAAATTTACGGTGTGCATCAAAAGTAACATTTTAAGTCTTGTAATGCAAGGGCTTTCGTCAACAAGGTAGTCAGCTCGAAGTGACGCCACCTGAGCTTTTTATGACAATATAAGGAGATGTGACGAGCAATATCTTATGTAACTGGGATGTGACAAACATTGACTTATGTAACTGAGATGTGACAAGCATTGACTTATGTAACTGAGATGTGACAAGCGTTGTCTTATGTAACTGAGATGTGACAAGCATTGACTTAAGTAACTGAGATGTGACAAGCGTTGTCTTATGTAACTGAGATGTGACAAGCATTGACTTGTGTAACTGAGATGTGACAAGCGTTGTCTTATGTAACTGAGATGTGACAAGCATTGACTTATGTAACTGAGATGTGACACGCATTGTCTTATGTAACTGAGATGTGACAAGCGTTGACTTATGTAACTGAGATGTGACAAGCGTTGTCTTATGTAACTGAGATGTGACAAGCATTGACTTATGTAACTGAGATGTTACACGCATTGTCTTATGTAACTGAGATGTGACACGCATTGTCTTATGTAACTGAGATGTGACAAGCGTTGACTTATGTAACTGAGATGTGACAAGCGTTGTCTTATGTAACTGAGATGTGACAAGCATTGACTTATGT
Organism: Radix auricularia; assembly: GCA_002072015.1. NCBI lineage: Eukaryota > Metazoa > Mollusca > Gastropoda > Lymnaeidae > Radix > Radix auricularia. The sequence goes on along the minus strand of MUZC01001187.1, from coordinate 288,489 downwards.
AACTGAGATGTGACAAGCGTTGTCTTGTGTAACTGAGATAGGAGAAGCATTGTCTTATGCAACTGAGATGTGAAAAGCATTGACTTATGTAACTGAGATGTGACAAGCGTTGTCTTATGTAACTGAGATGTGAAAAGCATTGACTTATGTAACTGAGATGTGACAAGCGTTGTCTTATGTAACTGAGATAGGACAAGCATTGACTTATGTAACTGAGATGTGACAAGCGTTGTCTTATATAACTGAGATGTGACAAGCATTGACTTATGTAACTGAGATGTGACAAGCATTGTCTTATGTAACTGAGATGTGACAAACGTTGTCTTAAATGTAATTGAAATTGAACGTCACCCAAAAGATAATGTTTATGAAACGAAATCGCTAATTAAAAGTTTGAGATAAAGTTAATGAGTGTAATTTGGAAGGAATCACTTTAAGCAAGCCATTACCAACAAGGCTCTCCACTGCAGGCACATGGAAGTGAGTTGAGTACCCTTAAGTTTTATTACTATGTTATAGTACACTTTCTTGATGCATGCGATATTAAAAATGTATAAATTAGGGCTGTGGAAGTTACCAATTAATCTCTTGATTAATCGGTAATTTATTTTATCGATTAAAATTATTTTAATCGATAAAATAGTGATTAAAATTAAAGACATGTTTATTAAAAAAAAAAGTTTCGATTTATTAATAAATATATAATAATAGTTTTTGTTTTTTTTTGTTTTTTTTAACGTACAAACTTCTCCGTTAAAAATAGATGGAGAGTGTAAACTTTAAAATAACCTGTTTTATAAGGACAATGATATAAAAAAAACCATTGTTAATTATTTAACAATAACAAAATTTTAATTCATTTACATTATTTTGAACTACTTATATTTAAATAAATCTCCTACCAATGTTATATCTTTTAAATTAAATTAAATACTTAAGTTATGGGCATTTAAAAAATGCCGTAAAATGGCACAAAATGTGAAGGAAAACAACATAGTGAAAAAGCGATTATGAGGTCTTAGAAAAAAAATCATAATTTTTGAACCACTTGGGATAAAAAGATGATTTTTATCTTTTTGTTAATCATCAAACAATGTCTGTATGGCTGTATTACTTTTATATTTAAAATTAATTAGAAATTTTCATTCAAGTGCCTAAACTTTAATATGTGATTTAACTAATTTTCATTGTTAATAAACTATGTTTTTAAAATAACTTAATAAAAATATCAATTGCCTGCTTTTATTACTTCCCTTTCAATTTTCAGTTTAATGACGTCATACATCTTTATTTCTAGCTTTAACAAAATTATCGGTTAATTAATAGGTAATTTTTTAAAAGTTAACGATTAAATTTAATTTAATCGATAACAGCCCTAGTATAAATATATGGCATAATCGGATAAAAACAATGTTCACAATGCAAGCGAGAGTAACACCGAGAAGATGCTGTGGATAATAGTATTAATAATAGGCTACTGATTTGGTTTTAAGTTTAACCACTAAAGACACGCCTTTGTTATCTATCCAGTCTTCCAATGTGATCACTAACTTATTACTGAGATGGGGAAAACTGCGCGGAAGATTGTACATCACAGTTTAGATATTTTGTCAAATAATCTTTGTGAGTCGAGTCAATCGAAACTCGTGACCCGACTTGCAAGCCTCACCAAGCTAGCACCGACATTTTTAGATATCTTTCCACGGCTGTTGGAACCGACCTGTCCAATTCTCCACCTGATGCTGGGTCGGTGAACAGGTGCTGAACCATCCATTTGACATCGCCATATACGTGTGTCAAACTTATGCAAGCAACTACATGTGGGAAAATGATCAGTCCTCATCTCGTTGATGGGTGTCTGATCCCAATAAGATATTTTCCAACAGGGTTCACTTTTGTTCGGGCGATGCATGAACTGGTAAACCCCTCTGGTCGTGTCTCAAGATTGACCAGCCCGGTAGGGCTATAAATTAAGTGACGCTATATTTGACAATTTTTAACTTTCCCCTCACCATCGTCACAAACTGTCTCAAATCTTAGACCCCCCCCCCCCCCCAAGTACGCCACACTTTCGAACAAAAATATTTTTTTATAAACAAAATAATTGAAATTTAATATAAAATACGTGACTTCACACATGGTCGGACATCCCCCCTTTGTCACAAACTGTCACACTTTCTTACACCCCTACCCTCCTACCATGGAGCGTGACGTACATTATGGACGGCCCCTAGCGAAAACGGTTTTAGGCCTCGATCTGACCCAGCTGGGTCATCGGTTTGAGGCTGAGTGGCTCTCACCAATAATTTGGCCTTGTGCAAGCTAGGGTGAGGTGGGTTTTTGTCTGGTGAAACCTTTCAGTTTTGGCCCATTTTAGAGGGGGGAAAGGAAAAACAACCCGTAAAAACAAAGATTTGCACTATAAATCCCTTATATATGAGAAAGAACTAAAAGTATTGATTTAAATTCAAAATAATATGCATAGCGCTACAAACGTGACTGAACTCCCCTTGTTGTTAAACGGGAGGGGTGGTCACCGATGGCTGGACTGAACTTAAGCGACATGTGGAGGTGAACAATAGCAGATGGTGACATATAGTTTCATAGAGATAAACAAAAAGGGACTACATTTTATTACGATACATTATATCGATCTGAAATTTTGAAACAATGCATTGTTACGTGACACAAGTCTATGTGAGAAATTTCAGTTCGATAGCATCACGGGAAGTGGGTAATTTTTTAGTTTAATTTATCCGCCTTATGGTGAGCCTACGACAAGACGGTGAAGTTAATATAAGGGATTTAAAAATGTAATTTAATTGTCAGGGATGAACTGACGTTACACTGAAAAATGCATCGTTTGTTCCTCGACTTTTTATCCACCCCCTCCCCCCCCCCACACACACAAATAAAATCAACAGGCCATACACTTTACATGAACCCATCAACTATATTCCCCTTTAAATGAGGAAGTTAAAAAAAAAGTCGTGACCACTTACAAACTTAGAACAAAAACTGCCAATCGTATCCTAATTAAAGTAGTGAAGGCTGGACTTGACACAAACAATTGTGGCATAGTTGATGTTTCTTATTATAACTCCTGCAATTTATTATTGTTATTATTGTAGTGATGGGAAGCGTCTAAATTCTCGGGAACAAAGAAATAACCTCTAAATAATTATTATGCCTTCGTAGCTGTTCATAGCGACTTTCCATCCACATGATTGCCCCATCAACACGTTGGTTTCAAATAGGTTAAAAAATTTCGTGTGCATTTACAAATCTTACATCTTCTCCTTCAATTTAAATTGCTTTACTTTTCGTTTTCACACTCACGATTCGCTGAAAATGGGTACAACCAGTGGCGTCACTAGGGGGTGCGGTGGGGTCGGGCCACCCCGGCCGACACCATCAGAGGGGTGACACCAAACTGTAAAATTCTATATATTCCAGTTATTTGGCACTGGAAAACTCGGAGGAGTTCTATGGGTTAAATCGTGAGGGGGTGACACCATGAGCCACCACCCCAATTGATACCATGAGCTACCGCCCAGGGTGACACCAACCTTAGTGACGCCTCTGGGTATAGCCTACAACTTCAAGTTTCAAGGTTCCTAGTAATTTCTTTTTTCAACTCTTTTTGCTATTGCTGTTTAAAATTCGCAATTTTTGTAAGATTTCAACCATTTGCAAGTACGTTTCACACAATCAACTGCAGATGTTTGATCGACAGAAATATTTGTGTCAAAGTGTTTTAGTTTCAATTTTAAATTATTTTAATATTAATTAATATTATTTAAGTTTTTAATTGCGCATGTGCAAATTCAATTACGGAAGTAGGAAGTTGTGTTCTGTGGTTACGGTGCCACGTTAAAGATTGATACTAATGAAATCTGTCCACCTATGCTAAAGGTAACAAATAAAAGGACATACCCTTGAATTATTATATTTTTTTTACTGATTACACTCGTATTTATTTAAGCATATTTTATGTGCATTATTATAAGTGGAAATTAAACACCTTTCAAATAAAGTAAAATAGGTTAAAAATTAGTTAAATTAAGTCAAAACTCTAAGGCAAACTTAAGACTAAGACACTTAAGACTTAAGACACTTAAGTCGACGAAGACTTACTAAGTAAGACTAAGACGACTATTACTACTACTAGTTACTAGTTAAACTTACTTAACTTACAGATAAGCCCTAAGCAGACCCTAAGCTGCTTCCCAATATGATAGTCAAAGTAGTCTTAAATACTATTAATACCATTAATTAACTAACTTATACTCAGTATACTTGGATAAATCATTTTTGTGCTAGTCATAGTGTCATAGTCTTAAATCTTTAGTCATTAGTCTAATGATTTAAGACTATGACTAGCACAAAAATGCCTTGGCCTTGGCCTTAGCCTTAGACTTAGTCTTGTCTTATAAATTAATAATACTAATACTATTAATACTTGAAAATTAGCATGAAACACTCAGGTAACACTGAAATAGCTAAAATATAACCATGCATTTAATAGTTTAAATTAATTTAATTAATAATGATAATGTGGCTGAAGCGGAATATTGAAAATATAGCAATTAATTTCTGCGTTCTCTTCCTTTGTACTTTGTTTTTTAGGTTTAGATTTAGATTTTTTGGGGGTTAATTTAGGGTTTGGGTTAGGTTTAGTTATAATTATAATTGTGAATTTAAGTTTAGGGTTAGGTTTAGTTTTAGAATTTGGTAAAAACCTATATCTCCGACCGGGCCGACCTTATCGGCGGCCATCTCGTTGCTATGACACGTCTTCGGCCCAGAAAAAATAGTGCGAGCCCCGTGAATTTTCCGAAAATTCTAAAGCTATACCTAACCCAAACCCTAAAATTAAAATAACAACTATCCTTCATAGCAACGGGAAGAGACGCGACGCTCCGGTCGGAGATATAGGTTTTAGCCTAGAATTTTAATAGTTGAATTTTCCAATTTCTTTGGTACGCGATATAACAACAAAGATGGGAACGTCAACTCAGATTTTACCACAAATGTAAGTTCTTTCCAAAAAATTAAATTTTGCACAAAAATAATATAGTGTATAATCTGCAGGATTACCGTGAAGTGATAGTTGGATGGATGATATTTTGATGTTAAAACCAATGCATGGCGGCCGTGGTTCTCATCCCGATCCCTGTGAATTAAATTTTTTAAAATTTAGTCTAAATTAGTTGTAGCAGCAGTTTCCTGGCTAGTGTTAAGCTAGTCGTAGCAAGATAACATACACAACTAATACTAATACTTTTCACTTTTACCTAATATCTAAATACTAAATGACAATGCAAAATCTAAATAAGTGATTGCATTAATAAATTTTGTTTAAGTTGAAGACATTATTTTTAGTCTTATATTCACAGATTTAATCACAAAGACCCTGGACACAAACGTCTTAAGACTAAATACTACCCAAATATTGTCACTTAACTTATTTACTTATTACCTTAAAACTGAATTTAGGCTATATTGAATATTCTACTTGTTTGCGCCCCCAAAATTCCACCAAAACCGACTTATTTATAGAAAGGTGCCATCATTCCAAAGACAATGAAACCTGAAAATGGGGGTTTTGCGTAACTGGTTTGATTAACAAAGTAAATAGTTCAGTCTTATGAGTCTCTGCATGCCAACTGTGTCACGCGAACCCTATGTTCACAAATATAAATAAAGGTGGTCCAAATCTAGTTTATTATCTCTAACTTTCTTACCCCTACTCTTACTACTTACTTACTTCTTAATAATAGGGCATACTTAATAATAAAATTAAAATTAGATTAGGTGATATTTGTTAAGCAAAATATTGGTGAGTGAATTTGAGGTATTATTTAAAAAATGGTCTGTGACTCTAAGCTTTACCCAGGACTCATGCATTTTAAAATTATTTAATTTGGGAATATTGTATTTCGGGTTGTTATTTTTCGAATCAAAGAACTTTCCTCTACACAGTTTTTAGTTTGTATAATTCAAAGGTCCAATAGAATGGTTCAAATGAATATGGACCAAAGTCTTCAAAATTAATTTGTTATGTTTTTTTTAAAATGAAGACTTATACTTCCAGTTTTCTCAGATAAAGTTTGAAATTTTAAACAGTGAAGTTCATACCTTTAAATAACAAAAAATATTTAACTCTCTTATTTATCTAATTCATTTTACTTTAAGATTAAAACTGTGTTGTTATTCTTTTCCCCAGTTTGATTCATTCTAATAGCTGTAACTAACTTAAAACTTGAGACATATGAAGTAACACATTAAGGGGAGGTGCGGGTCAAAATTTGGCAAAAAATTACATTTTTAAGGATTTCTAGTTTTTGATTTATTTGGTTTCTAAAGCCATTTTTTAATATAAATCATATTAAAAATTTTGTGATATTATATTAGAACATATTTTAAAATATTATTTTATTAACCCTATAAGGGGGTGTAAAGTCGTATTTTGATACTAAATACAGTATTTTTACGGTCTCCATTCAAGTACTTGAAATCATCCAACCCCATGGAAGGTGGTATCAGTGGAAAGCTGGATTTCTCTAGATTTAGATGAATATAAATTCCCGACCAATCAAAATTTACCCAATCTTGCATTTGTTGATTCGCGTTCAAAAAATGACACTTTCTTGACCTACTTATGGGGTTTCCGCATTTCGTATGCATAACCCTTGACCTTTCAATAAACCAAGGATTTTGATTGGTTATTGCTGTGGAAATTACTTTAGACTACTTCCGTTTCTACGTAAACAAGAAAAATGTTCAGATAAACTATTTTCATATAATAAAATTCAGAGTTTTGTGCTATAGCACAATGCTATTATATTAACACTAAAACTACTTTCTAATCGATCACTTTAGCGTGAAATACGTAAATATGAAGGTGGGTCTTGTATTCTCATCACTCGGACTCGGTCTCAAACTCAAACTAACTAAAACTTATAATAATATAAGTCTAAAGCGTCTTAGTACTCTTAGCGTCCATTCCAATAGTAATAATAAGAACATATAACGTTCATGTAATAAAAGCAAAATTAATAGCTACTGTCTACTGTGCTTAATTTTACCCAAATAATTTTTAAAATATTCTATGAGCTAGCGTATTTTTGTCACTAGAACTAGTAATAGCAATAATAGTAATAGTATTAGTATTTACTAGAGATAATAAGACTAAGACAAGATATGCATTGGACAGAATTAATAATCAATAAATAAAACTAGACCTAGATTGCTATTTAACTTTAACCCGTGCTCTTGCTAGGATACATCTGTAGATAGTACATAAAAGATAACCCTGACAAAAAAAGAAGTTTATTTCTCTCCAACACAGGCCCAAGCCCAAGCACTTTCAATTTGAAAGTATTTATTGTGAATTCAATTCAATTTTATTGAAGTCAAAGTGTATAAATCTTAGTATTCCAAGTGTTAAAAAATAACTTAAGATCTACATTTATGTCTGCAATGAAAATTCAGCTTTGGGATTGAGACTATAAAGTAATTTTGAACTAAAAATGAAATAACTGCACGAAGCAGCGAAAATTACAGGCGGAGAGTAAAAGTAAAATACTTTGAAGGGACACTAAGGAAAAGATTAGAGGAGCTAGAAAGTAATGTGTAAGATCGAGCTTAAGCTACTCAATCATTTTATTTACAGTAATTATGCAAAATAAAATTTTAATTTAATAATTTCTAGAAATTTTGTCGTTTTTTCAGTTTTCTCGCTTTTGATGTTTTTGATCACTTAAACCCTTATAACTTTTTAATTAATTGAGCAAATTACTTCATATTTTTGCTATGTGATCTTTAGACACAAATAAAGATTTGAATAACCTAACTTTTTGATAACTGCCTTACAAAGGAAAATACAGATAAAAATATATCCCATAACCCATAATTTTGACCTAAAAAATGGAGACCATTTTTGTGAATTTTTATTTTCTAAACTAGAGCATCTATAGAAAAGTCACGTTATTCAAAGTTTTATAACATGATAAATTATCTATATTTTAAATTTGAAAGCAATAACTATTAATTTAAAAAAGCCTTAGCGTTTTGAAATTTACCATAAAAAACAAAATGGCAGATGTTTATTTCAGTTTCCATGGAAACCAAAAAGTTTTTTGAAAAAAAAATTAGTGTAATTTATATCTATTGTTATACCCTATAAGAATATTTTTATTTAAAATCACTCAGAGCGTTATATACAAATTTTAGAATTTTGACCAGCACCTCCCCTTAATCATTAATGCTTTAAACAGCACAATTATAGTTACTAACTTTAAAAAGCAAGTGAGGCCTTAACAATGTCTTTACACAAAATGTGGCTTTTTCCAACTTAACTGTTAAGTATATTAAAAAATGCAGAGCTTTTAACTTTACATGCAAATAATATATATTAACAAGTTGGCTAATCACTGTATCCTGATCTAGTCTTTACTTGTACAGTAAACAACAAGACTTTACCTTGTTTGTACCATATTTCAGGGTTTCAACACAAATATCCATTTATTAATTGATATTAAGACTGAAGTTTAACAGAAAAAGAGAATTAGGATTATTGGTATTAAGAAAATTGGTCCTTGGCTGATAAAAAAATGTTTTCCATCTCTTTTATTTTAAAATAACTTCTGATAAAAAATTTGTCTCAGTTATACATTTCTCTTTTTTCATTTATAATAAGCAATGTCATGTCACAAGAACTCAAAGTTCCGTTAATTGATGCTGAAGAAGATCGCATACTGGGCTTAGAACCTAGCTCTTCAACAATGAACAGGAAAGGTCTTCAAGAGGGCATAGGTCAGTAATATATTATTTTAAAAAATTTCTTCTTTACTCAAGAGTGGGATCAATTATTTTCTTTGGGCTCCTCTGAAAATGGAAATTGAAATTAACAGTTCTATATACAAATAGTGAGCTTTTGTTTCATAAGTTTACAAAAGACAAATATTTTAATTTTTGTTATTAGTTTGTTTTCCATTTATCATTTATAGTTAGTTACACTGTATGAAAAATATTTCCTATCAGTGATGTTTTATCATTATAATTATTTAAAATTTATTAATGAAATGACACTCTGTGTTATAGTTTTTCAAACGTAGAGGACAAAATAGTCATTATTAGCATTTACTATGGTGGGGAGCAATAAGAGAAATAAATTAAAACTAGATGCGGCCCATGTGTAGCATACGCCGCAGACTTGCTCATAAATAGTGCAAAGAAATTAAGAGGGGGGGGGAGAACAGACAAAAACTACATCACGAAGAAATCAGAACAACGCGAATGAACAGCCGTGTTGCGAAGTCATGTTCGAAAAGAAATGAACGGGCACAAACATAAACATTTTTAAAAAATTTAAAAAAGTAATGTCTTAGTTGGGGCTTCAAAGGGGGGCAATAAAAGTAATTAATTTAAATGCTACTATCTATATATATATATCACTGCTATTCAGATGTCAGCCTTGTTGACTCTAGTAAGTAAATTGATTAAAATCATTGTGCTTATTAGTATTAATGTCATATACAGTATTTTATTTATATCTGACTTTTCCACAAGTGCTTTTGGTATTTTTTAATCAATACACTTACTGTTTGCTGGAACTTCACACATTTTTTGTATTTAAAAAGTTGATTGCATGTTTGAAATATTTTTTGACCCCTCATAATTGTTATTTATTTATTTTTATCTATCCTCACCTAAATGCTTGAAAGGTACAAAGATTAAATTGAGTACACCATATATTCTCTTTTAAATTGTAACTGCATTCTGATGTTGTAAAATATTTATTTACAAAAAATGAAACAAACAAAGGCATTAGCTACCTGACATCAAATAATTAACTAAAATAGTAATTTTTCCATGTATAATTTATTAATTTGAAAAAGGTTTTTTTAATGCTAGTTTAATGGGCTTTATCACATTCCATGGAATTGTTTGAAGCTTTAAAATTATGAGTGTTCTGTTAATTATTTTAAGTGAACTTTTTGTTTTTGCATTCAGTAAGATATCTGGTACTATAGGATTTTCTTCTATTTCACTCTGTTGAAATTACAGACTCTCTCTTTTTTTTATTTTTCGGGGGTAGACCTATTTGGTGTATTTATGAAAATTCAGCCAGGTCTTTGTTTATTATTGAACGTTAACAACGTTAAAATTAAATGTATATATGCTGTTAAGATCACTGGGGAAAAAATAATGAGAGTTTATATAACCTAGGGATAATTTTCACTTGACTCAAGCCATTTGATGTAGTTTAAAAATAATTTACTATGAACTAAAAATTCTCATGCAGGTCTATTGACAAGAGACAATTATTAGCAGTACACACTACACAAACATAGCAAGTGCTCATTCTGATAACAATAAATCTAAAACACACACTACATTGTATTGATCCCTTAAATAGTAACTGGAGAATGTGCGAGAAAAAGAATATGTAGGATGATTTATAGCTAGAAATTAGGGATGTTATCGATTGATTTAAATATGGTGCACTGAATCAATTGACAGCCACAGCGCAGTTCATCACAGATATAGGGCTTCTGGTCTAAATCCTCCTTCAAAAGATTATGAGAATGCAGAAGAAGAAGATTAATTTATTTTAATGTTAATCGATAAAAAATTTTACAGATTAATCGAGAAATTAATAGTTAATTTTCGCAGCTCTACTAGAAATAAATTCATTCTAGAAAGCTTCACCTTTACAAAAGTAAAAAAATAATCTTTACCATAAACAGGGTATAAAGAATACCAACTCTGTGTACCTCTCATATGCAATAGCAGTAATATAACATATAAAAAATATGTTAATGTATATTCTGGGGTTTTGAAAAATTTTAAATAAAAGTCAAAGAGCTAAATTTGTGTTAACACCGAAAAAAACCCCACCAAAATATCAATCAAGATAAAAAAAAACAGAATTATATTCTTATTTTTTATGAGGCGTTCCAATCAAAGCTACTTGCATTCTTTGGTCTCTTTGTGAATTTTTAATGAAAATTGTTTTCAGTTTTTGTAATCTCTTAAACAAAATATTTTATTTTGCTTCATATTTTAGGGCCATACAAAGGTAAACATCGTACTTTATGCATGTACTGTGTGGCATGTCTATAGAAGTTCTTTTTATTATTTTTTTAAAAAAGTGTATCTGTATTGTTTTACTCTCAGTTAAAAATTAATATTTTTTTAAAAAGACAATAGCAATCCTAGCCTTTCAAAAAAAAAATTAAATAAAAATATTAACACAATTTGAAGTCATCAATTCAATTACAATAGAGATGGGTTCAAGTACATGATTTTGATTTGTTAAATTAAAAAGTATTGAATGGAATCAAAATACTTAAGCAATCAACTAATGTTAAGTTTAAAAACTAAACTGACTCAAATTAAAATGAGAGAATCTTCCAAACCAAGGCTATACAATACTTGACTAAAAAATTTACATGATTTTACAACATTGACCTGCGCTAAATTAATTCAAATATGTTCCTAAATTACTAAATTTTCAATTAAGATGATTTCAGTTAAAGTTTTTAATAATTTATTCTGTATTTAAATTATAACATGTATGTTGTGACTATAATTGAATATAATTGGCTGAAAGAACCATTTTACTGCCTAGGATTAAACACACAGATCACAGTCACCCTTAGCTAAGATGTTGGAATATTGTCGAAATTTACATTTTTTAAAAAAGCTGTTTTCCTATTAAACAATGAATTTAAACACTTTGCTTCAATTCAAATTTTTTAAAAGGGATCTTTACCTTAAATTTGAAATTATTTTTTCATCAAATACAAACTTTGTAATCACTAAATAGTATAAGTTATACTTATTTCAAGTTTTTCAATGAAAATTATGTCAGTTTTTAAAAATAATTGACATAACATTTAATACAAATAATTCTGCTTGAAATAATCAAGTAAACCAAAAATTACTTATGTAAGTAATGAACATAACATTTTTTCCAGTTATGTAGTGCTTATATGAACCCAACTCTTACTAAGAACTTAGAGTAACTTAATTTTTGTTTGTTTTGTTAGAATGACTAGCTTTTTATTTATGCTGTACAATATTTCAATTTCCTTCTTATTTTTCCTATTATTTGTTAAACCACCAGGGGTTAAAATGTGATATTACATATTGACATTATTTGATTTTATTACCAGTGAATGAAAAACATCAAATAAATTATCTTAATGGTCATAATTAGCTAACATAGTTAATCTCATGAAATTGACTAGTCCTGTAATTAATCTTTAAATAAAATAACTCAATTTTCTTTTGTCAGATAGTATAGCGAGCACAACTGCAGCAGATGGTTTGATTTTATTTTCAAAAGAATTAATTTATTCGCTTTGCCACCAAGCTGATGCAGTGTCAAATATCTTTTTTGTTTCTTCAATATTTACCTTTGTAGTGTAGTTAATTTTTGTAAAGTGGTGAAATATTAACAAAAAAATAAATTTCTAACAGATATTACTTCACCTCTAAATTTGCCTCAGCAATGTCTCAATTTATAAATTTCATATGCATATGAATGTTATGCATTGAGTGTTTTCTGGTTCTGGCTATTTTCTCCCTAATTTATCATGGTATAACTTTTAATGCTCATTCATTCTATTTCATGTTTGCTACAATAAATTACAAACCCTGGCTCAAAAGACTTCAGACTTATTAACACAGATACACATTTTGTAAAAACAATTTTTCAAACAACTATAACCAGATAAATAAAAAAAAAAAGTTACTTCCTATTACTTTAACATTAAAAACATCCTAAATTTTGAAGGGTGTATCTTTTATAATATCAATTAAATGATATAGTTTTTAATTTTTGCCACGTCTGCAAATAAGGAATTGTATAAATGTTTTTAAAAACCTACCATATATACTTGTTATAAAGCTGACATTTTTAAAAAACAAAATCTAAAGGAAAATGCTTACGAGCGGGTCATAGTTGATTCCTGCATGTACAATGTACATTGAATATCGGTGTTATTATTGTAGATCATCAAGGTCCTTTTTGAAATTCTACAAGATTCGACTGCTCTACCAGAAGCTATAAAATATTGTTTAACATCTTCTCACCATATTTTATATATTATTGTTAATGTTTTGATAAATTGTTATAAAATTTTGTTTCCAACAACAAATTTTAATGTACACGCTTTCACCACTGTTTACCAAAGAAAGAAAAAACTGGTAACTCTGGCCTAACATAGAGCACAAAGATAGGTACTACAAAGCTGTAGGAGATGCAAAGAAAAGTGTTAAACAAAGTGTGGGTAGTACCTATATATAGTCTCAATTTTGGGGGGCGGCTTATGAGCGGGTTACACAATTTTTTTACGAACAGGCTTTTGAACGAACAGGTTATACTATAGAACGAGTATATATGGTAATTATAAATTGTTGTCAATTAAGATATTGGTAATTTTATTTGACAGTGTTTCATTTTTGAAAGCATGGGTTATTAATTAAACAAAAATATTTTTAGAAATCAAGCAAAAAATTTTCACTGGTACATTTACATATTTTTAAAAACTGCATTAACATTTAAAAAATCACATTTTCCTTACAGATTTGGCTAGTTTATATTCTAAATCAAATTATTAACATTTCTTGTGTTAACTTGTATACATATATTTCTCCACCTAAGTGCTGTAGCATGGTTGTGGCTATTTTTATGTTTTTGGCTACCCATCTGTTTTGAAGTGCATTGATCATATGACTTTAAGTATAAAATAGTTTTGAAGAAAACTTTAAATACATGTATTTTAAATACTTTAAATATTATATTGTGTGACTATTGTAACATTAATTAAAACAATAGTATCATTACAGATTAATCTTTAAAAAAACAATGTCTTCTGTCCATTTAACAACTATTTTAAGTCAAATTAATTAAAAGTGTTATTAACTGATAATTCAAATCAGTGGTTCTCAAAACAAAATTTGCCCACTGCCCTAATCGCACTATAAAATCATCACTAGCATTTCCCATATAACCATCCTCCATGCCATTATTTTTTTACTTTTTTTTTTCAGGACAGTTCTTTTTTTAAAAAAGTTATAATGATTGAAAGCACATTAGGGCATAAAATACTTGTAAATGAAATTTTACATAAAATTTTATATTTTGTCTTTGAGTCGTTCAATAATAACTTTGCTAACTTGGCAGATCCATCAACACCACAGATTTTTAAATAAGGATTTGGATAAGCGCTTAGTTATATAAAAATAGTAACTTACTCCTAGGTTGTTACATATGTTTTCTGTTTTCTTATGATGGGCCAAAACATCATTGGATTAGCTCCATCTGTAATTCAAGGTAACTTAACAGCATTTTAAATTCAACACTTTCGGAATTATGGATTATTTTTTTGCTTGTAATCAAGCAAGACATTAAAAAAAAAAAAAACATTTTAAAAGTGCAATACATTAAGATGAATTTTCTTTTAGCTGAAACTACAGTACCGCTACAAAATATTTTGATTCAGCCATTACTCGGAAGGATAGCAGCTCCATAATCTTATGGCATGGAATAACCCAAGTGGCACCACTAATTTTTACCGGGTTGGATATTTGCCATTGTTGTTAGTGATCCATGAGAAAGCATAGTGTATCATTGAAATCTGAAATTATTTATGACTTTGGGTGAGGTAAATTAAATTTTAAACAAAATAATTGCCCGGCATCTCATAGTGTCTGAGTTCAAACAGCACACTTGCATTGTGAAAAATCAATAATCTGTTAGTAATTTGCCACCAGATGTTGATGAGTGCCACAATAAATATCAAAGAAATTAATTACTTTTAAAATAACTTAAACATAACACTGATGGTGATTGTTTTGCCTATCTATTAGTGGTAAAAGTTTCACCACTCTGTCCAGTAACAATGACATTGGTTTGTATTTTCAATGAAAACTAAAAAAAATTTCAGATACAGTAAACCACCTCAGATAGACCATTTCCTTCTATAAATCAATTTTTTTTGTTTCAAAGCATTATGGACATTGATAAATATCAATTTTTTTATCACCATAGTAAAGTACATGTAATATGAATTAAAATTAATTGTTGGTCTCTCCATCCAGTGAATGTGTGGGAAAGTGGATCAGTGACTCCTCTTTAAATGGCATACATAATTATCTATGTACAGGGTTTGATATTCATTGTACCAAAAATATATTTCTTATTGTTAATATTATCATCATAATCAGATCAATTACCGTTTTTAAAATGTTTATAAATGTCTTCCCATCTGACAACCCACCAAGCTCCCCCCATTTTTTGGGCAATGCCAAAACTATCCATTGTTTTTTTTTTAAAAAGAAGGAAAAGAAGATGGATAAAAAAAAGGAAAGAAAGACGTTCAGTAAAATGTAAATGAAGTAATTTTTTTTAAATTTCACTTCTCAACAGAGCCCAAAAATCCTGGACCACAGAAAACACCAGAAAGCTTAAAGTATATTAGTCTCATCTTATTGACATTGCAAAATGCATTACTCATCCTTGTCATGCGTTATGTGCGCACACGAGAGGGGGAAATGTTTGGTGCGACCACAGCTGTTATTATGTCCGAAGCATTCAAATTCTTCGCTTGTCTTCTTATAATTCTCATACAGGTACTTGCATGTCTGTATTTCAATACAACCAATAAAAAATTTAATTTAACACGGACTTATATTTTTAAAAAATATCATTTTAGCCTCAACACATTCAGAATGTTTCAGTTTTTTGAAATATAAATTTGTATACTTTAGCTTAATTTAATTTTTTTTTTTGGGGTGTGGATATTAAACTATTTTTTCAATAGAATTAGTTATTTTTTTAATGACTTTCATAATTTTGTGAGAATTGACCTCACATGAAATGAATATTTTGATTGTTTCAGACTGGAGGCCTGAGGGCTTGGTTGAAGTTGCTTTATGAGGACATTGTCCTTGAACCCATGGACTGTGTAAAAGTGTCCATTCCATCTCTTATATATGTTTTACAGAACAACCTTCTATATGTAGCTGTTTCTAATCTAGATGCTGCCACCTTCCAGGTAAATGAGATAGACTGAACTCATCCATGATATTATGTTTGCATTAGAATGTAATGAAAATTTAGAAACATGTATTAGAAGTACTGGACACAAATGAAGAGATTCAACAATATTGGCTATTATTACTATTATATAAATGAAGAAATTCAACAATATTAACTATTATTACTATTATAAATGTTGGTGCTCAAGTAAAAGAGTTTTAAATAAAATAATTAAACCAATAAAATGGCCAATTTTTAGTTTACATTGACCACTGGAAATCACTCTCCACAGGTGACGTATCAAATGAAAATTTTGACAACTGCCATCTTTTCTGTTGTGATACTGAAGAAGGTCCTGAGCAGATTGCAGTGGATATCTTTAGTTATATTATTTATTGGTGTTGCAATAGTCCAGATGCAGCCTGAAGAAACCAAGAAGGCCAAGGTCGCAGTAGACCAGAGGCCCCTCCTGGGTTTGGTAGCGGTTATTATCTCTTGCTTCATGTCGGGGTTTGCTGGCGTCTACTTTGAGAAGATCTTGAAAGGAACCCGGCAGTCAGTGTGGCTGAGGAATGTCCAGCTGGGGGCTTTGGGTGTTGTCATCGGCTTCATCACAATGTACTTCAAAGATGGCGCAGAGGTCTCAAAGAAAGGATTTTTTAATGGCTATGACTCAGTTGTCTGGTTCCTTGTCTGCTTGCAGTCTTTCGGTGGCCTGCTTGTGGCCGTGGTGGTCAAATATGCTGACAACATTCTGAAAGGGTTTGCTACGTCTGCTGCTATTATCATCTCTTGCATTGTTTCAATTTACTTCTTTGACTTTCATCTGTCTTTAGAGTTCACACTTGGAGCAGGTTTGGTCATTGGGGCTGTGTATATTTATAGTAAGTATGAGCCAGGGCAAACACCCATTCTCCCAACAGCAACAACTAGAAAACTCTAAAGTATGTTAATTTTTTAAAATTTCTGCCTGAATCATTTAAAACATGGAAAAACTAATAGAGAGAAAAACCTGATACTTTAGTTTGATTATTGCTTCTAAAAACTGGTTATGTTGAGGAGTGCTCCATTATTAATAAAAAGTAAATAATTCTTGTGTGAACTCAACAGACTGGGAACATACACTTAAAACAAGGCTGATCATTGATAATCTTTGGTAAATAAGATGACCTGTTGATGGTATGAAGCTGTAATGATTGTACATATTTGGGGACTATATTATTTTTACTTTACATTTTTGATTTTTTGGATAAAATGAAACTGTTAAGATATTATGTGATTATAGTGTAGGACAGTAAGCTAATTTAGACATACAACACAAAGATAACTTTATACAACCTTTAGACATAAGGATGAAAAAAAACTTTTCTTATTCTGTATGCAAGAACTAACACATGCAAATTCCCATTCTTCCCATTTGGAATTCGGCGTGGATTAGGTTGCCTGAAGAAACCAGGAAAACCAATTTATCAAAATTTAAAACTCTTATAAGAATGCTGGACTAGGCACTAACCATGGATGCCTAATAATGCGCAATAATCTTCTGTATAAAAAAAAAAGTGTCTGTAACAGATAAGATACATACTATACTCCCATTCCAGCAGATCAACTCTTTTTTGAAATAGATGAAGTTAAAATAATAGCTACAGAAGTGAAGTTTGTATATCTAAACTTTTGATGTCTAAGGAAGCAATAATTGTCAAATAATAAATCATGTTAATATTTTAAAAAATTAAACTTCAATGCAAATATTGTAAATACTAGAAAATTATAAGATTAGTATTGAAATGATCAAATGAATTTATTTATTATCACAGTTTTATCCTATGTGATAATCCCGCTAGCTAGTTAATTTGTATTTTTAATGCATTTTACCTTAAGAAAATCGCAAGGAAAGATTCATTATTAAAACATTATTTATCATTGGGATCATTTAAAGAGTAAAATCATTCAAGCACTAAATAATATTCTTGTTCAATTTGATAAGTGCCTCTCTTATAAACATCAAATTGTATTTTGTTTAAAAAATCATACTTTTATGTATATTCACATGTATGTGAGAGTGATTTTTACGTCAACAGTTTTTAAAAAATCTCTCTCTACAGTACTTTACTTAATATGTGTGTTTAATTTATCCTTGGGCGCAGTAAGCTGAGATGACATGAGATTCCCATTTATTTTTAAATATAGTTATTAGAAATCAATGCACGCTCCTTAAAAAATATGCAAGACATGCTCAGCATTATCAGATATCTCAGTGATTTTGTTGATTGATTAATTTTACTTTTTTGTATTAACTCCTTCTCTGTGTAGCATTGACTATTCCTATTTCATGGTCCTTTCTTTAACTTAAAGTGGGTGAGCTGATCTTCGATTGCAGTTGCCTCATTTTTGTGGATTATTTTTGTTTAATTTTCAAAACCTTTTTACCACATTATTTAAAGTAATATTTTTTAAGAGTATAAATGTTAACAACACTAGCTGTCTGATTTTCTGCCTCTATTTTCACAGAAAGTTATTTTTTTATTTCATTGAAACGTTCTGAGTAGCATTGAAAAACTGACAGAGATCAGTTACTTGATAATTTGCATCATAAGTTTTATAATGACTACAGTAATTTTTGTGCTCTTACCCTTAGTTTTTTAGGGAAAAAAATTTCATCACCGATTTCTCTGCAACAAAACTCTGTAATACATGATATATTTATTATTTTTGATTATCAAAACAGAACTAAAAACAAAACAGAAATGTTTTTTTCTAGTATGGCTTTTCAAATTAATTTTTGATCTCTTTAAAGTAAATAAAGAATTTAAATGTGTTATAACTATTGATTTAGCGCAGTTCTTCTCAAACTTAGTATGTTGGACTGACAGGAATTTTTTTCATTTCACCAGGTACAGTGCACTATTTCCCCTGTATTGATGTGGTAGAAAAATGTAATCAGTTTTATTTATTTCATTTTATGTGCTGAATGCCAACAAATTCTACAGGCTTAGCATTAATGATTTCAAATCGAGGATTATAATTATATATTTCTGTTCTTTCTCTATAACTTCTGCGGTCTGACAGTGGATGGCCCACGGACCTGCACCGGTCTAACGGCAGATGGCCCACGGACCGGCACTGGTCTGATTTAGCTGATTCAGTGTCCAAACGCAATTTATGTATAAAATGGCATCATGGTGGACCACCATGGATATTTTCACATAAAATAGCGATCTGTATCAAAGTAAATTTTCTTTTTGTTCTTTTTAAATTTAATTTAAAATGATTATGCGAATAAGACTTTCTTTTAGGAGAATGATAGTATTGGTAAATAAAATATTATTCATATCCAAAGAACACATTTTAAAAATGCTATTAAAAACCTTTTGGCCTTTATTTATTTGTCTCTCAGGCAGTTTTGATGCCTAATCGATTTAAAGCCTAAATGCCCCCCCCCCCCTCAAACACACACAACTATTGATAATTTCTGGCTAATTTTTAGCTTTGAAAATGGCATTCATATTGTTTTATGTGATTGGTGGTCTTTAAACATCAACGACATATCCATTTTTTTAATATTTGGAGGATAAAGAAATCATTTGTTATTAATATTGATTGAGGCGCAAAATAATTGTCTTAAATAACAATTTATTAGTTCATTCTATTAATAGCTATGTAAAATTTTTCTTTCAGACTTTCTATCTTATAGTGCAAACATTTGTGCACATTTGATTGAACAATTTTCTTTTTTCCCCTTCTGTTTATAGCTAATTACACCATTGATTATTTTCACTCTACACTGACCTAATCAATATTTCCAAATGAAGGTGGGTGAAAGAAATCCCACACTGTTAAAATAGGATCATGTAATGATTATAAAATTGCAAACTTTAAAAATGAATATTACTGTAATTGCTTTTTTTTTTTAAATAACAGCATTTAAAAATAAATTCTATTCCATTGGCTTTGCATCTCCTAATAAATTCATTCAAAAGATTTTGCGTTTATAAAATTTAACTTTGTATACTTTTGCTATTTTTTTTAGCTTTAATACAACCATGCTTTAAATTTAACCAAATTAAAGTGAGAGGTGAAGGTTCTGTTTCACATTTTAGTTTTAAAAAATAGAACTTAGAAGAGTATCAAATTAAAAGTTGATAAAGCTATTAAAAAAAACTGATAATAGAAATTTCTGAGATCCAACTTTTTTGAAAAATCTTAATCTAAAACCAAAATATAGAAGGAAAATTTTGTTAACTAAATGAATCCTACTCTTATATTTTTTAGATTTATGAAGAAACATCGAATAAATCTTGAAACAACCAATATTTTGCAATTGAATGTTGATAAATATCAAATAAACATGATAAATTTAGTATGTACATGACGACATTTTTAATCAAGGAGCTTCCAAAGTTCACTGTTCTGTGTGCATTGTTTATGTGAACATCAATGTTAATACCAGTGTAATTTAAATGGTGTAAAAGATACATGGAAACTCACATTATTAAAATTGTCTTTAAAAAAAAAATTAAAATGCAATTCAAATAATAATGGGCCACTGCATAATTCCAAAGCTTTGTTTACTATTTAACCAATGCGTATAGGATTTACTTTTTAAAGAGTTTCATCAATGAAAATTAAAAATTTAAATCTGAAATATCCGTCAATATGAGGTCAGAATTATCTAAATGTGTAACAGATTGATGCTAATACAAAGCCTTTAATCTTTTTATAGAAATATAAAAAAGTTGTTGCTTGGAGCTTGTCCAAATTAGTTTGTGATATTTGTTTGTATGTTTGTTATTTTAGTATTTACTGATGGCTGTTCTTAGTTGGGATTTTATGCCTGGTTTTCTATCTATAATCATATCATTTATTCTTCTGTACAGAAGGAGCGTCTCTAACATATAAGATACTCATATCAATTCGTGGTAATAATTAATAGACTTTTCCATATACTTATGAGACAAATATGAATGTCAGATAATGTCACTGCTCGAATTGAAAACATTGTAATTTCAGTTTCGTTTATTATTCTGCAGGTTGTTACAATTTCTTAAGTTGGATGTACATAATTTTTAACTATGGGTGCATTGAAAGATAAAATAATATTCTGTTTACGTGTTATTGTGTCATGATGGGTTAAAAACAATGTAACATGTGGGTTTTTAAAAAAATAATTTTTTAATCTCTTCTGTCACAATGCCAAAATTAAATGTACAAATAATATTAACATCATCATCAATTACAATATGAATTTGTAAAAAATTTTCTGATGGGCTATGAAATAAAATTTGATAAATGAGGAATTCATTTTATAATTTGCCTTTGTTTTTCTTAATTTTAAATGGTGAAAGTCGTAATTGTACAATTACTGCAACCCATACTCCTCAAAATAAAATTAGAAATATATCAACATGTTAATGATATTGAAAATAGATTTACATTCAAACCTAATTAGCTTCATGTTGCTTACATCAGTAGCATGGATTTATTGGCTAGTTATGTAACTTCAGCGATTTCTTGTTTCAAGCTGTTACTGCAAGAACAAAGACTTAAGATATTGATATTGTTTTGAAATATACTTTTAAAACTTAGATGAATCTCATGATTCTTTTATATTAAGATTAAAGTGGAATTTTCATGTCTCATGACTACAAAAGTAATTAGCCTAAGTGCCTTAACATATTCAACACTGTCTTAGTCTAAATAGTAACAACAGATATAAACATACTTTTATTCTTGAGTATATACAGTAATTTAGTATTAAAAACATTATTGAATTTAAACAATTGCACTTAGAAAATTAAAAAGCTGTTTGATGAAAACTCAAGAATTTAAAAAAAACAAACAATTAGCTTACAAGTTCTTGTTGATTAAAAAAAAAAAAAGTTACGTAAATAAGTTGATATTTACTGTATACATAATAATATAGGGGCTTCAGTTCAACAGCTTATTTCTTCATTTAGTTTGATAGTAATGATAGCTATGTGGTTTATGATTTATATATTTACAATGTCCTTATACAACACATTTTTCATTTCCCACCACTATGCTAATTTTGAAAGGTTTGCTAACCAGGGTCTTTCAATATTTTTTATGTCATAAATAACCGATCTTACCATAAGGCACCAATAAATAATTACAATAATGGCTCATGACATACTTAACCACATCACAAACTCATGTTACTATTGCATAGATACAAAAATACAAATGTAGATCTCTGAATGAAGGCATTGGCAATACATTTGTTTCTTACACTGTGCAAAGTCTCAAGGAGACATCTATCAAAAACTTTACACAAATCTTACATAATTACTTAAAATACAGAAAAACATTTTATTTCTTCATTAATAATAATTTTAAAAATTATATAAAGTTTGTAATAAAGCATGCAAGAAAACTGCATCGACCATTTTGTTTATACATTTAAAATATTTTTTTTTTACTCTTTGATTAAAACAATTTTATTTGTAGCATTTACTGCATTCTAAATATACAAAAGGCATAAAATTGATAGATGCATTTTAGATTTGTAAACAAACAGTTGACATCTCAATAACATGAATAATGTGTGTTAAGAGTATGAGTAGTGAGTTGGAGCATTAAAAGGGTGTAAGATTATTTAAAACACAAGACACTTTTCTAACCAAAGTCTACCATGAAGAAGACGATGGTTAAAAAACAGTAAACATAAAATCATAAAAAGATAAGTATTCTTAAAAATAAAGCTATACATATATTGTAGTGAACCCATTCCCAGGTCACCAAGGGGACAGATCTCACAGACGTTGTATCCTGCTAGAGTTAAAACCTAAGGGTTAAGCCCACTCTCATAACACAACCACAGGCGCATACTTTGATGAAAAGTTAGAGTTCACTCTGTGAATTGTCTCCTCGAGAATACTGAGACAGCATTTTAAAGAATCACCTGTTAGAGAAAAAAAAAGTCTTTGACTTATTAAAAGCTTTCATGATTTAAAAGAACATGTAAAATTAAAAACAATGATTTACCATTAATGCTCATTCTTATTGACATGTACTTAAACAAAAATAGTGTTAAAATAAAAGATTACACCAATGACTTATCAGACAAGATAATTATCAGCTAAAACAATTGGAACAACAAAATGAAAAATGTGAAATTCTGTGCAGATTCCTACTGAAACTGACTAATTAAATTTTTTTTTTAAAAATCAACTACCTAGTGTAATACCTGGATCCTATTTTATTTTAAGGGAAGGAAATCTACAAACACTGCAGGTTTACAAGATTAATCCTTAACTATTTCCAGTTGATACAATACAATTAATTTATTTAATTACCTGAAACATGTGAAGAAACATGTGGTTGGTGCTTTGAGAGTTCAGTAAGTTTCCCCTGCCTATCTCTAACCTTATGTAAATCTGTTAGAAGCTGAAGAAAGAGAAACCATAAGTTTAGTTGCAGTTTTCATCAATTCATTATATTGCATGGACATGTTAGAGCAATGAGTTGATGAAAATAACCAATAACAATATACCAATAACACATAATACTGACCCCTGTTATTAAAAAATGACAATTGTTTTAATAAACATATTTTAAAAAATTCATCTAAACAAAACTTAACATTGTTAAAGATCCAGCTTTAAAAAACACCTCCTTCTCTATTTAACTGAAGCATTTTCAATTTTTAAATGAATGCATGTGAATATTGAAAAAAAATGCTTTTCTGTTTCACAAAGTATTTCTGAACATCAACTAATAATTGTTCAGAAAGATTTTTTTGTATTGGCTTTTGACAAGATGCTTGGATTTGGCAAGGGTTGGCTCTATTAGCACTGGTTCCAAACAGAAATTGTTTTTTAAAAATTAAATATTTAAAATGCACACCAGACAATTTTTATCCATTGTTCAACCGCCATGTCAAATATTTGAAACCTATTATCACAATCAAGTAAATTTAAGTATTTAGGTTATGAATATTGAATTTAATATGATAAAATGAGTAAGACATTTAATAATGAGGATATCAAGAAATCATATGGAAGTGCATAAGATTTGAATGCAGACAAATACAGCTATAAATGTTCTTTTTGTAAATACAAAATTTATATATATGTACATATTTAAAGAACATCATTCCTAAAATTAGAAATACTTTTCTTACCTTACATATTTAAAGAACATCATTCCTAAAATTAGAAATACTTTTCTTACCTCGACCAATCCATGCAGGTGACTATGAATCCTCTTCAACACATTTCCAAGCTCACTGTGTTCAAGCGGGGGTTTGTGGCACCATGGACTCAAGTTGGACTCATAGCATTGGGTAAACCCCTCGGCCAGCTGCCGCAGTTCTCGAAGAGCAGAACTTAGTGTCTGTGTATTGGTCTTCACTTCATTGTTCTTCTCCTCACCTTGCACTGTTACCTACAATGGTGCAATAGTAAAAAATTAAGACGTTATTGCAGATAGTTGAGTGGTTAATTGTAAAAAATTATATTGTGAAACATTTGCAAAATTTTGAAAATAAACATATCATCAAAATATATAAAATATAAAGAATTTTTTAAAAAAATATTTAAGTAACCGTCGTCTTTTTTAAATTCAATTTTTTCAAGGCTTAACATATTCTTTTCAGCTCAAAATTAACAATGAAATTTTTAAAAATGCAGATTCCTGTGATGAATCAATAAAAGAGAAATACATATCTCCCATCTTGACAATGTTTACTTTAGGATCACCTTATGTCTCCCTGAATGAAAGAGGTGTTTTACAAAATGCCTGAAGTTGACAATCGATGCTTGTTTTTGAGGATCGGTTAACAGTTCAAAAAAAGACCGGTTAACCGTCAGTCTATATTTTAAACATGTATTGTAAACCAACAAGAGGATGCATCACGTCATCTAATTTGACATCCAAGTGCCTTTTATGTACCAACTCTAGTGTTCACCTTTGCCACGCTACCGTAAAAACAGTGAATTAAAAAAAAGGAAAAGATTACCCTAATTAAATAATTTCAACAAAAAAAAAATATATAAATCGTTCGATAAAGAAGTAAACCCTAATGATTACCTTAATATTCCATTTTTATGTTTATATGTTGAAGTATTAAAAAGGCGTGTCATCAAATGCTGTCAAGTTAATTCAATTATGAGGACTAGTTAATTGTTAAACAAGACATCATTACTGTCTGGTCTGTATTTTCTGTAATTTTTTTTAGAACCAACAATGAGAGGGTGTATGAAATGTTTGCCTCGCGCCGTCTGATGGTGACTTCAAAGAACATGTGACGTCACCGCCCGCTTGCGTTAGTTTTCGTATTATGCTTCGCCAACTAAGCGAATTAAAAAAATACATTCACTAGCTGAACTCCACCAACAGGGATGGCGTGTATTTTGACATTATGTAAATACTGGAATATTAAGAAAATGCTTTGATGTCACAGTCGCTCACATATTTGCTCTGGTAACTCACTGGTACTCTGCTATAACACACACACACAAATTAACTCCGGGTAATAAGCCTATACTGTAAAATTTAAGTTAAAAGTTTTTTAACCGATCCTAATTAAACACCACCGGTCCTAACTGAGTACCGGTTAACCATTAACAACCTTAACCTGCAGTTGTTTTTTTTTATATCATCACTATCCTCAGACATGTTGTAGTAAGGAGTGAAGCACAAAACATTGAATTAAAGTTTAGTAAGCCTAAAGTCTTTGTTGTAGTGGTGGTGGTTTTAGGGTAGCTAGGGGAGCTCCAGATTTGATGGTATGGAACATAAAACTTTTGGTTACATATAGTTGTTGTTTTCTTTGTTGTGTCTTCTTTTTACTGCTTCATTTATCATTGGTTCAAGTTCAAGTCATTGCCTGCATTAAATTGGCACAGCCCACTTATTTTAAGGGGAAAAAACTGTTATTTTTTTGTTGGCCTTATAATTATATTAGTCACATACCTGTTCTTGTAAATCACTTAGTTTTCTGTTCTGTTTCTTTAATGTTTTCATCAAATTTTTAGATATGATCGACAAGTCATTTACATCAAGGCTTGGCAGTGATCTAAACATAATAATTGTGTAAGATTTTAAATAATGAAAAAGTAAACACCAACAGTTTTATATTCAATCATCTCTTCTTGTTTCAAGAAGTCTTCAAGTCCTAATTTGGCTTATTGAAATATAACATAGGTTTCCATCTAACAAATTATTTAGTTTTTCTATCCTCTCTGACTCTGAAAATTAACTGTTCTGAATAATAATTTATTCTTTTTAAAAAAATGATAGACTCACTGCAACCAGGACTGTGTTTAAATTTACTTACTTTCCTTTCTCCCAGCCTTCGTGGCTCCACATTTTCTCAACATCTGCTTTTACATCTTTAGGCAGGAAACTTTCTTTGGCAGACAGCATACTCATAAACCAATCTTGGTTCACCAGGTAATTTAATTGCTCCAGGTAAGGGTTTGATCTTTAATAGGATTAAATATATTTATTTTCTAAATTCTTGATTCCATTTTTAAAAAAAACCCTAACAAATTTTATCAACTAAAAGTATAACGCTTGAGCATACATAAAGTAAACAAAATTATATATTTATTTTCTAAATTCTTGATTACATTAAAAAAAAACCCGAACAAATTATATCAACTAAAAGTATAACTTTTGTAAATACTTAAACTAAAAAAAAAATGGTGTGGCTGACAAACTAAATAACCTATACGAAACATTGCATACAATTTTTGTAGAGTAGGTTCTGTATAGTGTAAAAACTTAAACTTTTCTGATTTCATTTATAAAACCAACCACAAAAAATAATAAAAATCATATAACTTAAATATAGAAAAACTGCAGAAAAATGTGACAGTGCCATTGTTTCTTATGTATAAAGTAAAGTATAAATCACATTATTTTGGTGACATTTTATATGATTTTCTTTGTTTAAGTTTAAATGCAAAAGAATTGAAAGAAGGTAATTTCTTTCTTAATGTTGACTTAAAAGCCATGGCATTAAGTTTCTAGTTTAT
Organism: Radix auricularia; assembly: GCA_002072015.1. NCBI lineage: Eukaryota > Metazoa > Mollusca > Gastropoda > Lymnaeidae > Radix > Radix auricularia. The sequence continues at coordinate 261,426 of MUZC01001187.1, read as the reverse complement.
TAAACAGAGCTGATTGATTTGAAAATCTTAGCTAATCCAAACCTTGGGTCTGATGAGTATTTTCCAATGTCAGACTGATACCGGATACATGCCATATCTAGCAATCGATCAATGAAATTAATCTGCTTTTGCACTGGTCCACCACCCTGTGACAAAGAAAAAGTATCTGGAAGATAATTGGATATGTAACAACAAATTTATTTTCGAGTTGTCTATCTATATAGACAGTCCTTCTATGCAGAAGATTATTGTGTCCACAGACTATGTCGGTCTGTTGGCAAGTAATGCAGCGTTTACAGGCCACGCAATGAGGGTTCCATGCATTGCCCACCTGTCTTTGTTTCCCTAACCTATGTTAGGTACCCATTCAGGGACACCCTTGGCTCCGAGAACAAATCTCTGTCTTCACAGAGATCTGAACCCATGACCATTGGTTGCCGGCTGAGCATGCATGCTTATCGACCACTCCATTAAAATCTTCTCTTTTTTCATTGAATGCAGAAATATGTTAAATGTAATTAACATTAAAAAATGGACATGACAAATATTTGGCTTTATAATTAAAAAGTATGTTGGCTAAACAAACAGATTTAATCCCAACTGTTTTAATTTTAAGAGAATGCAACTAACCTTGATTAGATCTATATCATCATGGCCACAAATACACAATGCTCTTGCTGCTAAGTAAAGCTCTAGAAGAAAATTATGAATAAAATTTAGATAATTCTTAAGTTATTAAATTACAAATAATATTTTTAAAGCTAAGTTTGCTCCTTGTATGTAGTTTTTGTTTATTAGAGAATAAGCTATGGGTCTTAGTAACCAATGTGTTCAGGCTTAAATAAAGAAGGCTAAATATTTTAACTACCAACTTTCATCAGTAAAACACAAAGCACATTAAACAATGATAGCGTGTGTTCTACATAATTAAGTACTGAATAATAAGGAAACCACAGAAAATGGGTGGGAATACAAAGTACTAAAACAGCAATAGAAACAGTACAATCAATTCATAACTACCAATTTTTTAATACATTTCACACTATTATGTGTGCTTTAATATGACAATTTGATCAACCAGGGTCAAAGGTATTAAAAAAGTAAGGGAAATAACATTTTTGCATTTATATTGCTTTTAATTATATTTTCTTAGCAAGACATAACTCTATATAGAAGCCAACCATTGCATCCTGATTTCAAGAAATGCAAGCATTTTTATGAAGTGTATATGAATTGCCTTAACTTTTAAAATTTGCCACTGCCAAAGAAGTTTGAATTTTGCTGTGTCCTATAAATTATTGTATGTGATCTTGTCCAAAGTAAAAACCTTGTAGTTGTTTAGGTCGACAATGTTACTACTAAGACTTTACCTGTTGCTCTCTATATAAATGTGTGAGTCCATCTAAATATTTTAAGTTAAGAAAGAAATCATACATTTCAAATTCCTCAAAAACAAAGATTTACAATGATGCATATTTACTTTGTATTCTTGATTCAGTTTTAGCACCAAAAGACAATTTGGATGGGTCCAGGAATTCTGCAATTTTTCCAGTAGAATCACACCTGATGAAAATTTATGACAGCTCTATTTTTAAATTGCAGGCTTATAAAATAAGATATAATTTTATTTTGAGGATTTTTTCTATTAAGATTTAAAATTATCTAAAAACTAACCCTTGTTAGATCAATTACATATCTTTCCTTATGATTTTAGTTATTTTCACTTTTCACATTATATTTTAATTCAATTTGTTTTATGCAGCAGATAAATCTAAATATTTCCATAAAAAAATCAGATAATATTATTTACCTGGAGAATAGCCATTGCAAAAGATTATACCTTTCTTCCCCAGGAGATAAGAGAAACTCTTTAATAGTTGCCTCATCCAAATCAAACACATAAGAACAGTCAAGTAACTGGAAAATAATTTTTCTTAATGTTAAGCACATTATACAATAACAGACTATAACTCTTATTTAGGTAAGTGCCATTTACTACAAGGAGCCTTATACGTCTATGCATGCGTTTTCTGTTTAAACAATCTGAGCATTTAAAAGTCAAGGGCCTGCTCAAGGGGGGTAAAATGCATCACACAGGAACCAATGCGCCCAAGTGACCACGGGCGGCAAAAACGTTTTTTAACTCTTCTCATAATTTTTAAAAATATGTATGCAATGCCATAAAAAGAGGGTGACTATTGCCTATTTTCATCTTAACAAAAAATGTCTATCACTGGCATAGTAAACGGTTAAAATATTATATACATTACAGTATAAACTAGACATCATAGACAAAAAAGAATACATTTGCAATAACATTAGTCATTAATTATTTTTTTTCATGCTGTGTTTATGTTGGATACGTAAACTACCCACTTCAAAATACATGTTCTCTTTTAATATATATTATCTATTTAATATTAATAAGCAATGTTTCAAATTATGTACATCATTTAGATTTAAATATTTATTCTAAAGTTAGTAAAGCCAAAAATTACCTTTTAAATGTACACTTTAGTAGGGTGAGGGAGGGGTTATCTTATGCCAATGGCAAATAACAATTTCATTGAAAAAAACAGAATTGATTTAATTTAGACGAATTTACAAATTTACAACTAAATAACAATGCTACAGATCAATTTAAAAAAAACCATTACAGTAGGCTTCAGTAGGCCTACTCAGTGTCAATATGATTAGTGATTAGTACTGTGATTTGTGACTATTGCTATATAATTAAGTATTATTACACTTTGCATGACTGATTACTATTACTAGGCACTTGGGTAAAAATTTCAAAAATTTTTTTAAAATATAAAAATATCATAGATGTGTAGACCACAGTAAATGATTAACAAAAATATAAAGATGAACGTTCTAGCTCAAGTGGTTCAAAAGTTATGAATTTTTTTGTAAGACCTCACAATCACTTTTTTTAACATTGAGTTTTCCTCCACATTGTGTGCCCTTTTTTAAGCTTTTTTTCAAACGCGAATGATTTGACTGTAAACTTATATAAAATTATAATATTTGCAGGGAATATAACTTGATATGAGTTTTATAATATACAACCTCAAAAAATAAATTTATTTAAAGATAATACATGAAAAAAAAATATTTTATAGGACTATATTTCTCTTATAAAAAATGTAAAAACATGCTGACTCAACATTTTTAATTAAAAAAATGTATTATACACTTTATAAAATAAAATAAGTTATAATAAATAATAAGAAGAATAAATATATTTTTCAGAAGAATATTAAGCTTTCCTTTGTAACTGTATCATGAAAAAAATGTGTATAAACAATAATACAGGGAATTATTGTTTCGTTTAATTGAAATGGCTGATTATACTTTTTTAACTTCCCTTTTTCTATATACTCTATTTCTCAACTTAATATAAAATATTTACCATGTCTTTTATTTTTTAAATTAAAATTATGATTATAATAGCTTCATTTTGTTAATCAGTGTTGTGTTACAAATTATTAAACATTCAGGTAAGTACAACTTAAAAACATGATGTTTTTTTTAAAAGTAATATTAGTATTAGTTAAATCTGGTGTATCTATGCAATAAAGTTATTGAGCCAGAAAATGTGTTGTTTTCTTTGTGAATTCTAAGGAGTATTGTGCAATATTGTGATATGTGTGTAATTACTGGATAATTCATTATTAAAGGTAAGTGCCTTTTTCATTTTAAAAATAATAGCCCATTGGAAAAATGATCAACATCATATAAATAATTACAACAAATAATAGAAAGCCAAAAAATCTTTAAAACTAAAAATGCATAATCAGAAATAATCAATTTGAATCTTTCATTAACTTAAAATTTAAATAATTTAGCAGGCTTTACTTTCTAGTTTTGTCAAATTTAATAATCACTTTAGACTCCATGATATAGACAAATATTTCTAATTAAATCAGTATATTAATATCAAAATTAATATATACTGCAATACTTATAACTTATAAGGCCTAACAGAAGGCCCAAAGCTACTAAA